>CM037586.1:169091374-169691374 GCA_021018995.1 Chloranthus sessilifolius
CTTACTTACTCAGCTAAACTACCATTTTACACATACCATATAATGTCTAATGACTGCATGCATATTATAAAGGGCGCCCCTGACTCCACTCCTTACGGGATGGCGGTGCGAGAACACCTGCTTACTACTTCAACCGGAAACTGCACCCGATACTGCTTCAATCAAAGAGCATAAGCGCCTTACCCTAGGTTTTGAAAGAACTTACTCGTGGAAATATCGGAACATGCGAAGAAAACGGCCTAGGAGCTCGTATTTAGTGAAGATGCAAGCAAGCAAAGAGGAGTGGCCTTATTAGTAGGGGGGCATTAGATCAGAGGAATGGTAGCTCAGCGCTAAGCTCTGTGAGCATGAATTTTATTTGAAGCAGGAAAAACTTCGCTTAGACAGAGATGCAGTTTTTGGGACATCGTATTGGGGGTTGCCAGAAAGAAAAGTCAAGGCTATTCTTGAGTGGCCTACGCCCACTAAGGTCACTGAATTGAGATCTTTCTTGGGTTTGGTGTTATAGGCCTCTTATTGATATTGAAGGTTATTCGAAGAAAGTCGTAGTGTTAACAGACTTCTTTATTGAAGAAAGACCAGAAATGGTTCTGGTCTCCTGATTTTCAAATGGCGTTTGACAAGCTGAAGAGAGCAATATCGAGCGAACCAGTGCTCAAATTTTCTGAATTTGATAAACAGTTCAAGGTATTATTATCGCTTAGCGCTTGTGCTAAGGTAGAAACGGATGCCTTCGATCGGACTATTTTGGCTGTTTTAGTGCAAGAAGGTCGTCCGGTGGCCTTCGAAAGCTGGAAACTTAATGAGACGGAACAGCGTTTTACTGTTCACGAAAAGGAGATGACTGCTGTAGTACATTGCTTGCGGCTTTGGAGACATTATCTATTGGGTGGGAAGTTTGAAATCCAGACAGATAATGTTGCAATGAGCTACTTTGATACTCAAAGAAACTTAGGCCAAAACAAGCCCGATGGCAAGTTGGCAGAGTTTGATTGTACTTTGAAATCTAAAGTGGGCAAGACCAATGTAGTGGCCGATACTCGCGTTTTTCTTCCTGTGGTTCAGTGTTCGCCATTGGTACAGGTTGAAGGCGATATCTTCCAACAGATTAGGGCTGAAACCGAGAAAGATGTGGTGACTTCCCTTCTTCTACAAGTGAGATAGGGAGTCACTCGGCGATTTTGGGTAGAGGACGGAGTCCTCTATGCTAAGGACCAACGACCTTATGTCTCCAACAGTTGTGAGTTTTTTCGTAGTAAACTTCTGAGCGAGAATCATGAGACTCCATGGGCGGGTCATCCGGGTCAGCAACGAACCCTGGCTCTCCTTTCCTGAAGTTTTTATTGGCCTAACATGGAGGATGATTTTGAACAGTTTGTAAAAACCTGTCTTCTTTGTCAGCAGGACAAAGTGGAGCGGCAGAAGCAGGACAAAGTTGAGCGGCTTGTTGAAACCGTTACCTATTCCAGAGAAGCCATGGGTCAGTTTATCTATGGACTTCATCACTGGATTACCAAAGGTGAAGGATTTGTGGTCGATTATGGTGGTGGTCGACCGTTTTTCCAAGTATGCTTCTTTTTCCCTCGCCCCACATGCATGTACTGCCGAGGTGGCCGCAGATCTATTCTTCAAGAATGTTGTAAAGTACTGGGGAATACCGGCTGATGTGGTGAGTGATCGGGATGCTCGGTTCACAGGACGTTTTTGGACGTCTTTGTTTGAGTTAATAGGAACTAAACTAAACTTCTCTACGACTAACCATCCTCAAACCGATGGGCAGACAGAACGTGTGAATGGTCTCTTAGAATAATATTTGAGACATTTGATTGCGGCCAATCAACACAATTGGGTTGATCTTTTGGATATTACCAAATTTTGTTATAACCTTAAACTGAGTTCTGCTACTGGAGCTAGCCTTTTCGAGGCAAACAAGAAGAGGTGAGTCCTTCTCCAAGTACAGGAAGGACGCTTTAGCTACATATTACTCCCAAAGGAAAGAAGAAAGATCCAATCTAATCTATTCTTTTCTTTACTAGCTTCCCAAACCAGCTAGCTACTAGGAAAGAAGAGAGCTACTAGCAAGAGAGGGATAGATAGAAGGGCTTATAAGGCATTCTAGAGGGATATAAACCTACTACAGGTCTCTCGAGCCTCAAATTGCATTGAGATCTTGGAGTCAAATAAGAACTACAGGACGAGTGAATGATATTAACATCACTAGGAGAAGCGTCCGGGTTGTAAGAGGCACTTGAAGACAGTACCTAGCGCCTCTTGTTGGGAGTAGGGGCTGCTTAAGGGAATCAAACCTTTTTAGCTCCTATAGCAAGATACACATCTTTTTAGACTCCGAGGGGTGAGAATAGTTGAAGATCAGAAGATTGGAATGAAATACCTTAATAGATTAAGTGCAAACTTTCTATTTGATTTTTTATATGAGTAAGCCCCTTCCCTTAGGAACAGAAGGATACACAAGGGGGTAATTTCTCACAATTATTCACGTTCAACTCCAAGATCCAGCAAGCCAACTTCAACCGAAACTGAGTCACATTCTCCCTCTCTTCCTAATGGAGGCACATACCATTCTTGTAACAGTGGATGGATAATCTAAAGTCTCGTAGTCTTTGTTTCTAAAAAGGTTGTGTCCTTTCCCTTATGGTCAAGCTGTTTCACTCCTTTCTACATATATAGAAATTTTAGTCTTTCACCCCTCCTTTATCGAATTAGCTATGGCTAATCTAGTAGAGTAGGGCTAATCTGAAGTTTCACTATGGCGATTGGAAGAGGCCTCAATTCAAGTCGAGCAGCAGCTTTTCTACACTCAAAGGGAACCCGGCATCCCATTAACTGAGACTTCCTATGCATAGCTGTAGCCTTTCGTCATACCCAAAGGGTACTTAGTGCCTCCACCAACTACTAGGCTGTAATCTTCTTGTTTCTAAACTAAATCGAGGGTCTATGCGGCTCTCTGAATAATATGTCCACTGTAGTCTATTTGAAGCGTTCCTGCCCTTTCTTGTCTTGAATCAAACGGAATTGAATAACCCTGTGTAGTGGGTAGAATATGCCTGTGTAGCGGATAGCATGGATTGATTTAAATAGCATACTTGTGCAATGGATCTCGTTTATCTTTCATATGTGAAATGTTCGTGTAGTGAATTCACGGCTAGAGATAGTACATTCTGGGTCGATCAAGGAAGGTAGCGTATATGGGTACTTGGGATTGAGTAGAGCATAGGTTCAATAACCGGGCTTGGAAAAGAGAATGAGAATCTCGTTCAGCAAGAGGCTGGGTTTTTGGTCTTTCTACGTTTCAAGTGCCACTCCTTTGGTTAGTACTCCAAATTGGATTTCTTTCTTGTTGGTTCGAAGTAATGCTCCTTTTATTTAGCTATGACCTACATTCTTTGGTTAAAGTGCTCATGCAGCTTCTAAGGGATGCGTTCCCCTCCAAGTTGTTTCAAAGTAGCATCTGTGGATAAACGGGATCGCCTTAAGACTTGTGAGGCAGAAGAATCCTTGAATAAGAAGATCGAGCCATTCCTTAGCACAAGCGCTAAGCGATAATAATACCTTGTGGAAAGTCTTTTTTTAGTACTTGTTAGCGTCCCTTCCCCCCTTTCTATGTACCCAGTCTACGAACCTGGCCTAATCTAATAGGCCTTCCAGACCCTGAAAACACCAATGCAGCATGGTTTCATAGTGTAGGATGGCTCTTACCGGAACTTCTTCACTCAATTATCAAGATTAGAGAACAACGCCAGCCCCTGCCCCTTTCTCTAATAATAAGGCAAGCCGAGAAGCAGATCCCAGCTTAGAAAGCGAGGCTGGTATTGGTTCAGAAGCAGGCCTCGGAACCCACATCAGTACTTCCCAGCTTAAAGCCCCTGGAGCCCCTTTGTGAATCCTTTGTTTGAACTGTGAACCCTACTGTATCGACTTACTCATCTCGATCAGGTGACCTGGTTGAGTCTGGTCTCGAAGCATCATAGTTCGAAAAGTACAGTATCCCGTCAGGAGGTCTCGTCAGGAGGTCTCATCAGGAGGGGGGCAGAGGCATCAATCATTTGAGTCTTGCTTTCGTCCGTGCTTTCACTCTCATGGATATCTGGCTTGAATCGCTCGCTTAGTGCCCTCGCTCATTGATATACGGCGTATAGAGGAGAAGCTTAGCTTGTTTACTTAGTTAGCTCGATATGTTCTTTATTATTATAACCAAAATAGGAAGAAGAAGAAGACAGATGAATCTCTTGATCTCGGAGAAGAATAATCTTTCTAACATCAACACTTGGACTTCGGTACATTAGGCATAGAATGAAGGATTCTAAACCTGGTTCGAAAAAAATCTGTTCTTGGTTCAGGACGAAGGGAAACGGCTGGTTCTAAACTAGAGAGAGATCATGAAGCCGGGACTGCCTGAAAGCATCATGCAGGTCATCTTGCCGAAAATATGTAGTTGATCATCCTGGTGCAGAAAAAAGAGGAAAGGATAGTCGTTTAAGACGAGCAACAAGCTCAATTGACAACTGGTTTAGAACAATGGAATATGGGTACAGAACAGAAAGAAGATTCCGTTCCTGGTCTTGGCTGCTCAGTGTGATACAAATTCAGACGGATCAGGAGAACGAGAGAGATGTTGGTCTTGCAAGGCGCGGGTCTTGCCTAAAAAGAATATACTAATACTTTCCTTAGCACAAGCGCTAAGCGATAATAAGACCTTCCTTCAATCAAATTCATATGGGTCGGGTAATTTAAATAGACTTCTTATGAAAAGGAAAGCTTGAACATGGTGAGGATGCCTCTACCCGGCTATGTATCTCGAACTTAAAAGTATGTTGCTGGCTTTGCTCGATCCACCACTGCTGGACCAAAGAAGGGTATGGCGGATTATACTAAATCAACCGTTGAACCAACTGCCGCAGTTCCTCCGCCTATGCTATTGGTGAAAATGCTACTGCTAGAGACAGGATCGACCGCTTTTTCAACGGCTTAATAATCAACAGAAAGGGTCTTCACCTAAATTTGCTACTAAAGGATACGCTTCCCCCGCTGCCGGATATGCTACTGGAACCACCGGACAAGCCGGAGAAACTACTACATCCCGATCACGCTCACGAGGATCTGGACATGGATCTGGCTATGCGTCCGGTTCTACTGGGTCAGAGACTACTGTGGCTGGATATGGATCACGAACTGGAACCGGTCTATCTGTGCCCATGCCTATGCTGTTGGGTATCAATATTGATATGACAGGGATGCTATGCCTGGATGGATTGTGCAGGAACTCTGAACACGCGTCACTATTACGGGTGCTTTTCCCGCTTATGGGTTAGTAGGTGCTGCTGGGTAACTATGTGCCTCTCGGTCAACTGCCTACGCCTCTACCTATGCACGATGCCACCCGTGCCTATGCCTCTGCGACCTATGCCATCCCTGCTCCATGGGCACGCCAAAGAACTTCACCCCAAGAAGCAAGGAGCAAGAAAACGCTTTTATGATACAAGGCTAACGAACAAGCAAAAGCCCAGACAAGACTGAGTATTACTTAGTAATGTAGGGCAGCAAGAAAACGAAGAAGTATAGCAATAAGTTCTGTTAGGTTCTTAGTAAGTAGGGCCTCGGGAGGGAGAGCTCACTTCCTCTTTCCGGCTGAGGAGGGCAGAGCAAGCGAAGGGAATGGATAGAAATGGTGCTTTGGAGCCACAGACAGATTCGATTCCCTTTTTGTCCCTTCGAGTATGGGTCCTAGAGAATAGATAGATGTAGAGCAGAGGCATTCAGAGTAGAAAGCTTGGGCCGGGACTTGGGTTCATGGAATAGATTTCCATTGACTGGCAGGTCGTATCGAAGCTATTCTCTTCTCTTGTCTATCCCCTATCGACGGTTCTAATGCCGCTTAGCAGCATACTCGCTTCCTTTGCTCCGCTCGTCCGTACCGGAGGCGGGAGAAACAAATAGAGATGGAGCTGGGGATTCGGATGATAGAGATGAAACTGTACCTGGCAATCGGGATTAAAATGATGCTTCTCACCTTCCATTCCCTGGGACTAGATAGCCATAAATGGGCATGCAGCCATAGAAGCTCCGGTGCAGCAGCTCTCTAGCTGCATTGAACCCTTAAAGTGAATACCTCTCCTCGATCCATCAAAAGGAAGCGATGTCATTCGCTCCATTCGACCCTTCACCAAAGCCACTAAGCTTTGTGTCTCTTCCTCTCCTGGATCCAATGAGCTAGCATCAACCTGAGTTGCTTATGCTGGTCTCGACTCAACTCCCTTCCCGAATCCCGATCTGTTGGGCGATTCGAGCGAGTAGGCCCCTGCGGAGCCCGCAGCCTTTCATTAAGCCGCCCTCAACATCTGAGATACCGAATCCAAGTGATCGCCTCTGCAGGTCTATCATCCGCTTCCCTGGCTGCATGCCTTATCTCTCTCTCGCTCTCCATTCAACTACCAGACAAGCAAGGACACTCGGAGGAAGGAAACCTTGGCGCCCTTCTTCTCCCTATGGTCGAGCCAGCCGGTATGAAAAAAGGAGTTCCGCCAATGTGCGGATTGGAAGTGTATTGGAAGTGTTAAGCATATAGCAAGCATATAGCTAGCGCACTTGTCTTGTAGTCGGCAATCCACCTAAGAGCTGGAACCTACTTAGGAACGTTGGGCTTTTCAACGCTTAAGGCTGGCCAACAAGGTACCATGGTTCTACTATGCCACGGGGGTGACCTACCTAAACAAGTCATTTTTGGACTCAGTATGTTTGGGCACTCCGGGCCCCGGTTGGTCGATCTTTACACTTGAAAGAAGCGCAGCAACTATTACGTACGCAATAACAAGATGAAACTATAAATTGAATCATTTGGGCACACAAGGTTAGCCACCTTGCCTGGACTGGAGGTGTACGATCTATACTTTTAGAATTCTTTAATTACTTCAATTGAGTCGGGCAAAGAGTAAGGAATCACCCCATCTTTAGAAAAAGGGGGGAAAGTGGAACTAAAATGGCCCGATCCGACTACAATGGGAGAGGGAGTGAAACAACCGGAACTACCTTTTTGCCATACCTAGAATCCCATCTTTTATAAGATTGGAGGTTGGGACATAGTAGCCCAATGGGCCAAGGAGCTATACTTTTTTTTTGTTACGTTCATTTCCGTCCCCCGAAGAGGGACGTCCACTTATTCTATGCATAGACATTTTCATCCCGCATTGGGTGATCTCAAGCTCTCCACTTTGTTATATACTTAACATTCTATGTTCAAATATCTCACTCAAGAAAAGCAAACATTTCATTGATTACGGCTGCTCCAGTTTGCTTAAGCGGTGTGATCCCTCTATCTCCTTCCGCGCCAATGACACTACTAAATGCGGGTTGATCCAGGTCCCCCTTCCCTACGTTCAACCAGGTGCCAAGGTTGAAGCTGAAGCCAAAGTTGAGTTTAAGGCTAAAGTGGGTGGGCGAGCAGATGGACTAACACGTGGAGACGGAGGGTTGTGTCGCGCACTCGGCTTTGACTCCGAAGGAGAAAGCCGACCATAAGTGATTGGAAGTAGCTTAGGCTGACGAGCCTGTGTCCGGAGTCAAGTCTTTTACCCGGATGAATACTAAGTGAAGGGGATCGAGGGCAAAGAGGTTAATTTATTAAAAGAAAAGGTGTCTTTCTATCGACTAGAAGAATTAGTTGACTTCTCGGCCAGAGGTAAGTTTACTTTATGAGAAGCTCATCCGGTTTTGAAGGTTCGAAAGCCCCAGGGTTCCCTTTGGGTAAGAGTACCCAAACATTCTTTGGAAAGACCAACATTCCTTGGAAAAGCCAACACATTACCAAGAAAGAGGAGCGAATTCGTCTAACGTCGTTGCTTACAGGGATCTTGATTCAATCTCCAAGCGGGCGCTCTGTTCTATAGTCGTTAGCGCTAGGAATGGCTACTAACTTTGACAGTGGAGGAATTTTGGTGCAACAAAGCTTCTAGTTGAGTTATCTACTTAAGTAGGGAAAATCGAGTTCTCGCTAGCTTAGAGTAAACCGGCCCGTAACGGAATTAGTAAAGTCAAGATTCAGGGAGGAGCTCTAGTCAAGGGATAGGTGAGATAGGTTGTTAAAAGTTCAATATCGAACCAGGCTTTCTTCAATCAAGAATAAGGTTGAACGGTCTTTCTTAGCCAGAAGCCGATTCACAATCCATTCCGGTGTGAAGAGTAGAAAAGCATTCCTGCGAGCCCCCTGGTATCCCTCCAAACTCTATTAACAGTTGGTACGATCTGGAAAGCAAGTTCCATGAGCAATTCTATAGGACAGACCCAGACATTCAAGTTGCCAATTTGGCAAGATTGACTCAGCTCCAACGGTCGAATCGCGAGGTTTAGGAAGCTTTACCAACCCAGACTAAGGGGTACGTGACTCTTACGCACTACGGGTTAGTGACTCGTTAACACTCCCCGTTCCGTGGTCTCAAGAACTCGATGCTGATGAAACTCCTGCTTTTAGCGACTCGGTTCCTATTACAGACAGGTGGCAGCTTCCCATGCAAAGCTTAATCGTTAAGTTTTGTCAATAACCGTTTTTACGCCTGGGTGGAAAGTCTAGAGCCGCTTTAGGTGGTAACCATATGGGCACCGCCTCTTGACCTCTCGTGTAAAGTATATTACACTCGTTTTACCCCACTCTCGCTTCTACGCTCCTAACGCCTAGTTGTGTAAGCCAACAAGTGAGTTTTGCTTACGTGACACAAGACAGATTGAAAGCAAAGGTAAAGCCGTCCAGTGATCAAGTAAAGGTTACGAAGTGATTAAATTGAACGTACGAGCGAAACGAAATACTTGTTTATATCAATATAGATATAAATGGAGCGAGAATCGGGAGTTGATATTGAGAAACGGAAGAAAGGCCGTGGATCCCTGATAGCCTAGTTGCTTCGAGCCTAACCCCTTGCTTGCAACAGAAACAATACCCGGAGAAAAGTTTCTACGCCTGTAAAGCCATTGCCCCTACGCCAAGCCCCGAAATAAAGAAGGAGGTTAGCCATCACGGGGAAGTGCAGTAAGTTATCTAGGATATGATAGATCAAAATGGAAGGAGCGACCCTTGGACCTATAACCTTACCTTTTTGGGGCTCACCTTTCCTACTGCTGATCTTGATGACCAAGGACTAGAAACGAAAAGCTAACTTCCAACCCTTGGAAAAACCTGATTCAAGACTTGTTGTACTCACTTTGATGTATTTTATAATATAAATTCTAACTAGCTTAAGGCTTGGTAGAACTCGTAACACAGCTTATAAAGAATACAAGATAAGATCTCAAGTAAGAGTAAGAGACTTAGTCTAAAAAAGGAAAGTCATTTCGTGAAATGGGATTCAGAAAAGCAAGCAATAGCATCTTGTTATGTAAAGAAATTGCATAAAAGAAATAAGGATCTCGCTCGAAAGCGAAACGAAATGGGGGACACTATCGGGTATGCCTGACAGAGAGAATTGCTTGCAACGCAACTACAAGCCCAGATGACTAATGGAAGGAAGAGCTCACATCGAGAAAGCCCTGCTTGAAGAAAGGCTACTTCCTACTGCCCTACCACCAAGAACAGATTCTCGCCATCTATTTAGAGGGGAACTTCTTAATGAAACAACGCAGCTCCTAGTCCGACAGTTCGCTCTGCGCCTTAAGAGAAAGAGTTTCGGCATACTACTAATTGATTATTTGGCCGTTTGGGATCGGAACAACCTGGGGAAAGTTGTCTTCCTACATAACCTACCTCCCAGACCAAGGGAAGAAGGTATCAGATCTATGTAGTTCTCGACCCCTTTTGTTAAACCAGTTCCTGTACCTGGGATTCATTCCAGTCTGTAAAGTAATCTGGTGGATGGGGCCCGCCTCACCATTCCCCTTCTCCAAAGCAATCAAAAAAGAAAACTCACCATGAAAAAGGCCTGCCTTTCAGTACGTGAAAGAAGTTCTGCTCTTTACGTGAAGTGCTTTCTCTTTCACTGTCTTACTTTGGCCCCTCTCCTCTCTAGCCAAAGCCAACTACAAGAATTGGAAGATTACAACTCCGGGACACCGAACAAATTCCCCATCTCTCTCCAAACCTTTTCTCTCGAGAAAAAAAAAAAAGTGAATCGAAAAACCAAGTCCTAACAACCTACGAGATAATATGGCCATATGTCTCCAAAATGTCAACAAAGTAGCTACTGCTTGTGCCATTACAAATGAGATCCAAATAGATTTGGTTTAACCCCAGAATTTTTTCTTCAATAGTTTCGTTCATAATAAAGGCATGGTCCACTATGTCTCTGAAACTGAGTCCTTCCGGTAATCGCATATTTTCATTCGTATCCCTATAAAGGTTCCAAAGCATTTCTAGTTTTGCTTCGGTTTTTTGTTTTCATTTTTCGAGATCCAACTTATGTATACGTTCCACAATAGTACTTCACTCGCAAACTTGTCCCGCCTTAAAAACACCAAAAATGGCTACTGAAAGGATTACTCCGACCCCTAGAAATATGGATACGACGTTCAAATTCTCCATAAAGATAAAGAAAGCTTTCTTGTAGTTCCGCTTCTTGCTCTAAAAATGAAGAAAGACTTGTCGGAAATCACCGGTTGGGTTGGTCCAACCGAGAAAAACATGGGAGGTTTTGGGAGTAAAAGTTGATGTCTTCTCTTACGAGATTTCTAGTTGGATGAACAGATCGCTCCTAAGTGCAGCCGTTCTCTTATATACGATACCAACATCCAAATCTGCCAGGCCCCACCACAATGAATGATGAACTTTGCGCCTCCAGGAGGGTCAAGCCAAGCCTGAATGGAATTCGTCTGGTCGAGAAGGGACTGTGACTCTTCTATTACATTACGGAGAAGTCCATTCTCGTCATGATCGATCCACGTTTACTTCGGGCTTAGTAAGCTAGCTTACTAAGGCGAAAGGACTTTAGTGATTGCACTAGTTTAGAAAGATAGCACTTAATAGTTGAAAGAAGCTCCTTCTTCTCCTTCATTGTCGTTGGTCCTTTTTTGACTAGACTCAATCAATCGAGAGCTAGCATTAGAGAAAGCAATAAAGAATCAAAGACTTCGCACTGAGAGCTAGGGGCGGGCTAAGCGGAAATCATCTTTATCTTGAATTTACAGAAAGCAAGCAAAAGCTTTCACCTAAAAATGCGAGGGGCCGGAAGATCCTTTTTAAGGAATTCGTCAAGGGCTACTAAGCTAAGCATAAGCAAGCAACAAGGAATGGGCTATCTAACTCACTCCAAGGGGCGGGAAGAGCTAACCTAAGCAAAAAAAGATCTTTACAGAAGGGAGTAGAAAGAAAAAAACGAGAATGATATAGCACTATAGAGAATATGGAAACATATAGGAATTGGCATAGTTGCATAAATAGGAAGACGAAAGTATATGATAATGCCATAATAGAGAGAAACTAGAGCTTATGCCAAGGATGACTTTCCCAACAATTACATTGCCTACTCATGCTTGTGAAAAAGGGGAAGGTCGCTAATTACAGGCAGTGTGTTCTACACACCTATGAGAAGATCAATTAAATAAACTGGCCTCTGGCTTAATGAAATTAACAAGCATATAAACAACATACTAAGTAGAAGCGCGTAGACTCAAAAGAAGGAAAAAGGGCAGAACCTTCCTCTTCTATTCAGCAAGGAAAGTAATCTACTCTGCCAAGGCCTCGAATCGAATCCAAAACCTTTCTTTTCTACGGCTACGCTACGATCTTTCTTCTCTTATGAGATTTAAGGACCTTTTGAAAGAGCGGTGTCGTACTTTATTTATGTTGATTGATACCCAAGTGTCACTGAACTGTCGAAGCGAACTCATTTTCTCGGGGCACTGAACTAACTTAAGCCGAATCTCACTCCCGCAGCTATCTCTTCCAAAACAGTAGAGAAAGAAAGCCCGCTGACTCCAGCACCTCTATTGCTTGTGAAAGATAGCTATTCCTCTGCTTTGATGCTTTCTTCCGCGGAAAAAATAGCTGCTCTTGTAGAAAGTTAATTAGTAAGCCCAGAAGACCGAGAGACAGTAGCTGCCTTTCAAGCAGACTAAGAATCCGGAATGGAAGACTATTCCCCCAACCTTGGGCAATTCTTTTCACAGCTAAGCTTATCGTTCTGCCATATGCCATACTAGACTTTCTATTGATTGAGACCCAGAGCTTCTTGAACAGAAGAACTTAGTCTTAATCAAGCAAGCATTCCCGCCGCAGTCACAAGGTCAACCTCTCTGCAGAAACCATAGCACCTACCCTCGCGTCAGGCGATTTTTCGGGCCGAGAAAAGAAAATTCCCAGTCGGAAGAGCTCAAAAAAACTTCCCATAAGTTTTATCAAACAAGGCCTAAGAAAAAAGGAAATTATACTTCACACTTGCATAGTTCCTCTAATACCCATCTTTGCCTGGCAATTGCCTTGAAAATGCACATTTGCAAAATTTCTAAATGATGCCATTTTTAAAGAATTTGCAGCAGTTTGGCAAGCAATTATTGGATTGTTGGAAATATACTTTCCTCCAAAATCTGCAAAGCGGTCTCGTCCATCCAATTGGAAAAGCTTCAAGGACGCCCAAGTGTTGGCATTTGACGAAAATTCGTGATGCTTTCATCCATTTTGTAAAAAAAAAAAATAATAATAAAATAAAATTGTAGCGGTTTTGATTATTATACCCTACGGCATCCTAGGATAGATTTTTCAATCAAAGTCTTGTGTCATCCAATTTACCGCGTTTAATTGCATTCGGTGCAAGAGGTTAACTGGGTTGAGATCAAAGTAACAAATTTGGTATCAATATCAGGTATGAGCCTTTTTTTACAAGTAAAATAAAATAAATAAATTAAAATATAAGTATCGGTCAATACCGATATGTATCCGCTGATGCCAACACTAATACCGAGCTGGATACTCGATACGTATCTGCGCCGATACGTATCAGTTTACTGAGCCAATATGCATCGGTATCGACCGATATTTGATACCTTGGTTGAGATGATGCGAGGGCTCAATTATACGCCTTTGAGTGTTCCTACCAGTTGCAGTCAATGATACGGTCGCGTGTAATGTAACAACCATTCTACTGCGCTATATAATCATGCATTCATACTAATATCTTTAGCCAGTCATATTTTAACAAAACTCGAGATCTTGTGCGACCCACTCGTTGCCCAAACAGCAATATATTTGACTTTTGCTGCAAATTCGAGATTTGCACAAAGAATCCGGCGTTTGCAGCACAAACAAACAAGGCTTTGATGTTAATTTTATTTTTTTTAAGTGTCCTAGACGCAAGTTTTAGAAAAAATTACAGTTCTCCCACTGTTTTGGGATAGCAGTGGGTCCCACTTATCCAAGAAAAAGGCAAAAATAACTCATAAAAAATTTTCAATTAAAAAGAACTCCTGAAAATCTTTTTAGCCCAAGTTTCGAGAGAAAACACAGGGACCCGCCCTCCTCCTTTGTCGGTGTTGTTGCTAATGTAGTTTGACTGAGTTGGTGAGTGGTATTTGTTGCAGAAAACTTTTCACAAAAATGGAAGATGACTAAATGTCAATTTTTCCCTTATCTTCAACCCAGAGAAAAGTGAAACACTAAAATTGGAAGAGACCATTAAACTTCAGCCAGACCTGAAATCCATGGTGAAAATTAAACAAAAGAAAAGAAAAAAAATGTAATTATTTTCAAGTACTTATTGTGTTTTGATGAATTTCTTTACAACCTTCATAAAAAAAACTAAATGTAGCTATCTTTATTCGGATATGACTCCAACGCTATTCATTATTCCATCATCTTTAACCTTTAGAAGATCAATGAAAGCTGCAGGATTCCAACAGACTTGAATATAATTTTTCAGAGGAATAGATGGATTTTGTAAAAATACATTGATTATGATCTTAGGGGTTTCAATGGTTTGTAGATGGAACAAAACTGTTTGAGCGCTAAATCAAGTTCAACCAGTTCGACCTGAACATTGCCCTTTTAACTAATCAAACAAACATCCCTAAGCATTGATGGGGCCAAAAAGTTGAGTCTTTATTACTCTGATGTTTTTACATTTGACCCCCTCCTAGGACTCGAATTCAAGCGAGAGTTAACCTTCATTCCATTTGTTCCGGACCTCCTTATTACCGTTCACGAAAGATCAATCAGGCGATTGTAGATCTTTGTTTAAAAAAACAATAGGGATCACAGATTCCTGATCAGAAGATCATAAATATGTACCTATAGATTTGTCATTTTCTCAAGTCTATTTTTTTTTACAGTGATCTGAGATCACATATTTGCTATCACATAATTTTGGTATATATAGGGCGCGTTTACTTCACAGTAATCCCGTTACATGTAATAATACTTGAGAATATTACAGGTTAGCCTAAGCATCCGCTACTATACAATCATACTAATTTGGTGGAATTTGGTGAGGGTTTCAAGTCTCAACTATCTGGCTCCCACCCCATCGTTTTTCGATGATTTGATCATCTAATGTTGTTTGTTGTTCAGTGTATATAGCCTTTACCTAGTCTCTAAAGTTCCCAAACTTAACAATCATTACTATTTACCCAAACTAGAGATGGCAGGACCACACCCTCAGCATGTGCTTGCTATACACACCACGCCCACAGCTGTCCAAATCTCTCCCTCGCATACGAGGCCCATTCGTGTCACAAAGAAGAGGAATCACTGACCCCAACAAAAATATTTGGGTTTTTTGGCTTAAGAGAAGAAAGATCTGGCTCCCAGAAATCAAACGAGGCAGAAGATTTTGAAGCTTTTTTTATGATTTTTCTTTCAAGAAGTCAATGCAAAGTCTGAGAAATCTCCCCTCCCCTCCCCTCTCCCAAATAATTTTAGGCAATCTTAACAAAGCAAGATGTGATTTTTTTTCGTTCCTGTTTTCGAAATAGGAAATGACACTATGAAAGCTAACACAACCTTTATTTCAGTAGAAAAAAGGTAGAAAAATACGCCAAATGTAGAGAGAGCAAGAGGAACCTTATTCTTTGATTTTTTTCGTACTTACTTTTTTTCAATATTTAAAAAAAAAATCAAATATATTTATCGTCTCTTGCCATCTCAAGGTCTCAGAACACTCAAAGACATTCCAGAAATAGAGATATATAAACCATGAGAGTATACGTCCAAGGCTGCTCAAGGAAACACTATCCAAATTGTAGATGACCACCGAGATTAAACTATTTGAAGAAAATAATAGAACGTTTTGGACTCAATACTGCAGGCAATGAACAAAATGAATAGTCCACTAAGTTACAATGCCGAATTGAGCCAAGAAGATATATCAAATGATCACAAAAAAGAGGTTATACCTGACTAGAAAGAAAAAAACCGGAGCGCGGGGATTACCAAAATCTGAAGATGAACTACGCTACTTCCTTCCACCATTTTTGCATTATAATTATCAAGTGTATAGCCTGCCTATCTTTTCTTGCGCACTACCACAGTCGTACTATCATCATCTCCCGCTTTGAAAGGCATCCCAATGAGAGTGAGCAGCCTCTGAGCTTCATTATCTGTTTTCGCTGTGGTGGTTATGCAGACATCCATTCCCCTTGGCTTCCCAACAGCATCTAACCTGCTCTCGGCTGACCCACTCTGTTCCCGCATCCTAATGCTGAAGTTCCCGGGCCCCTCAAAGCTGCTGGGATCTAAATCTCGAAAATCCCTCTCCCTAGGAAGCCCCACATTTATTAGACGATCCAGAAATGCATACATCATCTGTCCATTCAATCAAGGAACGATTTTCTAAGATTTCAGAATGTCTGTGTTCTACGAATCAGTTGAAGAATTAAGAAATACAGAGATTGAAGAAAAAAAGAATCAAATTGATATATTGCAAAAAGAAATAATAATACCTTTAAAGAGGGAAAGAGACGTCATCAATTACTAATATTAAAAACACATGCCAAAGGCCCATTGAATTCAATCACTTAACAAAAATAAGATATAACAAAGATTTCTACTTTACAAGAAGTAGAAGCCTGCTACTCCGACTTCACAAAAAAAGGAGAAGAAGATTACAATTTCATCCTCATAATAAATGGAACCCACTACTCAGATCAAATCATAGTGAGAAATAGAAGATGCAGACTAGTAACACGATGCGGGACGTGATGCAAGAATAGGCCAATTTTATAAGCGAAACATTTTTATGTGGGAAAACAGGCTTCCCGGTAACCATATATAGAAGGAAATAGAATTAACTCTAAAAAAACGTCAAAATTGTTGTAATTTATATGAAATCATCCCACATGTTTAAAAAACTTCCCAAATGCCGCTGAATTTATAAAATTTAAAATTAAATAAAAAATAAAAAAACCATACCATTGCAGAGTTTGTTCCACAAGCTAACAGTAGTGAAAGGTCCGGAACAAAGATGCAATAAACCAAATGCCATTACAAACATTTCTAAATAACCATTAAGCAGTCAAAAGGGAATCACACCAAACAAGGCACTCTTAACTTGCTCTTTTCTATTTGAACATAGAGTTGCTAAGATTGAAGAGCACATTTATGTGACATAAACATTAAATTTATTTTTTCTTGATTGATAGTTAAACGTCATTTATAATCAAAGAAGAATCACATTCTTAATCCCATGGTTTAAAATTTTGTTATTCGCCAACGAGTTCTATAAAAATGTGTAGTAGAAGGCAAGAAATGAACTTGACGAAAAAAAGGAAGATAAAAATGTAGAGCTTTGTATCTAACCGCGATCCACGAGTCCTTATCTTTCTGACCAGTTTCAAACCCCAAACTCCTACATAGCTAGGATCTGAGTGCTTCAAGGCTGACACTGGCTTTTAATTGAGACTTGACAGATCCTTATACTCAATGTCATAAACTATCAGTCATGCCCTTGGTATCAAAACTCGGCGAAACCGATACGTATCGGTTTCGTCGAGAACCGATACCGATTCCATCCCGATAGAGGTATCGGCATTGGACCGATGCGGGTCAGTATCGGCCAATACTGTCTCGGTATAGGCCAATACTGACCAATAAATTTTTTGTTTTCTATTTTTTCTTTTCAAAAAAAATTTGGCCAATACGGTGACAATACCGTATCTATATCAGCTGATACCCGATACTGAGTTTGATACCTTGGTCACACCTTATTATCCAAATTAATTCACAACAAATGAATAGCCAATAGCCATGAATAAATGTAATAGAAAACTACGACTTGACAATGCTTCCACCTCCAGTTTTCTTCCATGAATGAAGTCAGAATACCAAAATACAATAATCAATTGAAATACAAATGAAACAGCAGATGGAGAAGAATGGAAAATAGAATTCAACAACAACATTTGTGAAACACTAACTTAAGTTCAATACATCACAGGTAGAAAGGAGCATATAAGTTTGAACAGAAAGGAAAGAAAGCTTACATTTCCTCGGAGCGTAACGAATTTAGTAACAGAAGAAATTTCCTGGTTCTTGAAATGAGCATTAGATGATAACTTCACTCGTGTTCTGACAGGACTCTGCCCTGTATACATAGACAGATCCTTTATTGCTGCTTCTACCCTCTTGGGATACTGTCCAGCATCTTTAATCCCGCAACTCACCACAATCTTCTCAATCTTCGGAACCTACCCAAACTCAAATAAAACCCAATGACCACTAATTTCCTCACCAAAGGAAAACAGAAAGGGAAAACTTACCATAGAAATAAAAATAAAAGCAAGTATCATAACTCTAACCCTAAACTTTCAAATCCCTTTCAACAAGCCAAAATTTCGAAAGGTTTATCCTAAAAATATTTTGTAAAATAAAAGAAAAAAGAGCAAAGTAAAACTAAACACTAAGCATAAAACCAAAGTGCACAAACATCCAGAGTGAAATCCCTAACCCTAGATCCAAAAACCCTAGTGAATCTCTCTCTTACATGTCCAAATTCACTCCATTTTTTTTTTTTCAAAAGCACAACAAAGAAAGAGAACTAAAAACTTGAAAGACAACAAACTAAACATAAACCAGAAAAACAATGAAACAACAAACCTGAAACTCTAATACCCAAAATCCACAAACATCAACCCTAGGGTTAATATTTACAAAACAAAAACTAGAATTTTGTGTTACCTCGTGTACATTTTGGTAAGAGAACTCTTCGATGAGCTGAGGTCTGACCTTCTCCAGATAATCTATTTTAAGCCGATTTGCCGTCTCAACTTCCGATCTGTCCACCAGAACGATGCTCGAAAAAAATCTCACCACTAACCCATTTTGATTTCTAGGGTTCACAGCAGGAAATTGGGTCGATATCCAAATCGGGGTAACTGAAAATCGGCAGTGAAGTGGTAATGAGGATAAACAACGTAAAACCGCAGAAGGAAAGGACGACGCCATGAGTGTATATTTCCTCCCTCTTTCCAAAGATTAAGATGACTTCATTGGAAGTAGCATTGCATCATTTGGGGAAACTTCTTACGAGTTACAAAGTACCCTGGATTCACAAAAACTAAAAAGTCTTCATACCCTGAAAATAAAACATGTCTTGAAAAAAAACACAGGCTGCATTGGATAAAATCATAATGGGCTTCATAATTAGACCCATGTTTGGCCGATCACCAATATTAGTTGGCTACACCAGACATTTTAATACGGGATGTCCATGTGCAAAGCCATTGTCTAGATGGAATCAGCCGTTGGACCATCATGTAAAAGTTTTTATTTGGTACACTAGCTGTGTACAGCAAGTGGTACACTCGTGGAGTCCATCTGCACAAATAAACCTAGAGATGCATGCAGATATCTAGGTTTTTTTGCCAAGGAGTGCACACATATAGATGTGACAGTTGCAGAGCAGCACCAACGAGAATGGTGAGAACAAACAATTCAAATCAAACCCACACCTTGTAAAGACAAGAGACGGAAACAAGCGTGGAGACTTGATCCCACAACCTTCACCACCACAATGGGGGGAGCATACCAACTGGGCTAACACCTCTTAGGTACAGATATCTAGGTTGGATGCACCATTCACTTTCAAGCTAGGCGGTACACGGCCCATGTTCTTAATACAAAGTTACAGAGTCACTTGATTAGTGCATGACTAGTATACTAGTCACGTGCACGTGCATTGCATGTGCCTATACAGAAACGAGAGTTAAGGTTGACACCCCACGAGGGCATAGATCGCATGCCACGGGGATTGTGATCACAAAAAAAAATTCACTTTGTGTAGTACATCGATGTGGCATGGGATTTATAAAAAAAATTGATTTTTTAACTTTTTTTCCCTTCAAACCATGGGTCAAACATAGGGTAATGCTCACCTAAAGCATGCATTGATAATTTCCCAACTTTGATCACATTTTTAAGGGTGGATAATTATCGGATCTTGCCCAAACTCCTTCGGTAAGACCTGATGGATCATGTTCAAGTTGTCATGACACCCGATCTTCAGATTTGGTGTGCCAACTAACTCGTGGCTAGCGTGAAAATGCTAGCCCCGAGGGTAGCATCCCAGCCCTATATTTAACCACCCCTTTCCACCACCCATTTGAATAAGATCATCAATTTGTACATTATATGATAAAGCACAGAACAAAAAAAACACCCGTTTGAATAAGATCATCGATTTGTACATTATATAATAAAGCACAGAACAAAAGAACCACCCATTTGAACAAGAATAACGATTCACATATAGAATCACAGAACCCATATCGAATCGACACCCCTTAAACCCATATGGAATATCCCTTTTCTTACCGCACATTGGATCAACAACACCTAAATAACCCTAAAAATAATAACCCATATTACTTACCGTGTTTTCACCATTCATTTGAACAAAAAAAGCAACCCATTCATTGGATCACAAAACACATATGAGAAATCAATAAAAACCATCTCCAATATATGAAATAAATGATTTCAACCCATAAAATTGAATTACTAAAAAAACCCAACAACAAAGAAAGGGAAAAAAAAGGGAACAACAAAGCCTCACCTGTGATATGTCATATGTGGAGAAAAAGCAGAGAAATGAATGAAGAAACTTGTGAATCTGTTAAAAACAGTAACAACAAATCAAGAGAGAGAGAGAGAGAGTCAGTGAGTCACACAGAAAGGGAGAGTGAGAGAGAGAGATTGAACCGGAGGCAAATCTGCTGCTCGACTTCAGCTCACCTGGCTCCAGGGTGGTTCTGAAAGAGGAGGAAGAAGATGAGAGACCGTCTCTCGATTTTACTTTGTAAAAATAAGTTTACGGAGGAGTTTATGGTTGTTAAATAACGGCTGGTGGTAAAGCCACACCACTTCATGTTACAGCCACCAAACTTCGTAAAATTAAAAACCATTGCCTCGAATCACAGTTGAAATATTTTGGTCTCCATCTTCCCCATAATAATGAGATTATGGAGTTACCATCACACGTTTGGCTGCTCATTAGACTGTGTGTCACATGAAATGGTGTCACCATGAGATAGGTCGGCCCATGATCTCAAGATTTACTGAGTAGAAGATCGAGACGACAAATATTTGTTATCTTCTAATTCCGACAAATATTTGTTATCTTCTAATTCAAAGCAGCAAATGAATTTTTACTTTGCTTATGTGAGGTGGCTCTAATATAAAATGGTGTTGAAAACTTGAATAATAGCAGCATAAAAAAGGCGGATGAATAGTTTTAAGTTTGAGCAAAGGGTACATGTATTTGTAACCAAATATTTGGTCTTCACAATTGATGGATTCACTGTTATTATGATTGACTTCTTTGAATCAAAAGATGGAAATCAGTTTTTGTCCTAACCTTTCATAAAATAGATCTTGAAATCATGGCCGGCCTATTAGACGTTTAGATGTTGAATCCTCGTGGCACCCATCTCCAAAAGTGATCATGATCATGGTTTACCATGTGAAGGCTCTCAGGTCACTGTGGGGATGTGTGCTTTGTGGAATAAATATCTGATCTTCGATAGGTAGGCCATGATCTCACAATCTATTGTATGAATTCGAAAAACGATCTCCATTGAATTAACGGTATAAATGGTAGAACCGTTAGTTGTAGAAACCAACTCTCCGATTGTAAATACCCGAATCCTTCAGCAAAGTATTATTATTATTTTTTCTTTGATATAACCATTTAGGCCGAGACAGCCTTGAGAACCGAGGGGCAGGCGCGCATACACATATGACAATTGGGGAGCAACGTGAGGGAGCACCAACTACAGTGGTGAGGGTGTTAACTAACAGAACACAACCCACACCTTGTAAAGAGAAGGGTGGGAAAGTGCGTGGAGGACAAGTATCGAACACCCATGATCTCCTCCCTCACAATGGAGGGAGGTTACCAATGAGGCTAACGCCTCTTTGGTTATTATTTATAGTTTAAAAAATAGAAAATAAACGGAGGTAGTCTGAAGTAACTCTAACAAATTCTAAACCCATTATAATGGATATCAAGTAATACATATATATATATATAGAGAGAGAGAGAGAGGGGGGGGGAGCCCGACCCCTCCTCCACTCAACGTCCTCCAAGGTCCACGTAACCCAAAAAAACCCGACCCAATCCGATGCCCGACTCAATTCGACCAAATTAAAAACCGCTTACTTTCAAGATTTTATATATAAATGGGCAAAGGTTTTATTTTCTCATGAGAAATTAGCATTAACCCGACCCAACCAATGGTGCACCCAACTCGGCCCTCCCCGATGCATCATGCATCAGGTTTATGCTCCACAAAAACCCAAAGTCTATGCTCCACAAAAACTCCAATGTATAGGAAAATCAACAAAAGAAATGAAACAATATTAGTGTATGGATTAAATCACATTAATGAAAAAATTAGTAAAATGCATCCACGTTTATAACTAATCAATAAAGATCGAATAATAGGGATTTAGTAAATTAAGGGATTAGCTAATTTAGAGCGTAAAAAAATTAGGGATTTAGGAGGATTTATAGTTTAGAGAAATAAAGGATTAAAAATTTAGGGAAATGAGATTCATTAATTTAGGGTTTAGGGAGAAATTAGGATTTAATAATTGAAGGAATACTGATTTAGGGAGATTTAGGGTTTAAAATTAGGGGAAATAAGGAATTTTGGGATTTAGGGTAAAGGGTTTAGTTAGGGATTTGATAAATGATAATTGAGAAGCAAGGTAAATTAAGATGGCGGGAGAGAAGCTGAGATATGTAGAGAGAAAGAAGAAATGACAGAGATAGATAGAAGATTAAGAGAGAGAGAGAGAAAAAGGTACCGGTAGGAGGTGGTGCCGAGGTAGCGGTCCGGTGGTGGCTCGACCTTGGTATCAGGGCCGGCGGGCAGCGAGACTCGAGCGGCAAGAGGCGAGGGTTGTCGTAAAGATGATGGAGAGGCTAGAGTCTAGAGAGAGAGGGGTTAGGAAAGTTTTCTTTTTCTTTTTCATTGAAAGCTCGTAAAATAGGGGAGTGGTCCCTATAAAAACCCAAACTTAAGTTATACCTCCAAGCGTCCACCCCTAGCCCGCTAGATTAAGAGAGCTCTTTGGCCCAAAGCCACGTAGCCATATTCACGCGTAAAAATAATCTTTACTATTATAAAGCATATCAAGTTGAACTGTTGCGAGAGAGACAAAAACATTAAAAGGAGTGACCTTTATTTACAAAACAGGTTTCGTTCTTTTCAACATAGACCTACTATGAGATGGCCGCATTTTGATCTACGTGGCACACATTCCAAAAAAATATTATAGGCATACATCAACCGTGCCTCTCATATCACTTCGGGTGTGTGCCATGTGGTATCAAACTCAAGTGGTGTCAAAGTCTAATTATCAACTATAGGGCCTTGACCTCAAGATAATTGAACCTTAATATCAAGATATTTTGTATGGAAGATTGAATGGAAAAAGCCCATCGTCCGATTCAAAAGGAGCCGATAACTTATTTATCTACAACCCGCATTAAGAAGGAAGAACCTCAGGTTGAAAATAAAAGTACTCAAAGGACTCTAATATATCTCCTCTCTCTCTCCATATGCATGTGTGCATCATATAGTAAGAATTGTAACAAGAGTACCTTCAAATTCACTCACCAAATCTTTGAGGGTACTTACATAGATATGCCAGCCAAAGAAATGAGTCTTTTGTGCAGGCTTAATTAGCACCTACATATGTGAGTGCTCATCATCTTCTTCCTCCACCATTTGAGAGAGTTGTATAACCTCAAGAAACTGACTATTTCTTCTTCTCCTTCATTTGGAATGATACAAATAAAACTCAAACCCTGCTCTTCATCTTCTTTGTCCTCCATTTAAGAGAGTTGCATAACCTCAAGAAACCGACCATTTCTTCTTCTCCTTCATTTATAATGATACTAATAAAACTCAAACCCTTTTGAATCCCACCTCTTTTTCTTCTTAGAATGAGACTTATGAAACCCGTTGAAATGAGACATATGAAACTCACCTCTTTCTCTTCCTCTTAGGATGAGACATATGAAACCCATTGGAATGAGACCCATGAAGTCCTCTTGAAACCCACTTCTTTTAAATTGAAACAGGAGGATTTAGAGTTTAGAGAAATAAAGGATTAAAAATTTAGGGAAATGAGATTCATTAATTTAGGGTTTAGGGAGAAATTAGGATTTAATAATTGAAGGAATACTGATTTAGGGAGATTTAGGGTTTAAAATTAGGAGAAATAAGGAATTTAGGGATTTAGGGTAAAGGGTTTAGTTAGGGATTTGATAAATGATAATTGAGAAGTAAGGTAAATTAAGAGGGCGGGAGAGAAGCTGAGATATGTAGAGAGAAAGAAGAAATGATAGATATAGATAGAAGATTCAGAGAGAGAGAGAGAGAGAAAGAGAAAAAGGTACCGGTAGGAGGTGGTGCCGAGGTAACGGCCCAAGAAGGGCTGCCTTGGTATCGTGGGGCTGGGCGTGAGACTGAGCAAGAAGCTGATTCTGTCAGAAAGATGATGGAGAGGCTAGAGTCTAGAGAGAGAGGGGTTAGGAAAGTTTTTTTTTCTTTTTCATTGAAAGCTCGTAAAATAGGGGAGTGGTCCCTATAAAAACCAAAACTTAAGTTATACCTTCGAGCGTCCTGTGACGGCCTCATTAATCTGTGCGCCAGCATGAAGGCAGGACAACCTTGGAACTGGGCACATAGCTAGCAAGAAGGCAAGCGGACCTTGTAAGCTAGCCATGTAGCGCGTGGACGCAGAGGCACGTGACCCTGCGATGCGTGCATGAGTCCCTGATGCATGATGTGACGGTGACCCAAACTAAGTTGCGATCTAGTATGGTGGCTAGACGTGTGAAGGGCTTAGAATGCGGTGCTCCGCGGTAGAGCACAAGACGTGGTGCCAAGAGGGCACGCGACGTCCTAGTGCCATAAGGCACGTAATGCGGTGCTCCGCGTATGAGCACGCGATGTGGTGCCATGAGGGCACGCGACGTCTGAGTGCCATAAGACACGAAATGCAGTGCTCCGCGTAGGGGCACACGACGTGGTGCCAAGAGGGCACGCGATGTCTGTGTGCTATAAGGCACGCGAGGCGGTTCCATGAAGGCACGCGACGTGGTGCCAAGAGGGCACGCGATGTCTAGGTGCTAGGAGGGCACGTGATGCGGTGCTAAAAGGGCACGCGGCATCCGGGTGCAATGACGGACCCGATATGGTGTCGAGTAGGCACGAGACACAGTCACGACGTAAACGTGATGCGATGCCATGAGGGTACTCCATGTGGTGCCATGAGGGCACGCGACACGGACGCGACATGGTCGCGACACAGTGCTATGTTGAACAAGAGGCCATGAGGGCCTCGTGACGTGGTCGCGATGCGGACGCGACACGGTCGCAAGGGACGCTGATGCGTGACCTCACAACCCATGTGGGCTTGGAGGATGGCACTGGGTGCCACGATCAGAGGATCGTGTGCTATGTTTAATGGCAAGACACCACCTTTGCAGGTGTGTGCCACGGGCAGGAGGCCGTGTGCCATGGTGGTATGATAAACCAAGGGATTTGAGGGTTTTCTTCTACTTTACCTAAGTTGATCTTTGGACCATATATAGGGGGAAGGGAGCTGTGGAGCTATTCTCCCACACATGGGGCCTTGCGTTGCGGGATGAGCACATGTGCTTTCTAGGTTAGGGGTGGGCCTAGAACATCGCTGCAGCAATATCGCGATGTCATGTGTCACCTGGGGTGAGGTTACCCTGTGGCCCCGTGCTAGCGTCGCATTGCACATGGGTCGGTGACCTCACTGGGGCACTCAACGGCTACGTGGGATGCAGTGGCGCACACTAGCTGAGGCCCTGGAGCGGAAGTGTGCTGATCGTGCAGGCCACACACGATGCTTGATTTGGAGAGCATGAAGAGCTGCATGCTACTCCAAGTGTGCTGGTCGCGTGGACCACACACGTTGGTTGGCTTGAATGGCATGAAGAGAGGCATGCCTTTGTCTTAAGCGAGGAACTAGTGCACTGCACATGGTGAAGCTGGATAGGCCAAGTGGCACTGAGGTGCTGGCATGTGTGTCGCAATTAGACACGATGCATTGAGTGGGTTTGCCTCGAGTGAAGGCAACCACGACACGGGAGTTCCCGTCCTCTAGGTGGGTGGTATCAAAGTGATGGTTGGATATGAGGTCTTGCTGTGCACGACAGCGAGATGTTGCACGAGCGTGATAACCAATGTTAGGTTATGCTTTGTGACAAACTGGTATCTGAGTTTGGCTGACGTCGAAAAAAGTTACCCCATGACAGTCCGCCCTTAGCCCGCTAGATTAAGAGAGCTCTTTGGCCCAGAGCCACGTAGCCATATTCACGTGTAAAAATAATCTTTACTATTATAAAGCATATCAAGTTCAACTGTTGCGAGAGAGACAAAAACATTAAAAGGAGAGACCTTTATTTACAAAATAGGTTTCGTTCTATTCAACATAGACCTACTATGAGATGGCCGCATTTTGATCTACGTGGCACACATTCCAAAAGAATATTATAGGCATACATCAACCGTGCCTCTCATATCACTTTGGGTGTGTGCCATGTGGTATCAAACTCAAGTGGTGTCAAAGTCTAATTATCAGCTATAGGACCTTGACCTCAAGATATTTGAACCTTAATATCAAGATATTTTGTATGGAAGATTGAATGGAAAAAACCCATCGTCCGATTCAAAAGGAGCCGATAACTTATTTATCTACAACCCGCATTGAGAAGGAAGAACCTCAGGTTGGAAATAAAGGTACCCAAAGGACTCTTATATATCTCCTCTCCCCTCTCTCACCTCTCTCTCTCTCTCTCTCTCTCCATATGCATGTGTGCATCATATAGTAAAAATTGTAACAAGAGTACCTTCAAATTCACTCACCAAATCTTTGAGGGTACTTACATAGACATATGCTAGCAAAAAAAATGAGTCTTTTGTGCAGGCTTAATTAGCACCTACATATGTGAGTGCTCATCATCTTCTTCCTCTTCCATTTGAGAGAGTTGTATAGCCTCAAGAAACTGACTATTTCTTCTTCTCCTTTATTTGGAATGATACAAATAAAACTCAAACCCTGCTCTTCTTCTTCTTCGTCCTCCATTTAAGAGAGTTGCATAACCTCAAGAAATTGATCATTTATTCTTCTCCTTCATTTATAATGATACTAATAAAACTCAAACCCTTTTGAATCCCACCTCTTTTTCTTCTTAAAATGAGACATATGAAACCCATTGGGATGAGACATATGAAACTCACCTCTTTCTCTTCCTCTTAGGATGAGACATATGAAACCCATTGGAATGAGACCCACGAAGTCCTCTTGAAACCCACTTCTTTTAAATTGAAGCCTTAGTTACACTCATGAAAATCAAGAAGGAGAAGAAGAAGAAAAATAAGATGAAAGTGAATGTATACATGATAGTGGGTGCCTATCGTCAATTGTTTAAAATTGATGATAGCTACCCATTGTCAAATTTAAAAAATTAACTTTTAGGACCGACTAATAATTTTAAATTGTTGACGGTGGGCTCTCACAGTCATGCATACAATCTCTTATTCTTTTTCTTATTTTTATGGTTTCAAGAGGATTTCATGAATTTCTCATGAGAAGCACATGAGTTTGTGCTATTTTTATCTTCATCATCGAAACACTTTACTTAAGTGGGTATCTTTTAAGATTGACCAAGGTTGTGTATGGCATAGCTCTGTGTTAGCCCCTATCATATCAGAGTTCACATGTTTTAGCAAGTTCCTATCCTATTTGCTAATATTCTGCTACCTACTTTAACATGTATCCTTTTTCCTTGATAATTCCTTGTATAGTCTCACTCCTTGTCATATTAAATTTTATTTACTTTGATAGAATAGAAAACAAAGGGGTTATTATTAGAGCGGTTAAATCTTTTTTTGCATAGAGTTAGAAAATAAAATAAAAACCAATTAAAGCAAGTAAACTTTTCTACCATGCCAGTAGAGAGCTATGCCACAGACAGCCCAAGTGACCATACGGGGCACCCTTATCTAAGGTGATTTTGAAAATTCGGTGGGTGATTTTAAAGGTAATCTAGTAATAAAAGCGGCTATGGGAGCGTCGGGCTCCAAAGGTCAAATAAAACAAAAAAAAAGAAGAAAAAAGCAACGGCGTCCACGAGCGATGAGCCCTCCTTTTCCCTCTCACGGACTGGGAAGTCATTTTCAGCTCTAAAGGTTACTAAAGTTTGAACAGCTGGTTCATAAAAAGTTTGAACAGCAGAAACAAAACAACTCTCAGGGATCTTCTCTACTAAGTCTTCAGATCCCAATCGTCGAAAATGGCCGTCGAGTCGAGCTCTTCTACATCAGACGCTAATATAAAAGGGGTTCTAACGCACGGTGGACGATACGTTCAGTACAACGTGTACGGTAATCTGTTCGAGGTCTCTACTAAGTACGTCCCCCCTATACGGCCGGTTGGCAGAGGAGCTTATGGCATTGTATGGTATGTGATTTAGGCCCACTCCAGCACTCAATTATTTCTTATTAAAAAAGTTGCTAAGATTCATACCTATGTGTGGATTGATGGATGATGATGATGATCCCATTTAGTAGATGCATATAACATGCTTATATTATTCATATTACATGATGTTCCCATGGTTGATGCATGTTGGATGCATAAGGCTTGTGTTAGGAAACTTAGTCACTATTAGTTGGATTTGTTAGCTGAGACAAATAAATTCATTTATTTGAATTATTGAGTTGTTTGGATAAGATAAGAAGTATTTGAGTTTAAATAATTTATTTATAAAAGACGATAAGATGAGAGCTATTTGAATTCTTTTGACTAGTTTTTTCGTACATTTTGAATATTGACTTTTAAGTAGAGAGATATTAGGAGTTGGTTAATGAATAGAGTTTATAAAGCCACCTCTCTTGTAATTTCGCTAATTTGATTTTAAAAAGTTTGAAATAACAAGTAAAAGGAGATTGATCTTCTCGAACAGATCACTAGGAGGCCCTAACCACCTAGAATTTGGCTATTTCTCAGTTTTCTTCTTCTTTTGTTTATTTATTTGTTTTAATAAATTTTCTGACAATATATGCAGGATGGTTCAAAATCTCGGTAAACTGATATGTATCGCCGATACGTGTGAATGTATGCCAAGTTATCGCCCGATATGTTCAAACTATCGGGTGTTACTTCCAAATTATATAAATTATGGCTGGTAATGTCGATAATTTGAAAATAAGTGTATGGTGTGGCAGTCTGGCAGACACAATTTTTTTAAATTATCGGTCGATAATTAATATAAATTGAAAGTATCGGCTGATACGACTACTGCACTTAAAAAAAACATGTTTTGGCAAATACATAGGGGGGATCGATACATTTGAAGTCATCGACCCGATGACCTCCGAAACCGATACGTATCGGTTTCGATTGAGATTTTGAACCACGATATGTGGTATCAGAACAAATAATATAAGAGTGAGGTTTTCACGTAATTCATGACATCAAGGCATTGTGAGAAAATATTGATTGCAAGATCGATAGAGTCATAGCTTCGATCAAGCGCACGCAACAAGGGACATGATTAACTAAACCGTTGATGGAGGAACAACATTTGATTCATCTAACTTTGGAAATGTAGGACACAATTCCAATCCACTTTGCAAACAGCAACGAGGGAGATTGTGACACCTTTGGAGGAACCCCCATCAAGGTTCGAATCATACAGATAGATCTTACTCTATTTGATGGTGAGGATCTCATGGGATTGGTATGCATCGTTCAACGAGTCCATAAATACAATCATGTACTAATTAATCAGAATGTGATGGGCCTCGACAACTCAACATGCGATGCAATGTTGGTTTATCAATGGATGGAGACTACTATTCACATGTGCACTACGTGTTTGGGTTCGACACTAGAATGGGGGGCATGAGGACAAAGGCTGTTTAAGGGATGGGGAGTGTTAACAAATTTTATTAGTTATATTTGTTAGCTAGAATAATAAATTCAATTGGTGATATTATTGAGCTATATTTAGATAGTATAAGAGATACATAAATTTAAATAAGTTATTTAGATAGGAAATAGGATGAGTGCTATTTGATATTGATATTGAATTCAGACAGAGAGATATTAGAAGTTTGAAATGATTAGTAAGAGGAGATTGATCTCCTCGAACAAATTGCTAGGAAGCCTAGCCACCACGAATTGTCTCTCTCTCTTTTCTCCTCTTGTTTATTTACTTTAATAAATTCCATTATGATATATACAACATAGTAACAAATTGGTGCCGTTTGCATGACACTTCTATTATTGTTTCTTTGGTCGTTGTAATACTCATAAGTACTTTGCATATGTATTCTAAGTAGTGATCTTGATGAGATGACCTTTTTAGTGGTACATTTGTTCTCGAGGCTTTTAAGTTTCCTCAAGGGTAATTCTTGTGTAATGTGTCGTAAGAGGACCGTTAGCATACATCTCGAGTGTGGGGAGATATCGTATGTAATATTGTTGATTAAAAGGTATTGCTGGCTCAAGAGCATCTGCAATGAAGTGGCAGCATTGATAGTCCGGTCTCTGAAATAGAAAATGTTCAACCGGCTTTTGGATGAGTAGGAAATTGAAGTACAATATACAAATACTTCCCTACTTCTGCCATGCTTTGCTTTACTTAGTTGCCTTGCACTGTTTTCCTAGCTATTACTTCTCCCAGCATAAATCAATCTATTTTGTTAGCTACAAAGGCTAACTAGGATTTTGTTGCTGTGCTGAATATGCAAAGATGCTTCACACGTGGCCATGGAAGAGGTTTAAGTAATCAGTTGCATTATCAGAGAAACACTTACACTAGTTCCTCACAACGGAGAAACCAATCACAATTTCCTGTCAGATTTTTGCTAAATGAAATCACTGCTCTGATATACACTCCTTCAACTGTGCCTTCAACAATGTTGTTATAAACTGCTAAATCAGATATATGTAGAACACAGGTTTAGATTTCAGGAAAGAGAAATGTGGTACTAGAATACATCAGATATCTTGATATCCAGCTATGAATGTGGATTTGTCTAGGGATCTTGTGAGAGATCCAGATATGTGGGGATAAAATTAGGTTTGAATCTGCACATGATGCGTTTGGTTCTTCTTGTGAAGTATGTTATGCGTGTGAAATTCCGATTTGGGGCAGTATACTGCTGTTCCTATGTTGAAAGTGTGTGTGTGTGTATATATATATATATATATATATATATATATATATATATATATATATATATATATATATATATATATAATGAGAATGGGCTGCCTAAAAGCGCAGTCCCAATTTGTGTCATTTTTGGACTAAAAATGCTTCTCACAACTGTATATATTAAAGTGAAACGAGAATGTTGACGTGGTAATTTTTCTTAAGAAATGTCAAACGATGTGCATGAATCTTTGCTTCATTAGAATCACGAATGCTAAGAGGTCTCATTAGGTAAGGGAAATGGTGTTGGAATGATCCCAACCCCTTCCCTCTCTACAAGAGGGTGTAATCCAAGAGAACTTCACCAAATTGTAAGTGTAGACGAAACTACCTGCATAATAGCAATCATCTTAGGAGGATTCATGAGCAGGGATTTAAAGTCCGATATATATTGGGAGGGCCCCATGCTGATATTTGGCACCTTTTTATTTTATTTTTAAAATAATAAAAATATGCAAAATAGTTTTTTTTTCAAGAAGGGTATTTTTGGTATTTTGTCCGAGTCATAGCCGATATATATTGGCCGATATGACCTAATATGGGCCGATTTGGTCCAATATTTGACCAGTTTGACCTCATATAGAATCGGGGTGAATATCCGTATCGGATGAGGCCTAATACTGATGCGTATCAGTCGATATGTATTGGATATGGTTGATATTTAAATCCATGGCCATGATAGACCATATTCCAATCCATGTATTGTAGGCGAAATTACTACCGTTGTGGGAAAGATGTATAATGACATAACAACCCCATAGACTTCAAATCCTAGTGTGTATGGTTGTGCTCCTCGAGAGGATGTAGCACTGAAAGGTCAATGTATTGCTCTTATATTTTTTGTATTGGTATCTTCAAATTTTAATTGCCTTCTCATCATCCTTACATTGAAGGTTCTAATTTTTATTTTTCCACATAAATTCCTTTTTTCTTACATTGATTGGAGGATAAACATTTGTTTTTCTTTTTCTACAGTGCCGCTGTGAATTCGGAAACACATGAAGAGGTTGCTATCAAGAAGATTGGTAATGCATTTGACAACAGAATTGATGCCAAGAGGACACTAAGAGAAATTAAGCTTCTCCGCCATATGGATCATGAAAATGTAGTCCAGATACTTTCAATTTACTGATTATTTTATAGTTTTCAACTTCTTTTTACAGGAATTTGGTTTTCTTCTGCCTTTTGTCGTCAATTTTATAACTTGCTGTGTCTACATCAATTTGTATGGGCATGCCTTGTTTATACTGATTAGTTATTTCATTATAATTATAATTATTATTAATATTATTATTTTTTATGGATAACATCAATTTTGCTACAAATGCTGGTAAGGATTGCGGCTGTTGTTATAGGAAGGATTTTGCGAGGGATTCATCAATCGATCAAAGAACATAGAACGTCCGTTTATTGATAACAATCCTTCAAGAGAGAGAGTTGTTAAAATTGTATCAGATTGTAAAATTGTAAATCATAAATCATAAGATTCAACCTAACTTTCCAAAAAACTCATAAAAAATAAGTAAGAATCAATCTAACTTTCTAAAAAACTCATAAATATAAGAAACACTTACAAAAATCAAATAAGCATTCCTTTCTCATTCATTTTATCAAAAGACAAGTAACAACTGATTTCATTATTTTCATACTTATAAGTCGCATAATAAGTTTTAAAATTAACTGACTCATAAACCTTGTTTAACAGTGTCCAAAATTATAAAAAAGAAATCAGTAAGTTATATAATTTTTTTAAAAGTTTCTTGCATTATTAATCTCACCCCTTCCTTGTTAATAGTAACACCCTAGGTTTCACGGCACACCCTCCCAGGGAGTATGCTTAGTGTTATGCTAATATTATTTATATAATAACACTTGAAAATATTTAATATTTAATCTTTGATTGACTAATAATAGATGTTTCAAAATTTTGGGAGTCATTACTGACTCATGTGAGAGATCCAAGCTGTCAATCTAAGTTGGTATGGACCATACTGGCATACTAGAAGAGAACCTCATATGTTACCATCAATTTGTAGGGCCCAATTAGTTGAACCATTCATCTTTAAATCCCCACCCTCTATTCACAAGTCCCGTAGATTTACTAAAAGCACAAAGATATTAAACCATGTGGACCCAAATTTTAAAGGAATCAACCTAGATTTTCTTGAGATAATGATGACCTTGGTTGTAAAGACATGCACCATTAGTTCCTTAGAACCAAGTACTTTCACTTATCTTGAGGACAAGAACAGTGTGAAAAATCTTGAGCAAATCACCCCCTTTGGGCTATTTTGACTAACAAAATGGTCTAAGATATACTAACACACACTTTTGGATGTTAGCTATTTTACATGAGATCCAAAATTAGTAGGGTCAGTAAATAAACCCAGGCAGAAGGCCTGAATTTTATTATTTAAAACTTGATTATTTTTTTAAAAATAAAAATAACTCATCACCACCACATGCGAAATCTGAAGTATCTAATTGTCAGACTTGGACTTTCCCAATGTGTAAGACATCTCGAGTATTGGGACCCTGACGGGGACATCAAGAGTTAAAATACTGCTTTTCCGGTATGTATCGTCCAACTCCAAAACCGGTATGTATCAGACGATACGTACCGGTTCCAGACGATACATTAGTATGTATCGTCCGGTACATTCCCAAAACATATGGGATGCACAAGTACGATCCATTGAAGGTATCCTACCAGTGATCTCCGATATCGCTACATATCGTCTGGTATGTACCGGTATCGGATGAGATTTTGAACAATGGGGGACATCAATCGATATGCGACATATGGAAACCGTAAGAAGAGGACTCAAGCACCGAGGCCCGTCATAACAATCCAAGAGAAGATTAAAGACCATTGTGCACGTGTGCATCATGTGAGCAGATTTCATTCTAGGAAGGCGTGCACACGAGAAGAAAGCAAAGAAGAAAAGAAACTTGTGAAAAGACATAAAATTGCTCTCTGTTTGGAGTCGCTCGAGTGAGATCGACTCTAGCCCTCGCTCGAGTGAGATCGACCTGAGAGAGACTATTGTCACTGACAATCTCGCCTGAGTGTGCCCCATTCTTGCTCGAGCTGGACGAATTTTAGGCGAAAAGTTTCCCTTTTGAGCTTTGTTTAGACTAGGACTTCTATTTTCGAGATTAGAGTTAGGTTAAGGTTTTATATGCCTATATAAAGCATTGTAAAGACAATTGTAGTTAGTTTTTGATTAATTAATGAATATTTTGCTTTTAGCGAAATTTAGAGAACTTGAGATGATTTTTCATTGAGAGAACGATTCTTTCGACCGAAGAGTGGTTTTTCTTTCCCGTGGGGTTTTGTGTGAAGCCAAAATCTTCCTTAGAGCGATTCCTCGGATTTTCCTATCTTTTCCATCTTTTCTTATTGTCAGGTAATTAATTTAGTTTTGTTTCTTCTATTGAAAACCCATAAAAAATCAACTCTATTTTCATCTAGTTATTGTTGCTGGAATTTTGATTTCTACTTCCCAACTGTATTGATATTCATTCGTTGATTCTTTGAACGATTTAGCCCTTTTGGGCCTTAAATTATTCAAACCCTAAAAAGGAGTCAAGAGACAGCATCACGATTGCCGCTTGGTGCCCCAGACTAGTTCGAAAATTAGAGTCTATCATTGGATCCTATTTTCTATATCGAGAAGGATTATATGCAAATGGAAGATAAATCAAATTAACCGAATTGCCCTCGTGAGTTTGTTAAATATTTTATATGTTTTGGGGACGATTTAAATATTTTCGCTTCTCAATTAAATTTGAAAAGTAATTTCCAATCGCATAATTAGGGGTTTAGCGTTTGTCCTGCATCAAATTGGTATCAGAGCACAATTCTAGTTTAGGTTGTGTTTGCATCTTTTCATATTTCATGTTTGCATATACGAGTTAGTTTTCTTTCTAAGTGAGTGTTTGTGTTCTTCTTCGATGGATATAAATCAGATTGGGTCCATGATGCATGACCTTGTTGATCATAAAGCACGTACGGAAACCTGCATGGATACGAGTCAACATGCAGTAGAAACCCATATGGAAGGATTCCAGGAATTCTTACATAATGTGACTGCTAAGACACCACCGAGGCGAACTATGGATAGGAGGGTCTACATGGATCGCAGAGGAGAGGTTAGTAGGATACCTCTTAGGAGAGAGTTCAACCACAGTGAGTTGGTGGGTAATTCAGATGAGAAGTTTCTCAAAACTGTCCAGATTGAGGCTCCAACTTATAATGAGAAGATGGACCATAAAGTCTTCCTAGATTGGTTGTCAGACATGGAACAATATTTTGATTTGTATGATATGTCTAATGAATGAAAGATTAGATTGGCCAAGATGAAACTTGTTGGTCAATCACGGTTTTTTTGGACTAATTTGGAACGTCGTTGAGAGATGATTGACAGTGAGCCTATTGACACGTGGGAGGACATGAAAGATAAACTCTATGAGAAATATGCCCTCGCATCATACACACGACATCTCCTAGACCAATGGCAAATTCTTCCCCAATGGAGTATGCGGGTCACTGGATATGTTGTCAAGTTTTAGGAGTATGTGATGCGAGCCAACATGTCTGAAGAGAGTCAAGTCACACTTTCTAGGTTTAGAACGAGTTTACGTTTGGAATTGCCGAAGGAGTTAGTTCCCCATAATGTTGAAACATTGGAAGATTGTTAAACCATGGTTCAAGAGTTGGAGAGGTACATAGAAACGTCGACCAGTGGACGATCTGGTTCACACAATGCCGAGCTAAGGATAGATCCCACCGAGCTAGTGCCTAATTCTAAAGGTCAACCCTCAAATCCGGTAATTTCTCACTGTGATAAAGGGAAAGGGAAATTTAGTGAAAATTCTAAGCATGAGGGTCAAAACAAGTGTTGTAAATGTCAAGGATTCGGACACTTTGCTGCTCACTGTCCTAAAAAAGTTCCCACTCAAACTTTGCTCATTCGAGAGGATCATGACGAGGAACGAGAGTTTGAAGAAGAAATTTACAAATTTGAAATTCCGAGTGATGAGGAAGATGAAGTGGTTGAGAAAAGTTTTGTTTGCATTAGGAAAGTTTTTAATTCTGAAGAAGATGATGGTGGTGTGTCCATTGCACATGAGTCATTAGAGTTGGGAGGTACATATCATCATTCTCAGGTGCATGAAATTACTAAACAAACTATATTAAGCAACAAAGATATAATTTTTTTTAGGGTTTTTTGCAAATACCCCCCTGAGTTATGTTGATAGTACAAATAACCCCCCTTTAACGGATGCTACTTTAAATGGTGAACCAACGGTTAAAAAATAGCCTAAATACCATATTTATCCTTTTTTAAATTAAATTACTAATTGCCACCCTCTACAAGAGTAATTTTAAATCCACCCCTCCACTTACAAAAAAAATAGTTTTAAATCCACCCACCAAATATTTGAGTTCACCCACGCTGAAAAACATTGACTGCATTGAATCGGACGATGGAGATCGTTTATCGTCCCAACCTTTCACACGATGGATCTTGAGATCACGGTGGCACTATTAGATGGTTGGTTGCATTGAATCGAACGATGGAGATCATTTATCGTCCCAACCTTTCACACGATGTATCTTGAGATCATGGTGGCACCATCAGACAGTTGATTGTATTGAATTGGACGATGGAGGTCGTTTATCGTCCTAACCATTCACACGATGGATCTTGAGATCATGGTGGCACCATCAGACGGTTGATTGCATTGAATCGGACGATGGAGATTGTTTATCGTCCCAACCTTTCACACGATGGATCTTGAGATCATGGTGGCACCATCAGATGGTTGATTTTTTATTTCATGTGGTACACACCTAAAAAAATGACCTTAAAATTAATTTTAACCGTATACGTGATGTTAAGGTCACTTTTATGAGATGTGTGCCACGAAATAAAACACTAATCGTCTAATGGTATGCCTAAACGATCTCCATCGTCTTATTCAATGCTATCAATGTGTTTTAGCGTGGGTGAACTCAAAGATCTGGATGAAGCACATTAGGCAATCCAATTCCCAAAAATGGGTCTTGAATCATATAGGAAATTGGAGGGACGAGTATTTTGAGTAGAACACGTAGATTGAAGGTTTTCTTTTCAAGAATAATTGCATCGTTTGCCACAAATCCTCCATTGGTTGAGTATTCGTCCAAACGTTGGCATGCTTTAATGGGGGAATCACCCATCTGATGAGTCTTGAATCTGATGGGTGAATGAAGGGCCTTTTAGAAGAGTACCTTTAAATCCACCACTGAATCTTTAAGTTCACCCACACTGAAACACGTTGATTGAATTAAATCGAACGATGGAGATCATTTATCCTCCCAATCTTTCACAGGATGGATCTTGAGATCATGATCGTACCATCAGACGGTCAGTGTTTTATTTCACGTGGCACACATCTCAGAAAAGTGACCTTAACATCACGTGCATGCTTAAAATTGATATTAAGGTCACTTTTAGGGGTGTGTACCACATGAAATAAAAAGTCGACCGTCTGATGGTACACCCATGATCTAAAGATCGATCTCATGAAAGATTGGGACGATAAAAAATCTCCATCGTTTGATTCAATGCAGTCGATGTGTTTCAGCGTGGGTGAACTCAAAGATTTTGTGGGTGGATTTAAAGGTACTCCTTTTAGAATAGTGGTAAATTATAATGGCATGACTTGTAAATAAAGGTGAATGAAGGGCCTTTTAGAATGGTGATAAACTTTAATGGCATGACTTGTAAATATAGATGAATGAAGGGCCTTTTAGAATGGTGGTATGTTTAAAATATTGATTTCATTAAGGGCAAAATAGGCTTTCCGTTCATAAACTCACGGCTAGTTAACGGCAGGGGGTTATATGAAACTAAAACACAAAAGTAGGGGCTGCAGAATGAATACCCATAACTCAGGGGGTTTCTTATAATATTAGTATAACGTGGGGGGTTATATGCGAAAAACCCTTTTTTTTATAATGCACAAAATTTGTTTAATGAGTTTGCGAATGACAATTTTGGGTTGGTTCAATTTAGGTTCAAGCAAATTTCGCAAAAAATTGCGAGCGGTTTGCAAACTTGCAATATTGGTCCTTTCACGATCTTAAAAAGGGGTGGTTCTGATAATCTAGACCTTCCTCTAGACATGGGTACTAATGCGGTGGTTAAGTTAGAGAATCTTACGCCTTTGCTAGGTTCAACAACAAAACCGCATGACCCATTCCTTGATGTCCATCCTCTTGAACTCAATCTCATCTACCAATTGATTCCCTAAATACTTCCTACGCAATTTGAGGAAGGGTTAGGTGAGAAGGCTTTGGAAATTCTGAATTTTGTTACCAAGATAAAGGAGCATCAAGAGTACTTCTTGAAGTGGAAAGGAAAGGCAAAGGTAGAGTAGCCGGTGTTTGAGATGAGTAGATCCCACAACTCATCGGAGATGAGTTTTTTCAACTCGAAGAGAATTGATGGGGACATCAACTGATATGCGACGTATGGAAAGCATAAGAAGAGCCCTGAAGCATCGAGGCCCGTCATAACAGTTTGGGAGAGGATTAAAGACCCTTGTGCACGTGTACATCATGTGAGAAGATCCCATTATGGGAAGGCGTGCACATGGGGAGAAAGCAAATAAGAACAAAAAGTTGAGGAAAAACAAAAAATTGCTCTCTTTTTGGAGTCACTTGAGCAAGCCCCATTCTCGCTCGAGTGGAATTGACTCTCGCCCTCGCCCGAGAGAGCTCAAGTCTGGCTCGAGTGAGATGACCCGAGAGCGACGATTGTCACTGACAATCTCGCCCGAGCGACCCCATTATCGCTCGAGCGAGTTCGGGTCGACCCTTAAGCGAAAAGTTGCCCTTTTGAGTTTTGTATAGATTAGGACTTTCTATTTTTGAGTTTAGTGTTAGGTTAAGGTTATATTTTCCTATATAAAGTAGTGTTTCCTAGGCACTTCTACTTTTGGGATTTTTGTCGTGCCTAGTGTTGTCATACGTGATGATGCCATATGCCATTGTGCGATCGCATATGCCATCTGGGAAGGGTGTATCGCATATGCCATTCGCATATGCCATGATGGCATATGCGATACAGGAAGTATGCCATCGCATACAATTGTATGCCATGACACACCATCTCATATGCAACAGTATGCCATGGCATACCATCGCATATGCAACACAGTATGCCATCGCATACTGTGTATACCATGACATACTTCTCCAACATTGATTTTTTTTCTTTCTTTTTATTCTTTCCTAAGCCCTATAAATAGGGGGTTTCTCTTCCTAATGCATACCACAACTCTCAAAGGTATGTTTTGGGTCTCTTTCCTTCTCTTTTGTATGACCCACTTTATTTTTGTACTATTTTGAGTTATTTTTTAATAAAATTTATATTTTTTCTTCCACCTTATGGGGTATATTCTTTTCATTCTACAATATAGAGCACAAAATTAGCAAAAATATAGTATTTTTTATATTGGTAATTTTGGAAATTTTTTGGGAATTTTTGGGATTTATTTCGTATTTTTTGAATTTTTAGAAAATAAAAATAAAAATTCTGAGCCATGGCACAATTGCATATGCGATTGGGCCACGCCATAGCATAGGGTCACATATGCCATTTAACAACATTGGCTGTGCCGACACTTGGACACTCCTCAAACAACACAAAAATTCTAGACATATATGAAAATACCACATAATACCATCAAAATGCTCATCGTTTTGACAACGGTAAAATAAACTTCGCTTAAAAAAAATTGTGTAAAGTTTAGTAACTACTAAATAAAAGGTTTGGGTCGTTGAAAACGGTTTTATAATATAGTATACTTCTATTTAGATTCATGACATTTATTATATATCTTTTCATTACATATCTTAAATGGCTCTCTAAGAGTTCCCTTCAATTTTCTATAGATGTTCTACTTCTTTAATTTATTTTCCTTAAGGCCGTGCCGCCATATTGGAATCTTTAAAGCTTGGTGTGCCAGACATCTATTGGCACCTTGACACCTGACATCCATGCCACATGTCTAGGTAACACTTATATAAAGCATTGTAGAGACAATTTTAGTTAGTTTTTGATTAATTATTGAATGGTTTTTCTTTGAGCAAAATTTAGAGAACTTAAGATAACTTTTTATTGAGAGAACGATTCTTTCAACTGAAGAGTAATTCTTCTTCCCTGTGAGATTTGGTGTGAAGCCAATATCTTCCTTGGAGCGATTCCTTGGATTTACCTATCTTTTCTATCTTATCTTATTGTCCGGTAATTAATTTAATTTTGTTTCTTCTATTGAAACCCATAAAAAAATTAAAATATATTTTCTTCTAGTTATTGTTGCTGGGATTTTGATTTCTAATTCCCAACCGTATTGATATTCATTCGTTGATTCTTTGAACAATTTAAGCCTTTTGGGCCTTAAATTATTCAAACCCTAGAAAGGAGTCAAGAGACAACATCGAGATTGTCGTTTGGTGCCCTAGACTAGATTGAAAATTAAAGTATATCATTAGACCCTATTTTCTAAATCGGGAAGGATTATATGCTAACGGACGCTAAATCAGATTAATCGAAATTGCCTTAGTGGGTTTGTTAAATGTTCTTTGTGTTTTTGGGACAATTTAAATATTTCCGCTGCTCAATTAAATCTGAAAAGTAATTTTGAATCACATAATTAGGGTTTTAGCGTTTGTCTTGCATTAGACCCTATCTCCTACCATCAAAAGAAATCAAAAGCAAGTATCCCAACCCTCTATTTAAAAGAACAAAGATTAATACCCTTTTTAAATAGATTTAGAGAATTGACACACAGCATTTGACTGTTGACTGATGGACTAACATGATTTTTTACAGTTAGAAATAAGTGAAATTAATTACATGGAGCTATTGGGTGGCTGTGCAAAAAGATTGGATCAAGGGCATAAAAGAAGTAAAGCTTAAAACTAAAGCCTTGAAATAAACCCTTCAAAAAGGTAATAATTTCTTTGACTTATTTGAAAGCACCATCAATAGTTTGGACCTTGATACCCTCACACATCTCAAGGGCCTAAGATGCAAAGATTCCATGATGGTTCATGGAGAGGTATAGTTGAAGAAGATAACAATAAAATGGAGAGGATTTCGGTTTATGTGAAAGTGCAAGTAATCTGATCAGTTGGTGGCATTTGGCACATGACATGCCCACATGTAATGCATGTGTGTGTTCACCAGCCACACAGGCCTGCTCCACATTTGCGTGAAAATGGGTCCAAAATAAAGGGTGTAGATGACGATTTAAGTGGGTATTTGATGTGGTGTTTTGCACAGCTGTTCATACTTCCAATTCATTAGCCTTCTCTTGGCATTGTTTTGCGGATGGGCAGTCTTTTATTTGGTGCCCTTGTTGTCCATATCTAGTGCATGCTCTTTTCACTTGATAGCAGTCTTTTGCTATATGCCCTTTGTGATGCCCCATCCCCGGCTCGGTACCCGCATTTTGCGAATCTCCGGTGCACAGGCGGTAGCTAGGAAACAAGTACAAATTTCGAAAGTGTAGAGCATTCATTTCGTTTCCATTGGATTTATAATCAGAGTTGCAGCAAAACATATTTTTATACGAACATCCCTCTCAGACCATTGACCAGGATCCTTTTCCAGAGACAAGTCCAGCTTCTGATCTTGATCTCCTTTTTGCTCTCCGGAAGGTTCCTTGATCTTGCACTCGGTATCCTATTGGTAACTATGTGTCTTATCATGCGGTTTTTCTATCTTATAAGTCATTCATATCTTCCTTGGATTCTGTTTCTATTCCTACTTGTGTTTATGATGGCCTAGCCCAACCTCAATGGAATGAGGCCATTATGCACCAAATGAGCGCTCTGGAACTAAACAAGACTTGGAACATTGTTGAACTGCCTACAGGAAACAAAGTTGTTTGATATAGGTGGGTCTACACCGCGAAATATAGACCAGATGGTGAGATAGAAAGATTCAAAGCAAGACTTTTTGCAAGGCAGTTCACACAAACTCAGGGTTACCAAGAGACTTTTGCCCCCTGGTAAAATCGAATACAATAAGGGTGCTCATATCGCAATCAAGAATTTTTTATCTCGTATCGTATCGTATCAAGTATCGTAAGATACACTTAGATTTTTATAAATATATACAAAAATATTTAAATATATATAAACAATTTTAAAAATAGGAAAATAGTGTATGTATATAACAATCGATGATCATTTTTAAAATACTAAGTGTCAAAGACTCTCATTCCATCATTTGGCAAATTAGAGATTAGAATTTAAATCAATTAAATTGAACAAAACATTTCATTGGATTGATTTATAAAGTGGAGATAAAAATCCAATCCCATAAAATCATAAACTTTCAATTTTCCACTATATAAAAAGAAACCCTATAGCTGCACAAGTATATGTGTGGTGCGAGTGTGTATCGTATACTTGTATTATATATGTATATGATGTGTCTTCCAAGTTCCAACTTCTACTTAAAAATATTTTGTACTTGTTTCTTGACATTACCAGTTTGTAATCCCAAATTAAAAAAAAATAAAATGTAAAAAAAAAAATCCCAAGTCTTCATTCTTCATTCTTCATCTCTATCCTCACTATCAACACAAACATCTTCTTTAGCGGTAAAATTATAATTTTTTTAATTTCTCTTCCTTCTCATAGACACCTTCCTCTTCTTTCTTTATTCTTGTTATTCTTTTTTGTTTTTAATTTTTAAAATATTAGAGTTGGGATGAAGAAGTTATAATTTTTTAAAATAAAAAACTAGTTATAATCAAAAGCACATGTATCGTTTGTATCGTGTATCGCAATGTATCATAAGATCCGGTTAAAAAAAGATACACATCATAGATACTGATCGCTTTCTATAGTATCGTGTATCGTATCGTGTATCATAAGAGATTAGCAGCCATGATTAGGACATCCAAACACTTAAAAAATGTAATAAAATATATTATAAAAATTTGAAAAATCAAATAAAAATATTACATTATAATTTGTTGCAAATACGTTATACAGGAGATCCAAATGGTACCTAAATTTATAAAAACAATCGAATTTTTTTTTGTAGGAGAAATCGAAGTTCGAGTCTTACGAAGGGTATCAGTTCACAACTTTTAACTATTAGAAGACAGGTCCAAACGACCATTAAATTTATTCTGTCTAGCAGGTTATTCTGAGGTGAGGTATTGAATATATGTCAAAACTCCTTCAGCGCTGCCAAAGGGATATTATGCAGTTATCGAGATTGTATTGATGCTGGTTCTTACAAGAATTATCTGCCTCCATACGTTATAATAGTTTCGATTCTTATCAGGAAAATGCATACCTCTAAATGGTCTTTATGCAATTTATCTTGGTATTACATCTGCCGGCATTCACACATGAATTTCCCTATTAAATTGGACTTCTGTTGACATTTGATGTTGAAGCAACAACAGTCAAAGTCCATGATTTTTTTCACAAGTATGGTGAATGATCAATCAGGAGCAGCTGCAATTGGATTGCTTCTGGCACTGGGACGTTAGTTTCCTCAACATGGTTTTAATCTAAACTAAAATGAACTAAATTTCGTAGGTTTATGTATCATATAGATTTTCCACCTGTTGATTTGGATTACTGTCGCCTGGCTTGATAGCTCTATTGTTTCTCCACTGCAGGTTATTGCCATCAAAGACATTATACGCCCTCCACGGAAGGAAAGTTTTAATGATGTTTACATTGTTTATGAATTAATGGATACCGATCTTCATCAGATAATACGCTCCAACCAGCCATTGACAGATGACCATTGCCAGGTTTGGCACCAATTACTTTGCTGGGGTATTTACTTCAATAGTGTATGCCATGAAATATTTCAATTTTTATTGCCTTCTCTTATAACTTCACGGTGGTAATATGTAGATTGAAATTTGGAGATAACAGATTATTTGCTCTATTATCATGTATAGGAAATCCCATGATTCTAGAAAATTGAGAAGCAATATCACTTGACCTTAATATCAGATTAGGGTATAAAGTCTAGGGTTAGGGTTTAAAGTCTAAGTAAAATGACTTAGTTAGGGTAGGAATTCCAACTAGCCTTTATATTATCATCGAAAGATATAAATTTCCTTACTGCACATACACCCAATATTTTGTCATCCATTGTGACAAAAAACACCTTTTGTTTTAAAAAAATACCCTTGTAATACTTGTATTTTTGTTACAACGTATGAAACTCATATTTAACACATTTTTTTATTAAATGCGTATTTTTTCTTAAAAGGCGTTTTCCATATTTTAAATGCGTTTTTTCATATTCTTAAAATACTTAAAATACTTAAATTTTTTAAAGCTTAAAACATTTAAACTTAAAAGCACGAGACCCTTTCATTTTATTTACCTTTTTACATTACATACGAACATGAGCCCCTAAACCCTTTTCAAAACACGAGATCTGTGGAGCCTGAGGCAAAGCCAGAAGATGATTTGAAGCTTTGATGAACTTTTCAGTTTTGACTTTTGATTGTAGACTTGTAGCCTTCAAACAAATAAACTTTGTACTTATTGTTAGTAATTTATAATTAAATATGATGGTCAGTAGCAATCAGTGAGCAAGGTAACAAACTCGGTATTGGCCTATTTAAAATAAAATAAAATAAAAATAAAAATACAGGTATCAGCCGATACCGGATACGTATTGGCCGATATTGATACCGAGTTGGATACTCGATACGTATCGGTTTGCCGAAAAATTAATACGTATTGCTGATACGTATCGGTATCGGCCGATATTTGATACGTTGTTAGTGAGTGACATGATTTTATGTGTAGGGTTTATGGACTATGCAGTCCCATACGCTTATAATCTTTTTTTTTTTTTTGTGGTTATTGACTTTTGATTATTTATTGTGGAATCATAGTTGTTTTTTAATGTTTGTGAGCCTTACTGCCTTAGCATGTATAATTGTCTATTGATGGATCATGGATGTTAATTATCACACTATCACTTAGTTGATATTAATATTCAATAATGTATTATCATGCTAAGATATATATATATATATATATATATATATATATATATATATATATATATATATATATATATATATAAAATTATTTTAATGGTTTCCATTTTTTCAAGTTTTTTTTGAACTTTTCAGTTTTTGTCATGTTTTATCGCCTTTTTCGCTTGCTGTATTAAATGCGTATTCGAACTTGTCACTTTGTTGTCAACCACACCATTATCCTATAACACACACACGTACATATATCCCAATACTCCCTCTCAAGCTAGTGCATAGATATTCATACCCAGATTGACAAGAATACTCTGAAGATGTGTGGGACCAAGGGCCTTGGTGAAACACTCTGCCAACTGATTTGGCGATGAAACCTTTGGTGTCTCTATGAGGCCAACTTGAATCTTTTCCCGTAAAAGTGAATGTTCCCTTCAGTATGTTTCATTCTCTCATGGAGGACAAAATCCATAATAATGTCAATGGCTGCCTGATTATCACAATGGAAGCCAAAGGAGTAGATGGTGGAGATCCAAGCTTAGTAAGAAGAGATCGTAGCCATATAAGTTCACGAGTCATGGGCCATAGCCTTATATTCAGACCCAACTATAGATTTAGAGACTACATCATGCTTCTTACTCTTTCACACCACAAGTACCTCCCAGAAAAAACACAATAGCTGGTGGTGGAATGACGATCCGTGGCCCCCCAACATAATCACCATCATTGTAGCCCCCAACATAATCAACATCATTGTAACAACTAAGCTTAGAATGCTAGAGCAAACCCCGACCCTGAGTGGACTTTGCATAACGAAGTATGCGATGAATTACATCAAGATGAGGTATATGTGGAGAGTGCATAAACTGAGCAACGATGGACACAACAAAGGTGAGATCTGGCTGAGTATTTGTTAGGCATGTAAGGCACCCAACAAGTCTCCAATATCAGAAGGATCTGGAAGTAGCTCTCCAATATCAATATGCAGATGGTGCTTGGGATCCATGGGTGACTTAGCAGATCTATACCCCAACATTCCCGTGTCTTGTAATAAGTCCAATGCATATTTTTATGTGACAGAGGTATACCACGAGAAGAGCGAGCAATGTCAATCCCAAGGAAGAATCTATTTCACATCAAAAGCACAATTTAACTCTGCTTCGCATGGGTTATAAAAGCAGAGTCACCTCCAATAAAAATGATATCATCAACATACACTAATAATATGCTCCTTATGCCCCTTTCTCCAGTGTGTATGAAGCATGTGTGATCTGATTGACATCTAATGAAGCCCATAGCAAGAACGACACTGAGACTATGGAATTAGGCTTTAAGAGATTGCTTCAATCTATAAATTGACTTTGGAAGACGGCAAACCATGGATTAAAATATCGGGTTACCGATACGTATCGTCCGAGCTCCAAAATGATACGTATCGGTACCGGTCTGTATCGGACGATACATTGAATGTATCGTTCGATACATTCAATGTATCGTTTGAGTCCAATACCGATACGTATCGTCTGATACGTATCGGTATCGGATGATATTTTGATCCATGCGGCAAACCTTCCCAAAATACTCCCCTAAAGTCGATTGCCCAGAGGAGTCTATGTACACGTCTTCAGTTAATTGCTCATGCAAAAACGCATTTTTAACGTCTAGATGATATGAAGGCCAATGGTGATGAGAAACTAAATAAATGATAACGTGGACAGAAGTAAGTTTGGCCACAGGTGTAAAAGTTGCCGTAAAATCCAATCCTGGTAACTGAGTGAAATCATTTGCAACAAGGCGAGCCGTATTTCTTTCAATAGTGCTATCCTCCTTAAATTTAACTGCCAAACACCCAATGACATCCAATGATCCTCTTATTAGTGGGTAGGTCCACAAGTTCCCACATTTTGTGCGTCTCAAGTGCTGCCATATCTTCAGTCATTGCAGCTGACCAGGACGAATGATGACAGAGCGAGGAATAGCGATGGTAGAGGCCTTGTCTAGTGCAACTCGATAAGAGTGAGAAATAGCTTGATAGGAAACATATTGAGACATGGGATAAATAGTGACACAACTCCTCTTGCCCTTTCGAAGAGCAATAGGTAAGGGAGAGATCATCGACAACAATAGAAGATGAGACAGTAAGAGGAGAATCCAAAGGAGAAGATGGTGCAAGTATACCTGAAGTACTTGAATCCGAGTGGTTTGATGGCATTGGGAATTGAAGAGTAGGCATTGTTTGCTTCGGTGTTGATAGGTATACCTGATAGGAAGACACCCATAAGTAGATGAAGGAGGATCCTAAGAAGATGTAGCCGGGCTTGAAGGGATGTGAGATATAGGAAGAGGAAGCACAACAGGTAACTCTAACTTAGGTACAATAGAGGAGGATCTCTCAGAGAAATATGGAGTATCCTGATAGAAAGAGACATCACTGGAAGTGAATAACTTACGACTCATGTGTTCAAAACTCAAAACACTGATAACCTTTGGACACACTAGAGTATCCCCAAAAGACATAACAAATGGATATGTCGCCCAATTTGCGTCTTTGGGATCTAAGGTCTTGAACAAAACAAATACAACAAAAAACTCTTGGTTCAAGTTCAAAACAAGGTAGTAATGTGAATATCTTACGACTCAGTGTGGTCAAAACACTGATAACCTATGGACACACTATAGTATCCCAGAAAGACACAACAAATGGATTTGTCGCTCAATTTGTGTCTTTGGGATCTAAGGTCCTGAACACAACAACAAAAAACTCTTGGTTCATGTTCAAACAAGGTAGTGCTTGGTTTAAGAATATGCATTAGACTTTGACCATTCATGATACGAGTGGGCGTACGATTAATTAGGTAGGTGGCAGTGTTGAGCCACTGACCAATAAGATTGGGGAACTTTCATTCCACAAAGAAGAGACCTAGTCACTTCCATGAGTTGTATATTCTTACACTCTGGAACACCCTTTTGTCATGGAGTGTAAGGTAAGTAAATTGATGCAAAGTCCCCATCTTTTGAAGATAAGAACCAAAGTCTAATGAAGTTTCCTAACCCCCACTATCAAACCTAAGAGTCTTAATTGTTTGACCAAATTGAACCATGGTAGAGAAACTAAGATAGTGGAAAATACATCATCCTTATACTTTTGTAAGTACACTCATGTACATCTTGAATGATCATCGATAAATGTTACATAATACTTAAACCCATCATAGGATGCCAAAGGAGCAACACACATCAGGATGTATAAGATCAAATAAACCATCACTACATTCATATGAGAAGAACATGAAGATTTAATGTCTTTGGATAGCTCACAAGTTTGACATTGAAATTCAAAACTATTTGCCTTGTTTTTAAAGGAATGGAATAACAATATTGCTGGCCATCTTGGTTGATTCAAATATTCAAATTCGTCCATCTATCTGCTCTTGACCCATTAAACATGCGATTGTGATATCGGTGTTGCCCTTTGCAGACACAAAAATTTGTATTAAAAAATGTATGAAATAAAAAAAAAGAGATGACTCACACAGGGAGGCCCTTGCGTGGGTCTCCTCTTTGTTCTCTTCTTTTTCTTCTTCTCTTTCCCTCATTGGGACCCACACAAGAGGCCCGTGAGTGGGTTTCCCTCTCCTTTTTCTCTCATTGGGACCCACGCATTGAGGCCCTTGCATGGGTCTCCTCCTTTTTCTCGTTCTTCTTTGTCTCCTTTTCTTCTTTTTCTCTCCTTCATTCTCTCTCTTCTCTTTCTCTCTCTCTAAGACCCTTACTCTCCCTCTCAGTCTTTCTCCCTAATTTCTCTCCCTCCAGTCTCCTTTTTCTCCTCTTGGGACCCACACAGGGTCACCTGAGTGGGTCATTCTTTCTCTTCTCTCTCTCTCTCTCTCTCTCTCTCTCTATATATATATATATATATATATATATATATATATATATATATATATATATGGCCCACACAAAGCATCCTTGCGTGAGTCCATCTTTATTAAAAAAAAAGGAGAAAGAAAAAGTGGACTGTGAATGTCATACCCATATCCCTCAAATCTCATTGGTTTGAGGGCTGCGTAGGTGACCATTTTTATCACCTACGTAGAGGTAATTGTCTAACTTTATCGATTTGCGTGACATATGAGGCACCTTTCTTTTATCGTAGATCTCATCTTGAGAAGAGAGAACTGTTGAACGGTAAGTTCCAATAACTATCACAGTAATAAATAGCAAATCCCTTGTCACTTATTGGGATTTGAACATTCGACCTCGAAGCTCTGCCGAAATTCTCCTACGTGAACATCCTGCGAGATACCTTTCCCTCTCTTTCTCTTTCTCTCTCTCTCTCTCTCTCTCTTTCTCTCTCTCTCTCTCTCTCTTTCTTCTCTCTTTATTTTCTTTTAATTTCTTAGGTGACACTTAGATTATGTGGGTCTTATGGCCCATGGCTAAGTCTTAGAATTTGAATCGCACTTAGGTTATGTGCACCTTCTTGGTCAATGCCTAAGACCCTCATATACTTGGGTTACACTTTGATTGTGAGTTTTGAGGCCCATATCTAAGTCATATACTTGGGATTGCAATTAGATTATATGGGTCTTGGGGCCCATGCCTAATCCCTTTGTATATTTGGGTTGCATTTAGGCTATGTGGGTCACAACACCCCTACCTAAACCCTTCATATACGTAGGTTGCAATTATAAATTTAATGTCAAGCCCTTGTATATATGGGGTTGCGATTACGAATCAGAAAGACAGATTCAAGCGTCTATATCCGAGACAGTAAAAATATCACTCTACGAAATTGCGATCATCGCTTCGCGCGATATGATCATCATCGCTTCACGCGATTGCGATCAACACTAAAATACCATCGCTTCGTGCGATCATGATAAAATGATCATCTCCCTGCGTGATCACGATCAACCTTAAAAGTAATCGCTTCACAAGATTGTGGGCAACCTCTCTATTATTAGAGTTTCCCTCGCGGTTTAGGCCATCGATCCCTGAAATTAAGGATTCAGACCGTATCCTCAAGATAGGAAATTCCTTTTAAAAAAAAGAGGTTTGATTCGATCTGAATATGCATAGTCAATCAGATACGATGACCCATCGCGATCAATGGAGATTTAAATCATGTTAAAACCTTAAAGGGCTATTGGACCAAGGCCCAAACCATCCAAATGATGGGAATTATTGTCTGAATCATAACCAATTATTCTAGAACAAGAACAAGACCCATCTGAGATACTCGAACCCAGGTTCGACTCAAAATGGATTTGTAAAGGCCTCAGACCTAGACCAAGGCCCATCACAAAGATACAACCCAAATTCCAAGGAACTCAGTGGTTTGACTGAGGTTAAAACTTCCAAATGACAAAAATACTAACAATGTTGATGACCAGCAATCGAAAAAAATTATGGATCTAATGTTTGATTTCACGTTCGAAGCTCGACATCAAGAGGTCGTGCTAAGGCTTGTCCATAAACTTATATTACCCATAATCCTTCATGGTTATCCATCGGGCAGATATGGCTTTCGACCTTTGTTCCACACCAGACGGATTTCAGACGAACATAGCATGCTAAGTGTTCATTTCCTAAGTTTCCAACATTGAAGATAAAGGCGATGATGCTGATGAAGACATAGAGGCTAGGAGATTTAGTTATTTTCAGAGATGTACATATATATTTTTTGTTTTATTTTCATTCATAGCTTTTAATTAGAGGTTGTTAATTCTTTTGATGTAATTAATGGGGCATCGAAGGCAATACCCAGAAGTGTCAAGGTCACGATTATTAATAAAACCCTCTTAGTGAGGGGAAATTTGATGCAATTTATTTGTGATGAATTTATTTCTACGCAAATTTGTTGTGTACACTTTTGTACTAGTGGTCCAAGGATGCAGATAATAAATCCCAAAATAAGATGGCCAAAGAGCCATATGATCGTTCTTCTAAAAATCTGATTCCAAAAAATTTCTGTAAGGTTGGAGAGATTTCTTTACTGGTGTAGTTATGGTAAATCGAGGGGATCAAGTGATTAGGGTTAGGGTTTATATGTGAAGAAAGATAAGAAGAAAGAGAAGGTGTTCGAGGGGAAGAGATTGCCCTGGATTAGGGCTTCTATTCTTTATTAACAACATCATAAAGAATACAATGAAGCTAAGCTCGGTCATAAATTCCTTTAACCAAATAAGCTCATATGAAGTATGGGCCATTCCCATGTATTCAGCTTCAACACTCGACCTGCCTACTACACTTTGCTTCTTACTATTCCAAGTTACTAGATTACCACCCACAAACGTATAGTAGCCGGTAGTAGATCTACGTTCTCCCTTGAATCCGGCCCAATCAGCATATGAGTATCCTTGAATATAGAGATTCCCATGACAAGCAAAGAGAATCCCTTTCCCTAGTGATGACTTAAGGTACTTCATGATACGATAGACCTATGTTACTTAGTTTGCTAATTCGCTCGTTTCGAATTCGGGTTCACAATTCATAATTCGCTTGTCACACGTGTTCAATTCGCTAGGGGCAGGATGAGTTTTTTTTTTTTTGGGTAAGCTAGCAATGACTTAAATATATATTTAATAGGGTAGCGTTCTATACACCCGTTAAATCTGTGAAGAACACACATATGTCCACCATCAACACCCGTTGACTGCCTTGAATCAGACAATGGAGATCGTTTTTCGTCTCAATCTTCCATGCAATAGATCGAGATCATAGCGCACATATCAGACAGTCACATGTTGATTCCACATGGCACACATCCCCAAGGTACACCCATGATCACGATTACTTTTGGGGATGTGTGCCACTTGGAATCAACATGTGACCGTCTGATAGGTGCGTTTATGTTGAAGATTGAGACGAAAAACTATCTCCCTCATCTTTTTCAAGGAAGTCAACAGTTTTTTATGGTGGATACGCGTGTGTTCTTCACAGTTTGAACAGGTGTATATAACGCTACACTATTTAATATTGTAAGTTTAAAGAGAAAGCAATTATCAGCTCAATTGGTTTGGTAACTAAGGGCAGTGGTTATAGGTAGTGTATGTTGTAGGTTCCAACCTCCCCACCTCCTTATAATTTTTGAAATATTTTGACTTAAGCATTTAAATATGCTAAATTCGCCCTACTGGACCGAATCGAACCATGAATCAGTCCATTTCAACCAATTCGCAGTTTGCTTGGTCGTCAAGCGAATTAAGTAGCGATAGACCATGCCCAAATGCGTCGTCCGCGACTCATGCATGTACTGGCTAATAACTCCAACCACAAATGTAACGCCAAGACGAGTCATGGTGAGAGATCAACTTCCCAACCATTTTCGTATCTCTTCCCTTGTCCTTTAGGATTTCTCCATGTTGCTTCACTCTTATAATTGCCTTCCATTGAGTATGTTGCTGGTTTTGTTCCTAACATTCCTGTTTTTTTAAGAAGATTAAAAAGGGTACTTCCTTTGAGAAATGATTCCTCCTTTTGATCAGGTCACCTCAACCTAAGAATTAGTGAAGTTTTCTCAAGTCCTTGACCTTTGAAATCCTTGTCATCTCATGTAATAATGATGTCACCTACATATACTAGGAGAATAGCCCAACCATAGATACTTCTTTTGAAAAATATAGAGTTAATTTGATATGGACCTTTTGAATCCTAGCTATATGATTGTTCGACTTAATTTGATATACCAAGTCATAGGAGATTGTTTAATCCATAGATGGATTTCTTTAGTAAGCACACTTTATCCATCTCCCCTTAAGGGGATAAACTAGGAGGAAGCTGCATGTACACTATTTCTTGTAAGTCTGCATTCAAGAAGGCATTCTTTACATCAAGTTGTTGAAGATCCAAATTCATATTAGCATCAATGGATAACAGGAGACTGACAAATTTGATCTTGACAACCGGAGAAAATGTCTCATCATAATCCACTCCTTTGCAACAAATGTTGCATAGTATCTTTCAATGGAACCGTCAACCTTAGTTTTAATGGCTTAGAGTTTGTAGATCCACCTGCAGCCAACCGACTTAGATCCTTAAGGTGGAGCAACAACTTTCCATGTTTCATTCTGGTGCTACAACCATTTCTTCTTCCATGCCCTTCCTCCACTGTGGATCATCGAGCGCTTCCCTTACAAATGAAGGAGTCTTGAAGGTAGATAAAGATGAGATAAGGACTTTGTAAGAGGCAGAAAAAGCCTGGTAAGAAACATTACACTCAATGAGATGTTTAGCACATGAAGATTTCCTTTGTGCAATAGGAATATCAAGGTCTAGAGACTGATCAACGGTATCAAGAGGAGTGGCACAATTAAGGAAGGGATTTAATTCCAATAAGGTAACATCTTTAGAAATAACGATGCAACCCAAACTGGAATGAAAGCATACACGCCCTTTATGATTAGCAACATATCCCAAAAGCACAAATTTTAGTGCTCTATTATCAAGTTCAGCGCAATGTGGTTCTAAAGTATAAACAAAAGCTACACACCCAACTACCGTGAGGGAAGAAGAAATAATTCTATATGGGGTGCAAGAATAGAGAAAGGAGTTTTCTCAGCAAGTACTCGAGAAGGAGTTCGATTAATCAAGTAACATGCTAGCAAGACGACATCAAGCCAAAAGTGACTTCAAGTAAATGACGATTCTTCCTTTCAGCAACATCACCATGTTGAGGTGTATAAGGACACTGGTTTGGTGAAGGATGTCATATTCCTGTAGATAAGATTGCATGACAATTGAAACATACTCTTTGGCATTGTCAGAATGCAACATTTTAATATGACAGTTAAATTGAATAAGTATCATGCATTGAAAATTCACAAATATAGTTGGAAGATCAGCACGACTACGTAAATAAACCCAAGTCATACGAGAATGATCATCAAGAAAAGTAACAACTCTACCAGTAATTGGAGCTGGTCCCCATATATCTAAATTTATCAATTCAAAAAGAATAGGGGAGCGTGAAATACTAGGAGGCTAGGCACTTCTAGTATGTTTAGACAGTTTGTATGCATCACACTTTAGTTCAGTTTCTGAGTTCACAAAATTAAGATGCATCATATTTTTCAAAATAGACACCGTTGCATGATCCAGTCGACAATGCCACAAAAACACATCACGATCCCAGGGGTGGTAAAGTGAAGAGCAGACAAAGGCAAGACAATGGCTGAAAAGATACAGTGCTCTTGCCTCATGACCCCCACCAATGTGGGAAATGCAATAAGAAGGGAGGAAGGTTACACAATAATTTAGGGACTTTGTAAGGCTACTAATCGACAGTAAATTATTGGGAAATGCAACATATACAGACTGGAATGTAAGGAAATATTATGAGTGATAGGGAGAATACTAGAACCAGTGATAGATCTGACAGATCCATCTACTATACATACCTGATGGGTGTATAGCAGATTCAAGAACTAGATTCAAGAAAGGAGAAGTCTTACGAGTCATGTGATCGGTGTCCCAATATCAATAATCCATGGCGAGAAGGAGGCCCAAAGAGCAGAAGGACAAGGAACTCCGGGAGTTGTAGTAGAGGACGTGCCCTCATCTCGGTCACGATTCACGAAGCAACGTCTGAAACCGCTCTTCAGTCAACTGAATATGTCAGGACCCACTTGAGGAATTTGAAGTAGAACCCTCAATGGTCGCAGCAATACCATGAGAAGGGTGAGAAGAACCAGAGGGCTTTCCATGTAACTCCCAAAAATACTTCGTAGTATGTCCATTCCTCCTAAATGATCTCAGTTTTGGTAGTGTCTGTGGGGCTACTCCCACGCCGGCAACCATCAGTGTTGCGGCCACGGTCATGACCTCTACCACGACCACCTCGAGAACTATCTGATTTAAATGCTGAAGGAATGGAGGAAGAAGGCGCAGTAGACGAGGTCTTCTGACGTTGCCCTTCATTTAGCAGATAGGGCATTGTAGCACTAGGTGCGAACCGTGCGATTATGCTGTCATTAGACAACATCTAAACTTTGATGATTTGATCATTTCAAATTCAGGACGCAGGCCAGCAAACAAATGAAACAACCATAGTTTTCCTACGAAATCTTCTGGTGATTTGCTATCCCCCAAGTGCAATTGATCGATGGTGAATAATCTTACGTCTCATCTCGTAAATGCTTCAACTTACTATAGTGGCCGGATATAGTTAAATCTCCTTGTTACAGTCTTATAATCTCCATTTGCAACTAATAGATTTTAGCCCTATTGCCACGCGAGTAGAGTGGAGACAAATGCTTCCTTACTTCTTTAGGGGAAGAATAGAAAAGGGTACACGAGTAGTTATATGTAAGCTAGACATGGAGGAAGCATATGATAAGGTTTAATTGGGTTCCTCGATTATATAGTGCAAAATTTTTGGTTCAGATAGAAGTGGTTGAAATGGATAAAAGGATGCTTCTCAACAACATCATTTTCGATAATGATAACTGAGGTAACCAACCTAGCTCCTGAGGCCTCCAATAAGGCGATCCACTCTCCCCTTTCTATTTGATATGAGCGCTATGAAATATTTTGGAAAAGAAGGTTGAGGTGGAATTGATCAAGGGCTTTGAGTTAGTCAGAAATGGCTTGTTGGTGTTTTCTGTGAATTGTCTTAGAGGTGTGGAATATGAAGGCGCAGCGCTATGACACGGTCTCGGTACAAAGAGTGAATTTGAAAAGGACAACTACCTTTGGGGTTAGGGTGGATGAGGCCAGATTGAGTGAGCTAGCTGCTATGATAGGATGCGAGTGGACAAGGCTTCTTTCCACCTATCTGGGGTTTCCTTTATGTGTTGGGAAAACAAAGATAAAACACTGGGATCTGATGGAACGATTTGACAAAATATGTTGGCTGAATGGAAGAGTGCTTTGCTGTCCAAATGAGGGAGGATTACTTGATCAAAGCTCCATTGGCTAATCTCTCTGTCTAGATACAAAGATTGGAGAAGATACAAAGAAATTTCCTGTGGAGTGGTAGGAAAGCGAGGAAAAATATGCATGTGATAAATTGGGATGTGGTAAGATTACCTTTCGAGGTTGGAGGCCTTGGAGTTCAATCTCTGAGAAATATGAACATGGCCCTGCCAGTTGAGTTCAATCTATTTTGGAAGGGTGGGGCCCCTGACCCTTCTGTTTTGAGCTTATGTGGCTACAAAAGGATGATATATTTGATCTTATCCCTAATGAATGGAATAAAAGGCAGTTAAGTGGGTCAGCTGAGGTGATGCTGGCTTCTAAGCTAAGGAGTTTAAAGCTTACTTTAAGGGATTGGAACAAAAACATATTTGGAAACGTCTTTGAGGACAAGAAATAGCTCCAACTGTGAAGTGACATCCTAGACCAGCTTGTGGAGTTGATACTGTTATTGGAGGTGGAGCCCAGCGAAAGGAAAATGGTGGTGGAGGAAGATCCTCCCAGAAGAGATATCGTGGAACCAAAGACTCTGAAATGGGTAAAGGAAAGTGATCGCAATACAAATTTTTTTCATGCCACAGCGTCAGCTCATAGGAGAGTTAATACTATTTCGGCTCCCAAGATTAATGGGGTGCTATCATCAGAAAAAGAGGAAATGGAGGTAAGGCCTTATATAGATGGAATTGCTTCCTATCAAATTTTGAATGAGGAAGATTCCTGTATCGAAGATGATTTGTGTGAGGAGATATGGAAGGCAATATCTGAGGCTAGTGGTGATAGGGCCCCGGGCCTGGATGGATACCATACGGAATTTTTCAAGATATTCTGGCGCCTTTTAAAAAAGGACATCATGAGCTTCTTTAAAGATTTCTACCACAATGCATTGCTGGGAACTTCCTTCGGAGTCACCTTTCTTACACTTATCCTGAAGAAGCAGGGGACAAATCGAATTAAACCGCTAATATCGAAGATCACTACTCCATCGCAAGCGGCATTTGTGGTGGGAAGGCAAATCTTGGATGGGGTGGTTATTGCACATGAATGTATTCACTCAAGAGTCAAAGATAAAAAACCGGGGCTCATGTGCAAATTGGACCTAGAGAAAGCCTATGACAGTTAATTGGAATTTTCTTATCTACATCCCTAAAAAATGAGATTTGGTGTCAAGTGAAGGAGATGGATCAGAGTATGTATTTATTCACCTTGGCTATCGGTGTTAATTAATGGATCCCCAAATGGTTTCTTCAAGTCAGAGGATGACTTGAAGAAACCCTTGCCAATGGAACGTTAACGATATTGCAACCTCTATGTTGCAGGTTCGAGCCCAGCTTAACTATTGAAAAAAAGGAGGCCCCTTCTCTCTGATTGTGTGGCGGAGGCCCTAAGCAGACAATTTGATAATGTGGTTGCCAACAATCTCATTCATGGATTCAAAGTGAGTAGGTTCTCGGATCAAATATCTCATACCCATTTTGCTGATGATACTTTGTTACTGTGTGATGCCTCAAGAACTAACCTGTTTAATGTCAAGTTGATTCTGATTTTTGAACTCATATTGGGGCTGAAGGTAAATTTCCTTTAGTCAAAGCTAAGTGTTTGCCTGGAGAGAGCGGAGTTGATTTCTTTTACTTTTTTTTTTTGGGGGGGGGTGGGGGAGGTGTGTGGGGGTAGGACTTGCCTCTAAACTATATTGGCTTGCCTCTTGGGTTGGGAAAACCATTGAATGGAAAGACTTGAAAGTAGGTTACCGACGTGGAAAGGTAATCTCCTATCTTTCGGGGGGCAGGATAACTCTAATTAAATCAGTTCTCTCTAATATGCCGAATTATTTCCTCTTGATGCAACAATGCCCGATGGGGGTGGTTAATAAGATAGAAGGTATGATGAAGAGATTTCTGTGGTGCCTCGAAAATTCATCTCATCAACTGGGATGTAGCTTGTTTCCCTAAAAAGGATGGCGGTTTGGGAATCAAAAGAATCGGAGCTTTGAATAAGGTGTTACTCGGCAAATGGCTATGGCGCATTGGCAATGAACCAGAATCTTGGTGGTCTAAAATTGTGTCCTCAAGTATCGCTGTGGAAGACATGGCTGGGATCTAAATCAGTCAGGCTGGTCTTGTGCTTCAAAGTGGCAGAAGGGGGTTATAGCAAGTGCTGCAAATTTTCAGAATCTAATCAAATACAAAGAGAATTAAGGGGATAAAATCTGATTCTGGTCCGATATCTGGTTGGGAGAGATCGCGCTTAATACAAAATTCCATGGCCTAAGTATTATTGCTGAAGATGGACCATTTGCTCATGCACTGCCAGTTTTCCAAAATTTGGAATCATTTTTTGAAGATGGGAAATCTTAGGCCTCGTTTGGGTGTTTCTGAGCTTTTCCCAGAAAAGCTCAGATTCCTGCAGGTCAGGTTCCTGCAGATTCTTATCAGACTCAGATTCTTGGCTTTTACCGCATGTGTTCTTTTAGTTTCTCAGAGATGCTTTGATTCTTGGTTTTCCCATAAAAACTCAGATTCTTACGTTCAGAAAAGCTCAGAATCAACTAATTAGAAGCACATGCTACGGCCATACAAATGTAAGCATATCATCGGTACACGCGTTGTGCTCGAATTTTACTCAAATCTTACATATTAACAATCCGTGCGAGGTTGCATGTATTTGCCGGACAAATTTTTTTATTTTTAGAATACGATATCTTATAGTGAGGTGGTTGTAACATAAGGTGGTGTGATAGTAACACCAGCCAATTACAACATCACACGCTGTTGGAATAGCTGCTGCTTCCCACCAATGGAGTTGTCATCTCATGTGCATATTTGAGAGAGGTATACAAAACACTCAGATTCCTGGTCATTCTGAGCAAATTGGGTGGAAAGCTAAATGTCGCTTTCACTCAGAAAGTGCCAAAAAATTGGTGGGTCCCACAAAAATAAAGAACGCCGGAAAGCCAGTTTCTGGACTCCAAAATGACACTTTCTGAGCTCTAAACTCAGATTCCTAAAATTTCTGGGTAAACAAACAAGGCCTTAGTTTTTGCCTTCCTCCTTCATGCAAGGACATAATGTCCGAATCTTTTTTCAACCGGCGGAACTGATATTGAAGGTGCTAGTTGTGGCGATACTCTGGCAGATATTGATAGAAAGGAATTCCAGAATCTTTGAGAGTACCTCCAGGTCACTGTACGAGATAATGGGGGCAGTTACATCCTATTCTATGCTATGGATTAGCGGTGCAAAGAAGTTCGTGGGATGGTCTGCTGATGATATAGCTGCTGTTTGGATTCAGTGGATGCAGGGAGTTTAATACCTACTGTCATCCCCTTGATGTAGTTTTTGCATATCGCTGTATCCCATATCTGTGCTTAAGCTTCTCGCTTAGTTCTTGTATTTCTCTTTTTTATTTTTTAATAAAATTTTAGAAAATGAACATGGCCCTGTTGGGGAAGTGGTTTTGGAGATGCGGCAATGAGGAAGAAACATTATGGGTTCAAGGGCTAGTTGAGAAATATGGGCGAGGTAGTTTTGAATGGACCATTAGGAAATCGAGAGGCAAGAAAGGGTTGAGGTGATGGAGAGGAGCGTAAAATGTCAGAGGGAAGTTTGACGAAACTATTAGCTCTAGGGTTCTGCTTCAAAGGATTAGATTTTGGAAAGATAGGTGGTGCAGGGTGAATCACTAGGGACAATATTGGTTAATTTATAATTTGGCAACTAACAAGAATGTGACGTTTGTGGAAGTCTGGGAAAGGGGTGAGCATACGAGTTCATGGAATATCTAGTTGCACAGAAATTTGAGAGGAGAAGATTGAAGAGTTCACCAACTTACTTGAAGAGCTAAGTGGAATAAAGGAAAGTAGGGGAAATCAGGATTCTCAGGTTGTGCAACTTGGACAAGAAAGGGAAATTCTCGGTCAATTCTCGGTCAAATCCTTTTATAGGTACCTTAGTGGGAAACCAATTATTGACCATTCTTAGACAGGGATGTGGAAATGTAAGACCCCACTTAAAGTAAAGATGTTGACATGGAAGGTGGTGTGGGGCAGAGATTTAATGTGTGCCCACTGGAGAAAAGGGGAATAGATGTGCGCAGTGAGTGTAAATTTTGTGGAATAAAGGAAGAAACAGTGGAGCACCTTTTCATGAGATGTGCATTTACGAGAAAGCTCTGGGTCTTTTTCTTAGTATGGTTCAGGATTATTGGCTGCATGGGAGAATCGTGTACATTGGTATTGGTTGGCTGGCCGGAGGATGTAATTGAAAGAGATTTCAGCACCATTTGGAAGACGGTGCCCATAGCAATCTTCTGGGAAGTCTGGAAGTAAAGAAATGACGAGCATTTGAAATGAAGTTTCAAACCCTCAGATATGCTGAGGATGCCATTAAGGAAGATCTTTGTTTTTTGGTAGCTCAGGAAGATCTTTGTTGGTGGTGCTTGTCCTCCCCATCATGCAAGGCTGAGTCTGTACCATGATCTTTTGGAGTGGGATCAACTTTGACCACCCTAAGATTTCTAGAGATTATTTGTTGGGCTGCTTTGTTATAATTGTACATTCTGTTTTGTTTTTCCATTTTCTCTTTCTTTTTGTTTTATTTATTTATTTATTTTTCCAGGCAAAGCATCTCGCAGCACCTGCTTTGATATGTTGCATTTTTTATTCGCTTTAATGAAATTACAGCTATAGCTTAAATAAAAAGCAATCTCTTGATTTTTCATATTTGTAAGTTCTGAAACTGGGTCTGCTTTCATTTCGTAGTTTAATATGACTTGGATTAAAAAAATACCAATAAAAAAATCTTTTGAGCAGATTCAAGGCAAAAAAAGGGAAAACAAAAACCTACTCATCCTGCTCTTATATCATGCTGAAATTTAAAATTCTTTGAAATAAGTTATTAACCCTTTTGTTCTGATGACCCTTTCTGTATTTATGATAAACAGTACAACTATTGTTTTCCAAAATGCCCATGTAAAAGAATACAATGCCAATCTATACCAGATACATGTGATGACAAATATACCCTTTCAAGTTTCCTGATTATTTTGTAATCTCAAACCCTAACTTAAAATCACATCCTATTAACTATGTCTTTTTTCTCTTTGTAATTTCTGTCTCTTGTAAACAAGAAATTCCCAAAAATGCGTAACTGTTGGAGAATGTTCTCTGAAAACCCCTTTTCTTGGGATTCTCCAATTCACGGAAGAAAAATAGTGTTGAACTGTCTGAATTCCTCAAATGCCAATTCATTTCACATTTAGTTTGCTAAAATGTTCTTGAACTTCTTAACTGAACTATTCCAGCATCTGTGAACCCAGCATTGCAGCATCTCTAAAAACATAATCTCACCATATTTGCAATTATTTTTTTGATCGTTAGTATATTTGCAATTATGACTTCTGATCAACCTTCTTGTCATGAATCGTGATGTTGTTGGCTACATGAGATTGATGTTTAAATGCACCTTTGCAGTACTTCCTGTATCAGTTGTTACGGGGACTGAAATATGTACACTCTGCAAATGTCTTGCATCGTGATCTTAAGCCAAGTAATTTGCTTTTAAATGCAAATTGTGACCTAAAGATTGGAGATTTCGGACTGGCGAGGACAACATCTGAATCAGATTTCATGACCGAGTATGTTGTCACCCGTTGGTATCGGGCACCAGAGCTGCTACTAAATTGTTCGGAGTACACTGCTGCTATTGATATTTGGTCTGTAGGGTGCATTCTTGGTGAAATCATGACCCGAGAACCTCTGTTTCCTGGAAAAGACTATGTTCATCAGCTGAGGCTTATCACAGAGGTAATTTGGTAACTTTCTCATTTGTTCAGATAATGTATTTTAAATACCATCATTGCTTATAGAAAAACCACCCATTGCTTATCCACTTAGTATAATAGCAAGAATGTTCTACCTAGTGTGAGGGCTTTGGGCTGTAAAATTGTTTTTATGTCTTCTTCTAGCTGACACCCCCATTCCGGAACCTGTTCCCGCTCTATGTTCTGATAACTGGAGTTTCTGGTGGTACAACAGTCATAGGTTTGAGTAAGAAGGCAACTAAATTTTCGGTGTCCTTTCTTTAGCATCCCCTTACTGAAAGGAAATCATTGACCCCAGAATAATTCTTATTAAGTTATATCACTCTTTGAGGAGCTCAGTGATGGGGACATTAAGATCGAGAGCATTGGATTTGGGCCGCAACAAATTTTCCAGCGCAAAAAGAAACAAAAAAGGAACTAGAACCATGCCTAAAGGAGAACACTTCCCAAACTTGGCTCAAGCGACTCCACTTCCCGCTTGAGCGAGAAGGCCTCAGAAATAAGGCCAAACTTTCAGCCAAAACTTGCGCGAGCGAGTTTAGTTGTCGTTCGAGCGAGCCTTGGAAGAGCGCAGGAGATTTCTCTCTGGAAGAAGTCGCTCAAGCGAGCATCAGTTGTCGCTTGAGCGAATCAACGTCAAGCGTTGACGTTTTAGTCCTTTTCGTAGGTTTCTTTTGATCCATATGCAATCATTTTAGGGTAGTTTAGTAATTTCTCTTTTTTAGGGTGTCTCTATTTCAAGGCTGATGAGTGGTGAAATATGATGATATTTCACCCCCTAAAGCCTACATTTAGCCATCCGATGAAGGCTTGCTGACAAATTTGTAAGGATTTTAGTGTTTTAGGAAAATCTGGCCATTGCATGCAATTGGAAGCATAAAAGAGCATAAGCACAACAAACACCAGAACACTGGAGCAAATGGATTGATGGGCCCTGATATTCGTGAAATTTGATGGATCGACCATAGCACTTGATCGATCGAGCCTATATTCTTAAAATATAGATAGAATTCATTCTCTATTTCGCACACATTCGATCGATCGACTATGCCTGTCGATCGATCAATATTTTATAATAAGAGATCTACGAAATTTAAAATTCAAATTTGAATTTTGGATTTTTAAATCCGGAATTGAGGCCATATTTAAGCAAACTCGAAATTAGGTTTAGAGAGTTTTTTCTTTCTTAGAGTTTTACTTTTCCTTAGCATTTTTCTCCCAGTTTTCTTTTTCATTTTTCAAGCTTTATTCTTGCACTCTCTTAGCTTTAAACTTAGATTAGTTTAAATTTCTGCACTTGAAGATTGTATCGGCTGGATTAAAAAGCTTCTGTGGATTATGTGGAGCATTGTACGGTACTTTAATGTTAATTCCAATTCATTTTTCAGTTAAGTTGCTTGTTTCAATTATGCGTAGCTAAATCCTTTTGAGGATGGGGATCTAATGGACCACATCCAAGGCTTTCATTTATAATAATATAGATTTGTGGTTGAAATATTATATTGTCATAGATGCCTTGATCTTTAATGCCTTATTGCTCTTGCCGATCTTGTGATTTCCGATTGCCATCTAAGATATGGGTGCTAGTCTTGCTTCTCCCATGTACTCAGATTTGCAATGAGGAATTTACTCCGTGCTCTTTGTTGATAATATTTGTGGTATTAATTCATCGTCATTAGTTTCCTTTTACGGTGAATGTTTTGCCCTATCTCTTTTATGCCCTATCTCTTTTATGGCTGTAGGCAAGGTAGTTAAGGCGTTGTGGCGAGGTCATGGCGAAGAGGCTCGACATGCCATGGCGAAGAGGCTCGCCATGCCATGGCGAGGCCATTTATAATTTTTTTTTTTTAAATGAATAATTTTTTTTTTATTTATTAATCATTAATATTTTCTTTTTTAGTTTTTTATTATTTTTTAATACATATATTTTTTCTAGAGGAAGAAAAAAAAAACTAATTAATCAGGCATAGACAAATATCAATATATAGATAGCAAATATATATATTATAAGGCAGTTGTGGAAAAAAAAAACATATATATATATATATATATATACTGTGGCTAATATAAAGTGAAAAAAAATAAAAAAATCAGACTTTAAGGCACTTGGGGCTTAAAATTTGGTTTTATAAGGCAATTGTGGCAAAATAAAAAATCAAACAGATATATATATATACACACGGCACCTGTGGCTAATATAAACTAGAAAAAGTAGAAAAAAAAATAAATCAGATTTTAAGGCACCTATAGGTTAAAATCTGTTTTTTTTTTTTTCCACTTCATATATATATATTATAAGGTAGCTGTGGAAAAAAAAAACAGATGTCATGGCTAATTTTAAAGCATCTGTGGGTGATAAAGTAGGAAAAAAAAACATAAATTTCAAACAAAACATATATATATATATATATATATATATATATATATTATAAGGCAGCTGTGGAAAAAAAAATAGATTTTAGGGCTAATTTTAGGGCATCTGTGGGTAATAAAGTAGGAAAAAAAAAATTCAGGGCAAATTTTAGGGCTTACCGGCCTCTTCTTCCTCTTCCTCTTCTTTTTTCTTCTTTCTTCCTTCAGCTATCTCGTCCTCTAGAAATAAAATGTCGAGGGTTTGTAGTATATAAATGGGTAAAATGGCCCATTTTCTTCTTTCTTCCTTCAGCTATCTCGTCCTCCAGAAATAAAATGTTGAGGGTTTGTAGTATATAAAGGGCTAAAATGGCCCATTTTACAAGTATGCCCCTCAAGTATTGTAATATAATAACTTATAAAGTTATAATTAAAAGTATTATAACTTATAAAGCTATAATTAAAAGTTATCTCTTAAAATAAATAAATTATAATTATATATTTTTAATATGGTGAATATGGCGGTATGGTGCCATGGCGTCGCCATTTGCTAGCCTCTCGCCATTAGGGCATATATGGCAAGCCATGGCGCCATACCGCCATGGCGTCACCTTGACAACACTGGCTGTAGGAAAAGCATACAATTAGATTTGGTTATGTCGATTAAGCGATATATTTTCCGTAAATATTTGATTGAGTTCAATATTTATGTGCTTTGCATCTTGTGATGGTATTGTGTCTCAACTAGTAGATTTATATTTCATAAATGGTAAACCAAGGATGGGAGGAGTTAGCATCCCTATCATCTCTTTTATTCTTAATTTTGTTTCACTTTATTGCTTAGTCTTCATTTCTCATCACTCTTTCAGTGAACTAGTCAAATATTGTGCTAAATCTGTGGTTCTTTTAGTTGATTACTGCTTCCTCCTTATAACTTTCTAACCAATCTCCGTGGGAACGATCTTGTACTCTGCACCCATTAACTACAATCTGATTCGTGTACTTGCGAATAAAACATGATTAAAATCACAACAAAGGCCTCCTATATAAGGTCATTATAAGCATTGTAAAGAACTAGTTGATTATTATTGAATGAAAAGTGCATTGCATTTTACAGCTTGAGATGAGGTTTGTTGAAGAGTGATTCTTCTTCCCCGTGATGGGTTTGGTGTGAGGCCAAGGGTGTGATGCCCACAAATTATCTTGATCTCCTCACTTCTTAATTTTAATTTGATCGCATTTTTTGTACTTTTATTTCCATCTATTCGAATCTCTAAAAAAAAACCCCAAACCCTAGATCTAGAACAACTTTGATACCCATCCTTGTGGATCAACTCCGATCTAACCTATTAATTCATGACTGTTGTTGGGCTCGATATTGTTCGATTTGAGACCAATTGATCGTTTCCTTCAAAGCCCTAGCGAAGATTTAGCGATTCCACATTGAATTTACGAATGAGCGTCCCGACCTAGAGGATGCTAGAGTTCTATCTCTAGAATCACCCATTCCGCAAAGCTAATGGATCTCACGTACTGGATTGGACCCTAGCCGAATCTAACGTGATCACTCAAGCGGAAATCTACGAAACTCTAAGGTATTGCATGTATTTTGAGATTTTTGCTTAATTAATTAGTTTAATTTCGGCCAACCATCATTTCATATTCTTTCACATATTTTAGGGTTGTTGTCCCGCATCACTCAGTATATATGATATTTTCCAGTTTGAAGCTTCTTGGTTACGACTCTTGATAAGTGATTCCTTTGTCATCTGACGGTTCTTTCTGCTTGCCATATAAGTGATCCGAATGTCGTCCAAGATAATATTTGAGATTCAAGAAGTAACTACAATCACATTTTTTTAAGTTAGAAATTTTCTTCATTTAATTTGATGAAAATTTCTGCCTAGGAAATGACTGGCATACTCCCCAAAAACAATCTATTGATTCTTAATTTTTTGAATATAGCCCACTGCAAAAATTCAATATCCCTTTAGTTTTTTCCTTGTTGACAGTTAGGAGGCAAAGTAACCGCCAACCTTGTAAACACTAAATCTAGATGTGGATCAAATAATTTTTTAAAAAAATTTAGCTTTGGCTTTCTTCCGCTTCTTCAAAAAGTCCTACACTTGTAGGCAAATAACCATGGGGTGTCTATTTAAAAACTGCATCCTGGAGACATTTTACATTACCTGTGTACTTCGCCTCAAATGTAACCGAACATTGTCTCTAAATAGCAATCATCTGAGCCTCAAAATCGTTCTCGAGTATCTCTTGTCAGGATTCTGTTACATTTCAGCTTGCTTCCTCATAGTGCCACCTATGAATTTGGTCCAGGTGCACCATATTAGCATGTGAATGTCACCATGTGTGTCTACATGTTTGTTGGTATGAACATATGTACATTAATATATAATGATTCTACATCAAATAAGCTAGTATTACAAATATATTTATGTTGCTGACAATGAGGTTTCTAGTTGAACATTTTCGTGGATATTCTGATCATGAAGAATTACCTTCAGCTTTTGAAATAGAATATATTCGTTCTTTTAGTAGTTAATCTCACCTGTTTTTTCTCAACATGGTAAATGTAGCCCTTTAAGGAACCAAAATACCCTTGATATTCTTAGATAGAAAATAATGTTCCCAATTTCTGTGATTTTGCAATAATGAAGAAATACTTTGAAGTTTCCAAAGGAGCTTAACTTGAGAAATCTCCTCTATTGCTTTGTTTCCTTTACTTTTTCCCTGCCTATGCCATGCCTTCAAAAACCTTATTGAATCTACTTTCTAAATGATTAAATATGAGAAACAAAGATACTATTCTTTTTGGTGCAGCATAAGGGTAAGTTTTTTTTTGATAGGCAACTGAAGGCTAAGTTCTTACTGTTTGATTTTGAGTATGAACTTTTCTTGTAAAAGCTACTAGGTTCACCTGATGACTCCAGCCTTGGCTTTCTCCGAAGTGATAATGCCCGAAGATATGTTAGACAACTTGCACAATTCCCAAAGCAACAATTTTCTGCAAGATTCCCCAGTATGTCTCCTGGAGCTGTTGATTTGCTAGAGAAAATGCTCGTGTTCGATCCAAGCAAACGCATGACAGGTACATATTAGATTTAAAATATAAGCATTAGATCTCTCTCTCTCTCTCTCTCTCTCTATATATATATATATATATATATAGGACAGCGGTTAGCTGCCCCAACGTGGAGTACATGGCACTGAAGACACTATTTTGGTGCCACGTGGAGCAAGGTTGTTTCATTTAGATCATTTAAAAAAAAATCAAAAACTCATCTCCACCATGTTTTCTTTGTGCCTTGAAATCTAGACCATTGAAATCAGTCAATGTTTGACTTTTACCTTAGACAATTTTTTTGGTAGAATTGATCTAAACAATGCCATCCGAGCTTCACATGGCACCAAAACAGTGTTTTCGGTGCCACATGGAGCTCCACACGGACCATTGGGGCACACTCGACCCTTTTCTATATATATATATATATGGAAAATGCTTCCATCCTCCAAGATAGGGGAAGACCTCCAATTGGCAATAGGACACTAAATTGATGACACACAGAGAACGGGTGCATTGCTTAGTTAATATTTGAAAAAAAAAATCGAAAAAAGATTTTCACCATGTATTTTTTAATTCTTGAAATTTGAACCATTAATGGAAGCTTTAAAAATAACTTTTTTTTATAGAATTGGTCTAACCCGTTCTCTATGTGGCACCAAAACAATGTTTTGGCAGCCACGGGGAGCTCCAAGATATCTTTGGAGGACGGAACCGGCTCCCTAGATATATATGTGTGTGTGTGTAGCCATTTTGTTCATGGTGTATTTTTTCCATATGCAGTCGAAGAAGCACTTTGTCACCCATATTTGTCATCTCTTCATGATCTCAATGACGAGCCTATTTGCCCGATGCCGTTCAATTTTGATTTTGAGCAGCCATCATTCACTGAAGAGAACATCAAAGAGCTCATCTGGAGGGAATCAGTGAAGTTCAATCCAGATCCAACACATTAGGAAGTTGCACCAGTATGTGTTATATATTTCAGATTATATTGAGAATACCCTTGATTCCCGGAATGTAGTATGTGCCATCATAATTCTCGAAAGATAGTAATTTCCTAGAGGAATTTGAAGATGAAGCAAACTTGTATGGGAAATCCAGGGTCGCTACAATATTAATTAAATATTAAATTCAAGTTGTGTGCAGGTGTTTGGTCTGAACTGTAAATCTTCGAGTCAGGGCTTATATCGAGTTGGTCTTGGCACCAGTCTAGGTGATCTTGTGTGCAGGTCTATGATTTGAACTGTAAATCTTCGAGTTGGGCATATAGAGCTGGTCTTGGCATCCGTGTAGATGATCTTGTATGTACCGGTATCCTTTTGCTGACGTTCATTAACTTATCATGTATTCTATACTATCTTTTGTGCTTGTAACTTTTTCTTGTACCTCTGTACCATGGTTCGAACTGCGCATTAGGAAAATGATATTGCCGTGTAATGCATCTAGCATATGTCACTGCAGACAAAAGTTGGATTTGGTCTATATTTCTAAGGCTTCAATCAAAGTAATTACATGAGGGGTTATTTATTTTTTTATTAAATTATCGGTACTTATATCAATTTCTTCTGGGATTTTGGAATAATCAGATAATCTATTTCTTTATAAAGTAGCATTTGAAGGTTCCTCTAATAAAATTGCATCTCAAAGGTTTGTCAGGCTCTATTTACCCAAGCAATCCCCTTCAGTGGCTGTTTTCGGGTGCCACTTGGCACTCAATGCCCATGTACAGTGGTCACCCCTTCTTAAAGGTTTTTTCCAAGGAAAAAAAAAATGAATGCTTGATATAGTGGTGTTAAAATGTATGCTGAATTGATGAAATGTTTCAATGCAATGACCGCTGTTAGATTGATGGTGAATAATACTTTATGAAGCAAGATTCTGTGCACTTGTATGTAGAACAGCTGGTATACACAAATTTTAAACCATCAACAACCATTTGAAATGGTCGATTGGAGATTACCTGTAGCTGGTATACATCAATTTTAAAGCTTCAGCTACCATTTGAAATGGGAGTTGGTTTCATTTCAAAAATAAAATAAAAATGGGAGTTGGTTTTGGGTATCAGATCTGAGCGGCGAGTGCCAATGCTCCTGGTACTTGGGTCCATTTTTGGGTTGCGTGCCTTGTAGAACCAGGTGTTTCATGTGATTTGGCACCCATGATCTCAAGATCTGTAGTGCAAACGATTGGGTCAAAATACATCTCTGTCATTTGATTCAAAGCAATTAAAGGCGATCTATAATTAATGGGATCGAATGTGTGACTTAGAGGTTGCAATAATTTCATGGTAGCCGTTAATTTTAAATGACATTTGACTGCTATGACTCGATGATGGAAATTATTTTTCCTCCCAAACTTTTGCACCAAAAATATGTAGATCGTAGCCCACCTATAAGAACAGCACATATCACAAAAAATGACATGAGTACCACTTCCCTAACACTAAATCTTGAAATGGTCGTTTGATTTACAACCTTTGTACTAAACTTAAGTATGCATGCATTCCATTAATTGTATGTGTAGCTGCCACCGTACAGAGAACCAAGCCTATCACATGAATTAAGTTGACTGTATTATGTAACTGAAAATTAAAATGGATGGCAAATCTTTAATTCCTCTGCCTATATCAGGAGCCCATTAGTTCGGCAGGTGAGTTTAGTGTTGCAAATCGAATACGCAATTAAGTTTTGCAGCTTTCAATTAACCAAACTTGTACAAGGAGGCAGACAAGTAAGTGTTTAGCCTGAAGGGCACTGCTTTGAGTTGAGTGGAATGCCCTGAAAATGCAATTTTGAAATATTACTAACGGATCATTTCAAAAATCCAATAGACATTTATGCTGTTTCTTTTATTAGAACATTTGCAGTCCAAAGCCAAATCAAACTTTTGTGGGATGTACTTTTAATGCCATTTGTCATTTTGTTACGGGGATCGATCTTTAAGTAAGCTTCTGATCGATATGACAATGCATAAACGGGTTTATTCGGTGAGATTCATTGAAATTTTGTACTCTATGAAGCTATATCAGAAATCAAATAAAATGGTTGGAAACCATTCATCATCATTGCCTTGTCCCATCTATTTCAATGAATTAGAGCCCAGTTATTATTATCCCAGTCAGCTTACCGGAATGTGGTCTGATTTCTTGAATTTTGGCACGTGTTAAATGTTATTTTTGTATAGATTATACTTCTCCCACCATAGGCATTAAGCATGTAAGTAGAAATAGATGGAAATATCTGATCCAACCATAAACCCAAATTATTATAAAATTAGAAAAAATAATAATAGTTACATGCTCTTTTGGTGGATGCCTCTGTAAGCGCACACTTTCAATTCAACATCGTCAATGGGAAGTGTATCGGTGGGAAACGAGCAGGGTTTCTTGTCTGCTTCCTGTTCGGGGAGTGAAGCACACGGAGCTGGACTCACCGAGCTTGAAACTCCCTCAATATCGGTGCAGTTCCATGGCAGTTTCTTCGATTTGATCATCCCAATCGTCACATTAGAGATGCATATTCCAGTAAAAGGTGAATTCTGAATCCCTTCCAATTTTCCAGCTATGGTTACATTGTCAGCCACCATATCTCTAAAACTTATCCCCTCTACAACAGGAATTGCATTTGGATCGTAGTTATCATCAGGATGTGATCCATAGGCGCCTGTCGTCCAAAAGACGTACTTCATCGTTTTCATGATCATATTTCTTACGTATATGTCCTTCACGTATCCTCCCCTTCCGATGGCTGTTTTGATTCTCACTCCAGACTCTGAATTGATGGCTGTGATGTCTTCAGCCCTGACATCTTGGATCCCACCAGACATCTCGCTGCCTAGAGCAATGACAGCACTGTCCGGAGAGATGCATGTGAGCCTTCTGATGATTAGGTGTTCAGTTGGCATTCCGAAGGCAATTCCATATTCATCCCAACCACTTTTTACAGCGATACAGTCATCACCAGAAACGATGTAACAATCCTCAATTCGTACGTTTGAGCAGGAGTCTGAAAAACCATAAAACAGAATCAGAACATGGATTCTATTTCTTTTTATCAGTTGAAACCATTGTAAGATTGAGAGAAGTGGATTTTTTAAAAATTTGACTTCTCAAATAAACACTATTTTTAGCTAGAGGTGACTATGTCCTTCGGTGGAATGTGCTTCTCACCCAATATTTTACCCTAAAAAGTGCTTTTGGAAGCAACTTTGCCAAACAAGGCATTTACGGTCAAACACGAAGCTTTTCATTAACCTATGTAATCCAGGTCCTTTAAAGGGTTTTAACATTAAAAGAGTAGAAGTTGGACTTGCAAAGGCAAACCCAAATAGCTAGCAATGTGTTGGGAAAAAAAAGGAGGGTCTTTTCCACATTGTATGGGAAAAGGAAACATGAGGGCTGACATGTTAACTAGCCAATGTCGGACTCTCCTTTGAAGGAATAAGATGAGGCACCTTATCTTCTCTTTAGTGCCAGAGAGAAGTTCTGTGGTGTCAAAGCTTGGACTTGCTTGGACTTTCTTTTGTTCCAAAAATAACATCTAAAAGCATCAGCTCTAGTTTCTTTAACTAAAATGTTATATAGTTATGGTTAATAAAATCCAACTTTTTGAGAGAAACAAGAAAAAACCAACCCCAAAAAGATGAGATAACGTGCTAATGATGATGATGTGTGTTTAGTCCAAGATGTAACTGTGTTGCCCGTCACTAATCTAGTCATGCATGTACTTTCCTCTGCTTTTACCAAAGCATCAAATGAAGGTGGGAGCATCAATTATAAGGAATCCCAAATGAACTACAGGTTTGTGTCATGATGTTCTGATTCTTAATTATACATTGAATACTCGAAGTCCCGGCCGCAAACAAACCTGGGTTGATTCCGTCTGTGTTTGGAGAATCGACAGGGGCAAGAACCGTAACTCCTTGCACGATAACATTGCTGCACATTTCAAATCTTGGTTAGCACATGCATCAAGAGATCGATTCTTAAAGGAATTGCATTATGAAATTCCAAGGTTTGAGATTGTTTTCTCTAGCATAAAAAACAGGAAATCACATGAAAGAGAAAGGAATTTGTAAAACTTGCAGAAGAGACATGACTTCTATTGCGAAACAAGAAGCGCATACAACTACAACTCACACCCTCGCTTGTGGAATCTACAGAAAACCAGTTATTTACTTCTCATATTTACAGAACCGCAACTACAAGTTAGTAAATATGCCTTACACACCTGCTGTTGATAAATAATTTTATACGCCAACTGCTTGAGGAAGAGCAAACCTGCTATAAACCGGATGAATATTCCATGAGGGAGAGTTGATGAATGTGAGATTAGATATTTGGATCTGATCAGAGAACATTAGCTCGACGAGATATCCACGTGTGTGTTTCAGCTGGTTCTTACGGAATTTCTTCCACCAGAGAGCACCTTGTCCATCAATTGTGCCATTGTCACCTAAAATTCAACAGTTAATACAAAGCCAACAATTATTATTATTATTATTATTTTGTTCAGAATTTTTTTAATGAATTTCTAATTCATCAAAACAAAAAGACAAATAGTGAAATAAAATTTGGACAAACCATAATACCCGTTATAATGACATCAGAGAGGTTCGATCCGAAAATAAGGCTGCTATATCGTCCACCTGGTCCATCCCTTCCTCTCCCATACGATGGCAAGGGAGCTACAAGAGGCCATTCATTTTCGTCCTACACCAGTTAAAGAAAATCAATCTACATTTAATTCAATCACTTGGCCTCCCTCAACTTCTTACTACTCTTACTAGATTCAAAATGTTTCTATAACTATCAAATAGACAATGAAAAGGGAAAGTTACTTGTATATTCTTAATTCTGAGCTTATAACTTCAAATTTTAAACTATTTCAATCATCCTCATCATGATCACCTTGTCCTATCTATCTGGCAATGTTCTTAAGGTCGTTGGGCGGGTTCGAGCGGTCGGGTGGATGTTCGGGCGGCGCCCAAGAGGGTGCCCCAAGATCTGTGCGGCCTCGAAGTATATATATATATATATATATATATATATATATATATATATATATATATATATATATATATATATATATATATATATATATATATATATATAGTGATTTACATACTTTATTTCAACATAAACGTATATAACATTCAAATCCACTTATAGGAGCATCAATTGTATGATTCAAATCCACTTATAGGCATGTTTCTTTGGGCTAAGACATTTTTTAATGATAGATTGCCACTTGGACAATTTAGATTGATCACAGATGTCCACCACGTGGCATAATGATAATCACACATCAATAGTGTGAGATTAAAAGTCTGAACTTCAGCTGTATAAGTTCATTTAAACACCATTCTGGTGTTTAAATGTCGTCGGTAAGGAGCCATTATCCCTAGGCAATAAGGGCCTTAAAGTTTACGGGCAGTTGACGGGTCGGGTTGGGTAGTGCCCAATAAAAAATTGGCATATGTTATGCCTGACTTTTAATAACTCGACCCAAATATAAAGCCTGTTAATTTATAAATCGCCCCACCCCGACTATAAAACACCCAGGCGGCCGCCAGAGCCTCCCGGGCCTCCACTCGGACCGCCTAGGCGGCCGCCCCAAACTGAGTCCACCCGGGAAGCCACCCAGGGCTAAACCGGGGGGGCCAAACCACCCGTGCGGCAGCCTTTAAGAACACTGCTATCTGGGGTAGGATTTTCGAATCTTAGTTATTCACTCATATCTAAATTATTATAATATTAAATAGCTACATTATTCCTTCTTTCAAATCTTCTTTTTACTTTATTTTGAAACGAACATTCCGTCTAAGAAGGGATTAGTTTCAACCTTATTGCCCTTAAAAGAATCTACACAAATAATATAAGTTTGATAACTTGTGTTTAACACAAAATTTCATTGTCCTATAGTGTTTTACTTTGTCCTTCAAATGACCACCCACCTTCCCCACCATCTCCTCCAAGAGATGCAGCTCCATACCGCTCAACATTTTAACCACATATTTCATTGAAAAAAAGACTCCCCAAATCTTCTCTTTCCAACAATATCAACAAGTATGTGTCTTCCCCCATTCAAAAAATTGTACGCTAATTTGAAAATAAAAACATCAACGGAAATAAAAAAATGGATTTTCATATCTCATTTAATAAAGTAGAATATCTCGATCAGAATCACGAAGACAACCAACAAAAGGATGTTGAAGAGGATTACACAGGATTAGACATTAAAGAAACTCAATTAATATAAATGAACTCTCCATTCAAAGGATTCCAAGCAAGTTTGGAAAAAATAGCAATGGCTTTCCTTGCATTAATCTAATTATGAGCCCACACAATATATACCACCTTGCTTGAAGATTGGTTCTATTCCATATAAGATGGCTATTATTGAGGACAAGTTTTTACCCATGACATGGCTTGTTGAGGTAAAAGGGCAAAAATAAACTCTCATTTAATGGGGCATTGAATTTGGAGATATAGAAAAGTTAAGAGCTGGTAACAAGCATGGTCACAAAATTCTCCGAATTTCGCCAGTCCACCGAAACATTTTGCAAATTTTCAAAAGTTTTCAAATTTTCAATGAGAATTTTGAAATGTTCTGACTTATGAAGTTGGATTCACAGTTGAATTATACTTTCTAGTCTCTCTTTGTAATATTCTTTTTATGATTGTCGATTTGTGATGCATGTGGATTATCTAATGCTCCTATTTTATTGACTTTAAATAGATTAATATATGTTTTAAATTTTTTTCAGTAATTTATACTATTTTAATTGTTCAATCTTTCCTAAAACTTTTCCATATTTATCTGAACTGAACCTAAACAACCTCCTGCTGAAATATTGCTGAAATACAACTTTGTTACTATGGTAATAAGTGGATGGGCCTCTGTACTTCCCATGGCACACAGGTCACCAATTCTCTATACATGGCACCAATCTTCATCTATACTGGCCACATGATACAAGTGGCCACATCTAGATCAGATTCAACCCAACAATTGCATCATTGAACTATGTCTACCATATGATTGGAGCCTGTCAAAGGCTTCAAATGCACAGTCAAAGTAGACAAAGATCACAGTCCAAATTAAATGAATAAAACACTCTTATCAGACAGTTTGAAATCTCTGATTGCCACGTGTATGTGCACCGGCCGGCCCAACTTATATCAACTCAAAAGTTAAAATTTTCTTCAATATAAATATATTTCAAAAATAAAAATAAGAAACAGGGATATGCAAGTAAATTTAGAAATACTACTCTCACTTTGCAGCTACAATTCAGCTACATCAACAGCGGGAAAGGTGTTTTCTGTGTTTACTCTGAAGACCGGGGCATTTTACGTACAGTCAGTCAATGAATTTTCGGTATGCTAATCATTGATTTTGCATCTACTCTTTTTTTCGGCATTTTTAAATATTTTATTTTGCATCTACTCTCAACAAAATAGGATTACACATAGAATAGCCATATACTTCCAAATTGCATACCACCATTTGGTGAGCCTCAGCAAAAAAATTTACATCAATCCTACTATCCTGACCATCTGATCGAGAGCTTGCAAGTGGATTACTGCTTACAGTATAAACACAGTTCGAATTTAACTTGGAAAAGCACATTGATCAGATGGTTAGGGTGGTTCAATCCTCATGATTCTGGATGTTAACCAATCAACAGTGGAGCCTAACAATTAATGGGTTCTACCGATTTTCGCATGTGCCGTGCCTATAGTATAAATGGAAAAGTATCTTCTATCCTATAGTAATTCTTATAAATAAGATAAATACAATTAATATGATTAGGAAGGTTATAGTAATATACTGCCTCAAAATTAGCGGCAACTGATGACGCTAAGTATCAGCCGAAGCATAAGCGAAACATAGGACAAAATGGTTCAGAATCTGATACCTGAGACCCAAGAATAACTGCATCCTTGTGGAGGTAGAGAGTGAAATGGCTGGTGAGGTTGAAACTCCCAGTCAACCATTTTCCCGGGGGGACGTAGAGCTGGCTGCCACCGTCCGATGCATATTGGCTGAGTTGATCGATTGCCGTCCGAAACGCCTTGGTGTTCACCGTCACTCCGTCACCAATAGCTCCGAAATCAGTCAAAGAGGCGCTGTGGGCTCGACAGTTGATCGCTGTGTAGCGAAAAGATTGGTGAACCGGTATGTGTTTTCGGCACTCTGCTTTTCGTAGTATGCTTAGGAATCCCAATACAAGTAGCGGTAGAAGATGGAGAGTTTTCTGTATAATTTAAATTTAAAAATGAAAAAAATGAGATTAAGAAAGGGAAATTTGATACACACGAAAAAATTGTTTTAGTAAAATCGATCGATTGGAAAGAGGGTGTTGGATTTATTTCCATCCAGGTTATATATAGATTGCTTGTAATAAATCTCCCAAAATGGAAAGTATGAAGAAAATAGGTGGAACAGGGGAACTCCGAAAAAACTTTAAAAAATTAATAACAGCAACCCTTTTTAATTAAAAAATAGGTGAAGTTAAAAACAGAGGAACCCCCAAAAAATACATTTTAAAGCTCCTTTATCTCTATATAACATTAAAATCAAAGAAAATTTCCTCATTTCCAATGGAGAGAACAGACATAAAGAAAAACTAGATGAAATTAGAAGATAAAACCAAAAAGGAGAAACCCAATACAAAAGTAGTTTCCCTCTTGCAAAACCAGAAACCGCCAAACAAAACCATTTCCATCTTACAAAACCAGAAATCACCAAACAAAACCACCGAAAATACAAGCTCTCTGCTAGAGAGAGAGAGAGAGAGAGAGAGAGAGAGAGAGAGAGTAATTGCGTTACTTTGGAAATATGGTTGTTTCTGCTCACCGTCTCCATCTTTGAGAAGGTAGTTTTTGCGTCAGTTGCAGAGACGAAGAGTGCTTTATATAGAGAACTTTCGTACGCAATGCTCGATACCGGTAATATGTTTGACGGATTTACCCTTATTTGTAAGTTTGAATTGGTTTTAAGTGAACCGATGAATCTTGGACAGCCAAAAGAATCTACGCGGTACCGTAAGTGCACCTATTTACATGCCGCTAATTCTGCGCAATAAAAATTGCCTAATGTTACGGTAGATGACATATCAGCTCACCTACTACCAATTAGCCACCATTGTTTACACCCCCATTAATTTGTAAATACAATCATATGTTGATCGCTTTTGAATCAGACGATCGAGATTATTTTTTGTATAAATCTCTCACACAATAATTCTTTCCCTCGTGAGTGTGAGCATATCATCATCCGCTCATTATTTTAATTTTACTTGGCACATATATCAAAAGTGACCTTAAAATTATGATTGAGAGTGATGTGAGAAAAGGAATTTTAATATCACTTTTGGGAATGCTTGCCAACTGGAATAGTAAATTATCGTCTCTATATCCTTTATGTCAAAGACTGGGATTAAAAATGATACCTACCGTCTCAGTCATAGGTGGTTTAATATATGCCGGTTAGAGGAGATCGTCCAATGGAATGTGATTGCTCTTTGTCCACTGTCCTTATCGTTCTCCATAATTGGTCGCTGTACCAAATATTAACTCCTCCTTTATGGCTCTCAGTCAACGGGTCGAGCTAGTTGTTCTCAGGTCTGACTTTTTGTTACGGGTCACCCTAATCTCTTTCCCTTATATATGGGGCCTGATTATTTTTTTATTACGACTCATGTTTAATTTGACCCTACTTAACGGTAAAAGATCGGCAAAATACCAAGACCCGGTGTTTGTGCGCACATCGTATTGTATCATGGCCCATATTTTTTTAATTGAGAAATTTCTTTTATAATTCAATTTACTCAAAAATAACAGTTGAATCCCAAGAGTCTTGCTGTCATAAAACAACTAAAGCAAGTATTTTTATTCTATTAATAGTGAGATTTGATTTAGAACTCAAATTGAATTCAAAAGGACTCTTGCTAATTTATGTTAGTCAAACTTTCCTATTTAGACTCCTTCTCTAGTTGTCCTTTCATTATAAATAAAGAACCTAGAAATATTTAGAAATATATCACTTTTCTCTCAGTAGTCTTTCTCTCTGTTATCTTTTCTCTGCAAACAACCGCCTTATACCACCCGTCTATCCTTCATCAAGATTCTCAATTGAGTATCTACGTATTTGAATCACCGCCATATCGGTGACCCATGCATCCTGTTCTAGAGCCTAATCTCTCCACCAAAGCTTCTCATCGCTACGTTCAACTTATCGTAAGAAAAGTCTTCTCGCGAAAAGACTCGGGCAAATCATCACTCGAATCCGATCTCTGTTAAACCAAATCACCGCAGGAATTGATTCACGCTTCAACAAGTGAATGCCTCTAAATCCATCTTAAATTATTCAGTTATTTTCAAGTGATAAAACACCCAAAAAGAACTAAATCTATTGTACAAAAAGAGATAGAGTTTCTTAACCTTAACTCTAACTTTACCTTTTATAAGGCTCTTTTTTGATAATTAATTTTCCCAATTTTGACTAATTTCGGGCCTTACAAATATAAAAATTTAGCTCAAAATTAATTGATCGATTTTCCCAGATTTTTGTGAAATTCGACCAAACCCTTCAACAAATATAGTATCGGTATTTTAGCCATAACTTTTTACTTCAAACTCGGATTTACACAATTCTTGCTATATTAAAAAGAAGACAATGAGCAATTTTAGTAAAATAACAATTTTACGAATCTGGTATTTTAATGGTAAAAATTGAACTGCAAGTCGAGATAAATATTAGATGATCTAAGGTTGCATGGATTTGATTTTATTTTTTAAACTCTTGGGCAATTTTATGCTCAATTTATCTCCAGACTTATAAATCACTAAAACTATATAAAATATATTAAATAGCTTTCATCGGATAACACTCTATAAGTTTAAGGGGTTAAATATTAACTTTTTTAACACTTATCATATGTTACCTCTTTTAAGGCTCTTACGATTCTTAAATGGGCACGTGTGTCCTTTTAGGATTTGAAACACATCCGATTGCTATACCAATTAATCACTAAGTTTTATAGACACAACTAATCCCAATGAAGTGTATTTTTGACTCAATCACAAAATAAATATAGTTAAATATTTTTTATTCTCTGTTTTATTTTAATGTTTCATATTAATTTTTTTTAAGAATATGAAATACTTAGGGTGCATGTTATAGTTTTCTTCTTATATATGTTTACCATCATCATATGACATCAATCATGTAGAAAATCATGATAAGGCATATGCATGATAAGTTAAGAATTAAGACACGACACATGATAAAAGTCTTCGTTACGATGAGATTTCTTTCACAGTCATGTGGTACTTAAAATATTGGCGTCCATGTACGGATACAATTCCTCTATGGTAGTGTGGGATGCCACGCGAAGTATATCCAGGTTACTACGGAACCCGTCCCTTGGAAAATGTAGTTTAGTAAAGTCTATCACAGTGTGGCCTATTTTAATTATGTTAGGCAAAGATGAGAAATAAATATGTTAAGACCTGACATGTTAAGAAAGTGAAGACTTAAGCCCAGATAAATATGAAATGGGGACGGCGATACGTAGCCCCCATTGGATAAATGATATAAAGACGACGATACGTAGCTCCCATGCCGGAAATAAATCGAGGTCAGAACCAAAGCCCAGAATCGAGTAATGATATGATATGTTAAGATACGTTGTAAAAGCCAACTAAATATGCATTAAGTCTCTACACGTGTCATACCTTATAAGCCACCGTAAGGGTCCAACATCTGCAGCCGATATGGGTCTTAAGGACAATACGATAGCTTTGTTTCAAACTAAGGGGACATTGTGGTTACTATACTCGTAACCTCATCTGACTGAATGATGATTTATGTCATAATATGGAGGTTAGGTGATTATCTACACGTGGACCACACATGATAAGCGTATGAAGTAATAATAAAATAAGCAAGTTGTGTAAGATACGAAGATTATTTAAACAAAATAAGTAAGATATGAAGTAAGTTGTGTAGGCGTATGGAGCAATAATAAAACTTATGGTATGTCACGTATGATAAGTTGATGAGACATATAGGAAAAGAAATAAGAAATAAAAGCATCATGCACTATTCATTTTACATTATATTTTTCAGTTTTGATTATGATATGCTATGAGTTATGGATAATTTTGTCATCTTAGTAAAATACTGATTTTATTTTCAAAATATATCGCAAGTCAAGCGATTACACACATGAACACCTGGGGACGTTAAGGTGGATCGATTGTGCAACCCACTGAGTTTACGCGAATGAGTAAACTCATCCCCTCCCAAATCTAACAGTTTCAGTAGAAGTCTCCGATCATCCTGCTTATGATGACACATAGGTAGCTATATCGGAGGCGACTTATGTAAATGAAGATGTCGACTACCACTTGTATGAGAGCGTAGATCTAACGAATTTTTACGAGCCCTGAGAGTCTTTTGCTCTAGTTTTCTTTTTCCGTTTGGGAGATATATTTTTAGTCTTTTGATACTTTTGTGAGTTTACGTTTGAGACTATTTTACCTTATGTAAAATTTGGTTTACTTTATATCTTAGATGCATGGTTATGATCAATTACTTTATTAATGTCTTTTATGTTTTCGCTGTTATTTATGAGCAATTTATCTTTAAATGTTTTATTTAGATGTCTCGATTCATATGTTATGTCAATTTATGGATTATGTGTATGCCCGTTTATCGCCTTAACCAGCGTGCAGTGTCATAACACGAAATTATAAGCCATCGAGATCAAGTAAGGATTATGAGTCATGACATTTATCTACCTTAAAAATGAGGGCTGAACCCGATCTAGCTACAAATTGGGCTTGGCTCCACTCGACAGTTTGAAGATTTAAGCTCAAATCCAAATTGGGATAGGCTCGAGCTAAACTCCAACCCATTGACAGCCCTATTCCATTGATTTCTTAGAATATGATATTATGTGAAAAATAAAATTTTCCTTGTGTGATAATGTTGTTTAAAAATAATTGCTCATAGAAATCTTATTTTACAATTTGGTTAATCTATCAAGAAAAGGGGATGAAATTTTTTTGAAAAAAAAAATGTGATTTGAATTGAGTGCCAATATTTCAATTTAGTCATGAATAAGTAGGTTCTTAATCGGACGATAATTATAATCTTAGCTTAATTCAAGTAGAATTACTAATAGAGAATCTTTAGGATTATTCCCAAAGTCTTTTATATTTTAGGCTAAAATTCAGTGCAATGTCTTCTTTACTTGGAAGAGTAATATGTCTGTAAGCAATGTTATAAGCAACAAATTGATTTGAAGAATTGAGAATGACTCCTTTGTTGATATTTGGAAGGACTGATGGATACCAAGAGAGTCGACCTTTTGGGTTATATCACCAAAGGTACAAGGAGGGCTGAAGAAGGTTGCTAATCTTATGCTAGGAATTGGGAACGATTGGAATGTTGAGATAATCAACAACTGATTTCTTCAAGTCGATGCGGATGTTATTCTTAGTATTTAGCTGTTGAGAAATAAAAGGGATGTTAAAATCGCGTGGGTATTTGATAAAAAAGGAAAATTCACTGCCCGGAGTGCATAGAAGGTAGCTTTGGATTTACTTCCTCACTCCTGCGATTTGGCGTCTGATAGTTCTGTGGTAGAAATATTTTTTTGGAGGGATCTATGGTCTTCGTGGTTGCCCCCTAAGTTGAAGTTATTTGGGTGGAGAGGGTGGCAAAATATTCTTCGCGTCAAAGATTGTTCATAAAAGGATTGGAACTATTTCTCCAACTTGTGATCTATGTGGGGAAAGTTTGAAAAGTGTATCTCATGCTCTTCGCGATTGCAATATGGCCAACTGTTATTGGTTTCTCTCTTCCTTAGGTGTGTCTAGATTTGTTCATCAAAATTTGTCCTTTAAAGATTGGGCCTTGGTGTTTCATCAAGGTGTTGGAAAGGTAGTTCTCGATAGTTTTTTTATCCTCGCTTGGACTGTTTGGAACGAAAATAACTTGATTGTTCATGGTGCTAAAGCGAAAGATCCGATCCATATTGTTCAAGGTGCAAAAAAATACCTTAATGTCATATGGCTATTGATAAATCTCGAGTCGCCTCACCGTCGATTCCTTCACCCTTGGATGGAAAATGGTCACCGCCTCCCATTGACAGATTTAAAGTTAACTTTGATGGAGCGCGACCTTCATCATCTAAGGCAGCATGCACATGTGTCATCATTTGTGATCATAAAGGACTCATCATGGTCTCGATGTCAAAACATATAAAACATATTTCCTCAGCTAACCAGTGTGAAGCTTAAGCTTTCCTGCATGCTATTCGGTTAGCCTATGAATGCGGTTTCCAAAATGTCTATTTTGAAGGGGACTCACTTCGTGTTCTAAATGGTGTAGCGGACCTATCTGATGAATCCGATCTCTCCTTCACTTTTGAGGATATCGGAGAAGGCCTTAATGTTTTTAATACTAGGCCGTGTTCTCATGTCAAGCGATCGGCCAATGGATCCATTGATGCGTTAGCTAAATTAGGATTAGTGTATGACTGTAATGAAATCTGAATGGAGGATGCTCCCCATATTCATGATGTTGTTATGTTTGATTTTTCTAATTAATGAAAAGTTTTTCCAATAAAAAATAAAAAAATAAAAGATTAGGATTATGATGTTAAGTTTAAGATTTATATTAAAAAATATATAATTTGTTAAGACTGAAATAGATTTAATTTGAGTAGAGTGATATTAAGAATTGTATAACTTTAAGATTTAGTTATATTGTAGTCGTCTCTATTTATAGAGACATTCTTTATGATTGAAGCACCTCAAACTAGCTATAATGTAGCCATATAAGAGTTCTCTCTTTCTATCTTCTTCAATATTCCCTATCTCAAATGTCTATAATTGTTATTGTCAATCCTTAAAAGTTAACTTTATAAAAATGATTTTTTCTTTGATACTATTATAATATGATAGTTTGATGCACCACCCCATAACTCCTCTTTAAATTAGGGCTTTTTACACAATAGCGCCCTACGCTATTTTTTATAACCAAATAATCGGGTGCCTTTTTTATAATCATCCAATGCCTCGGCACCTTTTAAACGGGCATTCTGGCTATTTGCGCAGGCACCTCTTAAATGTGTAATGACCTTTTTACCCTTACTTTAAGTATACCCTTGAAATATAAGAAATTACATATATGCCCTAAAATAATCAATTGCCCTAATCGTTTCTCTCTTGGGTTTCGATAGTTTGGAGTTGCAGGGTGGGCTTTCTTTTCTCACTTCTTTCTTTCTCTCTCATTAACTCAAAAATTGAAACTCAGATCCATCAAAACCCTCTTCTGAGATCGCCGGAGAAGAAGGACCCTCTCCACTCTCTCCTTCATCTCTATGGCTAAACTCAGATCCTTCAAAACCATCTTCTCAAATCGCCAGAGAAGAAGAACAATCATTGGAGAAGAAGAACCCTCTTTACTCTCTCTGTCGTCTCCATGGCTTCTTCTCAGATCACCGGAGAAGAAGAACGCTCTCCAAGGGGCAATTTCGTCCCTCATAAGATAGGAATAACCCTCGTGCATCGAAAACAGGCCTATCTCGCCCACTTTAACTCGTATCCGGCGCCTTTTTGTAATTAAAAAAATAAAAAAATAAAAAAATCACCGAATTTGTGATAAAAAAATTTTGGGGTTCTATTTAATACTTTTCTCTTTAAACTATCACTACTGGGCTAACCATGCTCCAACCCGACATTGCTCGGTATGGGCTTGGACGAAATGTTGAAAAAAGTGGTAAGATCCAAAAATTTTTAGCATTATCTGAAAATTTGTATGAGATCCACTTATGAATTTAACACAAAATGGAATCCAACCTAGATTTTAACAAATAATCAAATGGGAATAGAATGGGCATCAAGCTTTTAACTAATACTATAAGGTCCAACTTAGATTTTAATAAATAATTAGATGGGTGCAAATCCAGGTTTGAGTAAATAATTAGATGAGTAGATCTATTTGCACCTACCAAAACTCTAAAGACACCCACCTGTCAAATAGCTAGATGTTTAGGAGCAATAGAGAGCAATTTTAAGATGACATTGCCGAGTTTTATGTTAAAATGACATATATTAATTACTGTACAAGTAAGGTATCAAAATTGGTATCGGTCTAGGGTATCGGATTGCCGAGGACCGATACTGATACCTATCGACTTATATTTATTTATTTATTTATTTTTATATTAAAAAAAAAAAAAAATCTATGTCTCGGTCGAAACCGAAACGTATTTGTCGATACCCGATATGTATCGGCCGATATGGTATTCGATACTCGAGTTGGGATACCGATACATATCGGTTTGCCGAGAAATCGAAACATATCGGTATCGGCCGATTTTTAATACCTTATGTAGAAGTGCACATTTGAAGGAAGATCCGGAAGGTGTGTCACTGGAATGTAAATTTGTAGGTTGTCGTCACGGATTAGATCTACGTAAAATTTTATTATATTCAGGCATGTCCGTCATTGTTGGATGAAGTGGCGTACAAGAAACGGTCAATGCCGAAAGCCCATTTTTATTTTTTTACGAAGGATGACAAAAGTTACATAAGTTATTATTTTGTTTTTATTATAATGAAATTACATAAGTTATTTATTGGGTTTTTTACATATACCCCCCTGTGTTATGCTAATATTATAAGAAACCCCCCTGAGTTATGAGTATTTATTCTGCAGCCCCTACTTTTGTGTTTCTATTTCATATAGCCCCCTGTCGTTACCCTGTTATTAACTAGTCGTGAGTTTATTGATGGAAAGTCTATTTTGCCCTTAATGAAACTAATATTTTAAAAATACCACTATTCTAAAAAGCATTTCATTCATCTATATTTACAAGTCATGTCATTAAAGTTTATCACCATTCTAAAATACCCTTCATTCACCTTTATTTACAAGTCATGCCATTATAATTTACCACTATTCTAAAAGGAGTACCTTTGAATTCACCCAAAAAATCTTTTTGTTCACCCACACTGAAACACATCGACTGCATTGAATCAGACGATAGAGATTGTTTATCATCCCAATCTTTCATAAGATCAATCTTTAGATCACGGGTGTACCATCAAACGGTTTATTTTTTATTTCATGTGGTACACACCCATAAAAGTGACCTTAATATCAATTTTAAGCATGCACGTGATGCTAAGGCCACTTTTCTGAGATGTGTGCCACGTGAAATAAAACACTGACCGTCTGATGGTACGATCATGATCTCAAGATCCATCATGTGAAAGATTGGGAGGATAAATGATCTCCATCGTTCGATTCAATTTAATCAACGTGTTTCAGCGTGGGTGAACTTAAAGATTCAGTGGGTGGATTTAAAGGTACTCTTCTAAAAGGCCCTTCATTCACCCATCAGATTCAAGATTCATCAGATGGGTGATTCTCCATTAAAGTATGCCAACGTTTGGATGAATACTCAACCAATGGAGGATTTATGACCAACGATGTAATTATTCTTTAAAAGAAAATCTTCAATTTACGTGTTCCACTTAAACTACCAGTCCCTCCAATTTCCTATATGATTTAAGACCCATCAAATGAAAGACTAATTGGTATTAGCCGATACATACCGATACAACTTTTTTTCTCGGTATTGGCCGATCCTTAGAACCTGAGTTGCCAAACAAAGTCGATTTTATTGGTTTATCCTTCATCTTTGTTGTATCCAAGTGGAGTTTACTAGAAGTGACGTCATAACTCATAATGCAGATTGGATATTTTGATTATTGGGCCATCATCGGCATTATCGACATCAAAAAAATATCAAGCTTATGAAGAGCCTATTGTATCGAAAACTTGCTCCTTCAACTATCAAGACCCTAAAAATCAGTGAAGACTAGGTTGTTAATGGGTCGGGGCAGGCCAAAATTTTAACAGTCGACCGGACTCAAGCCCCTACTTCATTTGACCTGATCTGGTTCAAAACCCCCTTATTTCCTAAATTGTATATAAAATATCGTGTCCATCCAACCTTTTAGTTTACCCCACAGAACCCGAGCTTTGAGGCCCAGTTACGGATTAGAAAATTTTCAAATTCAATTGATTGCTACCATTTGATGAATCACTGATTATACAATTGATCGGATTCACTATCATATCATCGTTGGTATAATGGTAACCATTATATAATAATAGTGTAGTGCTTCATATTATCGTTCTCTATAAAAAATTTATCTTTTTATTTTATTTTAGGAATTGGATTGCCTAACCGCGTCTGCTTCCATCCACTGAATCTTTGAGTTCACCCACGCTAAAACATATTAATTGCATTGAATCAAACGATCAGTGTTTTATTTCGTGGCACACATCTCAAAAAAGTGACCTTAACATCACGTATACGGTTAAAATTAATTTTAAGGTCATTTTTTTAGGTGTGTACCACATGAAATAAAAAATCAACCATCTGATGGTGCCACCATGATCTCAAGATCCATCGTGTGAAAGGTTGGGACGATAAACAATCTCTATCGTCCGATTCAATGCAATCAACCGTCTGATGGTGCCACCATGATCTCAAGATCCATCGTGTGAAAGGTTGGGACGATAAATGACCTCCATCGTCCAATTCCATGCAGTCAACTGTCTGATGGTGCCACCATAATCTCAAGATACATTATGTGAAAGGTTGGGACGATGAATGATCTCCATCATCCGATTCAATGCAGTCAACTGTGTAATGGTGCCTCCGTGATCTCAAGATCCATCGTGTGAAAGGTTGGGAGGATAAACGATCTCCATCGTTTGATTCAATGCAGTCAATGTTTTTCAGTGTGGGTGAACTCAAAGATTTGATGGGTGGATTTAAAACTACTCTTGTTTGCAAGTGAAGGGCCGCCAACTCTAATCACGTGTAGAGGGTGGCAATTTAGTAATTTAATTTTAAAAAAGTATAAATATGATATTTAAGCTATTCTTTAACGGCTGATTAATCATTTAAAGTTGCATACATTAAAAAGGGTGTTTTATGAACACCAAAATGCTAATTAGGGGGTTTAAAGCAAATAGCTATAATTGGGGGTTATTTATAATATCAACATAACTCAGGAGATATTTGCAAAAAAAACCCTTATTTATTTCACTGTAAGAGAATATGTAATGCCACAAAAAATCACTTTTACCACCATACTTTGCAATGAATTGAACCAACATTTTGTATAAGAAATAATTAATTTTGCAAGTAATCTTGTCAATGATTTTCACATGAAAAGTGAATTTTATGAGTGAGAAAATACAACGAACTAACGTGCCCTAAAAGTCAGAATATATTTTACGATAGGCCCACTTTTTTTTTTTTTTTTTTGATAATATGTTAGGCCCACTTGAATTCTCTTTCATCACACAACACTCAATGAACCAAACTTAACTTATGGAAATGACTTTTCTTTTCCACATAATTCCCATTGAAGACGGAAAATATTCTTGACGACAGGGGTACAGAGATTAGGTTGACTGAACCGAGCCAAATTTTCGATTTCGGTTCATCCTACTCCAAACTGTAAAAAAATCAATTCTATTTAGGTTCATCCTACGCCAAACTGTAAAAAATCAATTTGATTTTGGTTTGCTTAAATGATCAAAATCCGAAACTAAGCACACAAAAATTTTAAAAATGGTTCGGTCCACTTCGGTTTTTGTGATTTTATTATTATTAATTATTCATTTTTTTTTTATTTTGGGTCGGTTTTTTAAATCTACCAAACCGATTTTTGGATTCGACCACCCAGACTAAACCAAAGTGATGGAGAATCAGTTTTTATTTTGTAGATTTTGGGTCAGTTAAAGTCAAAATTTCGGTCTTATTTTTTATATTTGGTGCAAAACTTGCACCAACTTGCACCCCTAGTCTGACGACTTGCTGTTTTAGTCATATATGAACATCACTCATTTTTTCAAGGCCATTTTGTTGATAGGTGATAGAGGCATGGAGCAGAAAGTTCATATCTGTTACTAACTTTTTTTTTTTTGGTCAGGATGCATATGACATAGACAGCCTAGATATAATATTTGTGTAAAGTTGCACACAAAGAGGATTCATTTTAAGTAAAGATGTGGGTAATTCAAACAATTTTAGTGATAGATCATAAAAGGGCAATGTACCCAAAAATCACACTCATTGGAAAATTTTAATCATTCGATTTATGCACTCTAATACGAGCCATTATTTTTGTAATTAATGGTTGATATTAAAGTCTACTAAATAGATGATTCGCATCCACCTACAAGCTTATTTTTTCGGATGGGACATGTTTAAAGATGGACTGCCAGTTTGACAATTTAGATTGTTCACATTCGTTTGCCATATAGCATATTTATATATCACACTTTAATGGTGGAAGATAAAAGAGCCTAAAAAAAAATCATTTTAGTGTTGCCAACGTGATTGATCATACATTGACTGGTATTGTCAAAGCAACCCGGTGTAAAGGGGTGTTATTACAGGGAAAGCTTGTAATATCACCTCAATAGTTTGATTTTTTACGAAAAGAGTTGTTCGTTTCACCATGCTTTCTTGTGAATTGTGCCACCAAAAGTATTTATAATTTTTTTAACTTACGAGTGGTATGACTCATAAAATTAAAATATTGCTTGCAAAAATATTAACGGACATAATAGCGGCTCTATCATTTATAAAAGGTAAACTTTACGGGCTTATTTTACGGTGAAACGGACAAATTTTTTACATGAGAAAAAATAAAATTATATATAATTAATCTAGTAAGCATAATTTCACAGAAAAAGTAATTTTTTATGGGAAAGCCTTTACGATGAATCGTATATGTCTTAAGTCTAATATATCATATTCTTATTGTTAATGCAAGCCATCTAAGCCACCAATGGATATGATTCATTGAAATGTTTCCGTGATGGGTTATCACTTAGACTATTTAGATTAATCACAAATGGGTCACATGACACTAGTAAAGCTTAGGTTAATGTTGTAAGATCAAAAGTCAATCTAATGGTGGAAGAAAATTTAAACATAAATTAATAATAGGCCCCACTTCCCCTTGCCTACTGCCGACAACCGGCGAACCAAGGTGTTGTGGAGAAATGAGTTATCATACGCTAGGTGAAATCTTAATCTGTCCCAGAATACAAGGGGTTGACTCTCCTCACCATCATATGCGTATTAGCCACTCGACTTTTGATTAGAGGGAGATGTTTGTTTAGTATAGGCCCTTTGAATGAACACTGATCATTAACCCGCTCATCTATGTAGCACCCTATTATGTGATTGTGTCCAATATAGTAGTCAAGGTGCACGGACCTAGATGGCAGACCTACTCCTTACGACTTAAATAAAACGCTTTATTCCTTGTCAGAATTAAAGAATGAGAAAATTATAATTAACGGACGGAAACAGTAGACCATTCAACAGATGCTTATGTGGCATAATATAAGTGGTTGCCCCGATGTGCATTGTTGGGCCTCACGCTTGTATATATCATGCTACATCAGCAGTCCGTTGAATGGTCCACCAGTTCCGTTCACCATATAACATCGTCCCGAAAAAATGAGAGCCATTACTTGCATACAATGAGTTAGCTCTTGCACAATTTAAAAGAAAAACATGATATTTTGGAGATTTGTGTCAACGGAAAACACCATGTAAAACCGGCTAATTTGAAGCCCATGATGCAAAATATTGGCATGATACATGATCTCTATCATATAATCCAACACGGTTGAATGCTATTATCTGATTCAATGGTTAGCTTTTGGATTATATGATAGAGATCGTATTTCATGCCAATCTTTTGCATGGCGTTCTCATGTGACACGGGTTACGGAAATACCAAGTCTTTCTTTTGAATTATGTGCTTAGCCCAACTTTGTGTATGCAAGTAATGGCTCTTTTAGAGAATATGCGCCACTAGACAGTCAGTCCCCGTTAACCGTGTATCACATAATCAAGGAATAGTTTTCTTTTCTCTTTCCTTAATTAGCTATCATTAAAATTGAGTTAGTATTATGTTTTTTTCCCCTATAATCCCAAAGTTTGAGCTTAACTAATTCGGTACTATGTAAGCGGCTAGAGTCAATCGACTTGATTTATAGGTAACTTTTTGGGAAACATTTCATGTGTGAACTGTCAAATCTGAAGACCATAATCTAAATATTTATGGTGTTGATAAATAGAGTGAAAAGGCATCTCCATTGCCTTCAAAATTAACGGTGTCATATGCCCCAAAAAATGATCCGTGAACCAAATCACCTTGGATCATTCTAGATCAAACTCCTTATCCAATGCCAACTCCATAAAACAACAAACATGAAAGTAAACTGAATTTCAGATAGAAATGAGATGATAAGGGCCCATCGGATTCTATAAACTTCACGTGTGGTACATGATGTCCCACATCTGGCATTGTATGGTGTTAGATTCATCATTTATAAATAGGTCATAAAAGAAAGTCGTATAAAGTCCTTGTTTTTAGTTTTTGAGATTTGGAAGAGGAGGCTATTTTGGCAGATTGTTGGTTGGAATATAGTGGGATGCCGACCCACATTCCCTCCTCCCTTTCTTTACACACATGGAAGCTATCCCCGTGAACATCTGATCACCGCCCCCTCTTTTTCAATGTCGCTCACGGGCGCAGGTTAGTGAACCAATCCATTCTCCCGTGAATCATAAAGCAGAGAGAACAAGGCATTTAATTAGATGATATATATATATATATATTCCATTAGTGTTTTTTTGTTGGTGTGGACCCTAGTTTAGTGAACCGTGCCTTAGATCACGAGCTCATTTCATTTGAGATCTGTTTTTAGTGGATGGGTCCATTTGGTACCTGTAATGAAAAACACCATCAATATTGTACTTGTTGCATATGTATTCAGTCAATCCACGACGTCCACGTGGCAGGTAATGATCTAGATGAAACTTACCTCCAACATCAAATGATTCAAATCATCTAATAAAGATTTTTTGGTTCATCTAATGTGGATGGTCATTCATTTATTCTTTTATATATATATATATATATATGTATATATATATATGTGTGTGTGTGTGTGTGTGTGTGCGCGCTCTTGATCAAACTGCAAACATCATACAACAGTTTTATTTTTTACCTAGCTTCAAACTAGATATTGCTCACGCGTGCCATATGTTAATGTTTTTTAAACTAAATAAGAAGAATTGTATACTGGGCTGGAGGCGTCATGTCTAAATCTTGTGCACTGATTGATTCATCGGGAAGGCATGAATCGCCTTCAAAACAGCGATTTTGTGTGCACCTATGAATTCGCAACTATTACTTTTTTGCTGCAAGATCAAAATTGAAGACCCTTACATTATAAGTAGTACATAGGCTTGCGTCACAGTAGTAACTCCCATTAAAGAGCCGAGGGTATTTGTTTAAGAAGCCCATGTGTGCTTGCAAAAGGAGAGAGCCGCAAATCCTTGAGTGCACTACACATGAGCCACTTCTTGTATCGTGGAGCATCCATCCATCACTAGCGGACTAATCGATTACTTTTTATCAGTTACTTTGAAACATGAAGTGGGTTTCAAGCATGCCAAACAGTCATTAGTGGAACCCAGCTCATCTATTAATATTTTTAATATATATATATATATATATATATATATATATATATATATATATATATATATATATATATATGAGAAAAGTACAAAAATGTGTCGAATGTTTTTATAAAAGAAGTTGATTCTTTTTTTAATTATGAAAATGTGCCCAATACGGGCCCATATTCGAATGCATTTTCCAATGCACGTGTCGAATGTTTTATAAAATTTTTTTTTTTTTTAAATTGAAAAATAAGAATTTGTTGGCAAAGATAACATTAAAATTATTCATTAAATTGATCAATATCCCACCTGAGTTGATATGTATGAATGTTCGTTTCAGATACGTGAGGGCACTGTTTTAAAAGAAAAATGGCATTTAATTTTTTGGTGTGATAAAAAATGGCAAAGGACGCTATTTTCTAAAAAGCTACATATATGTTGTGTATTTCCATCTTATGTGCTAGTCCACGCCACATGCCACTTTGGCAACATCTATAGGGTGTGGGTAGGAAAATGATCACAGCACACTTAAGTATCTTAGACTATAGAAATGGTTGACTGCTCCACCATTGAAGTCTAGTTTGAGTACGAATGTACTGTTAGAGAATCTATAGGTTAATTTAGGATCTTAAGATTAGAATCTTAAGATTTAAGATATTTATTAAGATTATATTTATCTTTTATGATTCGTATAAACATCTCTAATGTGTATTGCATTAGTCTGTCATTTAGAATAATTATTTTGTTGGACAATCGATGAAGAAGATCAATCAATGATCGGTGGGAAATATAAATACTTTTTTTTTTTTGATAATCTGGGTATTCGGGCCTCTTAGAGCACCCGCCTAATCTCAGGGGCACATGCACATCTCAAATTCAACACATATTGAATTAGCATATAATATAAATCCCTAAGGTGGCCTCAAAGGGAAAGGGGTTTCGAACTCGGGTCTCATACTTTTGAAAGCAGGTACTTGGCCAACTCACCTAACCCTTTGAGGTTATAAATACGTTTTTGGTGTAGGTTTGATCTCACGTAGCACACACCATCGTTTCACAAAATATTAAGAAAATTAAAATGTAAAAAAATGGTAATCAATATTTGTGCAGCATAATATGAATGGCTTGAAAAGATGCATTACTCTTATAATATATCTATGGTCGTAGATGCATACTAGCTAGCCCATGAACACTTAAAAATAGGCTTCTATTGCTTCACAAATGTTATGCGGGCTTCTTTTGGGAAGCGAGCGACTTTCATGCACCATCTTTTGTCATAATTTCAGCAGTGATTGGTATTGTTTGACCAAATTTTTATTTATCTTTTTAATTAAATTAATTAATTAATGAAAGAAAAATACATGAAAAGTAAAAACAAGTATTTTTGAAGTATAGGCTGGCATTGAACGGTGAGTGGATCAATCTTGGCCCCACCAAAAAGTCAAAAAGTATACTTTTACTAATTTGTTTTGCCCATAAATATTTACATATCTAAAGTTTGACCAGCTAAGAGAGAAGTTGAGCCCCCCTTTGGTGAAAGGGCCGGGCACCTAATGCAACTCTTCTTAGAAATCCTCCTGGAGAGTACAGAGCCCTGATCCTGCACCTTAGCTCACATGCTTCAGCTAGGTGGCAGAACGGTTGATTAAAAACACCTTATCCTCATTGGTATGGCTGCAACAGAGCCAATCTAGCTCGACTGCGAGTCTTGCACCCTAGCTCATGTGCTTGAGCTAGCTAGGTGGCAGAACGGTTGATTAAAAACACCTTATCCTCATTGGTATGGCTGCAACAGAGCCAATCTAGCTCGACAGCTCGGCCCGAAAATGAGGGCTTTTGCTCTCTTAAGCTCGGGTCGAGAGCCAGAATTGAACTTTTTATTTTGTTTATTATTATTTTTTTATGAATAGCATTGAAGTTGATGGGTCCTCACCCTATCATTAGAAAAAAAAAAAGTCTCACAATACAAGTAAAATCCGCTATAAAGCAGTAGAAAAAACATACTAGAGAGAACCCCCAAGGATCAAAGGAGAACTTTGGCTTCGGCATCGCCATCAACCTCACCTAGACCTCGGGACTACTCTACAAACTAACTGCAAAAACTAAAAGCCAAGGAGAGCCAAGGGGAGCCAGAAGCTTGCCTAAAGACTCACCTAGCAACTGTTCACTGAAGCTGCTAGACAGGATAAATCTCATACCCAACCCACACCATAACCCACACCAATACCAGTGAGAGCCCCTAGAAAAAAAAACTAACTATAAAGTTTAGTCCCTACTAACCAACACCCAGTTTCTCAGACAGTCCTGTATTGAGTGTGACCCAAGGAATTTCAAGCTCTTGGCCCACTGAAAAGTCTTAGCTAGAATTTTGTCTGCCAAAACAAAGGATTGGGAGTTCTTGTTGTCGAAAATTCTTTGATTTCTTTCCTTCCAAATAAGCCACATAGTAGCAAAAACCATCAGATTCCAACTCTCTTTTTTTCTCTTGGATTGGCCATTGAAGAACCAAGAACCAAAAAACTCACTCACCGAAGCCGGAATAACTCATTAAATAACCCACCAATTGAAGAGATAATTCCAAACAACTCTAGAATATATGCAATGTAAAAATACATGTGCATTGGTTTCCTCTTCCCTTAGGCACATAACGCATATTTGGCAACTGAACTCCTCATTTTTTGGGATCCTCCACTGTGAGAGCCTTGTCTAGCACTGCTAGTCACATGAAAGTAATTGTTTTGTAGGGTGCTTTGGACTTCCAAATCCACAGCGAACGGAGCTTCAGAGTCACTGCAGACGCAAGTAAAGAATACATGGAATGTACCGAGAAGTCTTTCCCTGTGCTTAGATACTAGACCGGCTGATCCCTATTATGAGAACTCGAGAAATTAAAATTCTGTAACAAATCCAACAAAACGGCAATATCACGAATTTCATGGTAGTAGAGTCTTCTGGAAGTCTCTAAATTCCATGAAATTTCACTTGCGGGGCTAATAATAGTTGTATCTTTGATGCTGATGTCTTTGTTTGCCATAATAGAGAAAATGTAATTGAACTTGTAGCTCAAAGCAAATTTTTTCAACCAAACATCCTTCCAAAAAAGAGTGTTGGCACCGTTACCTACTGTAATGGATGCTCCAATACGAAAGAGTTGTCTACGATCGCCAATAGCTCTCCACGAAGCCAAACCTCCTCTTCAAGGAGTGTGATTTATTTCCCACTTGCTGCCCCCAGATCCGTAATTCTCGGCGAGAATTTGACACCAGAGACCATCTTGATCAGTAGCAATTCTCCATAGCTATGTAATCAATAAAGCGTCATTGAAATCCTTCAAATTGGTGATCCCCAGACCTCCATCATCTCTATTCCTACAAACTAGGCGCCAATCCGTTAGATGGAATTTTCCTCTCTCGTCCTTTCCCTGCCATAAAAAATCTCTTTGCATCTTTTCCCGCTGATTTCGAACCCACACTGGGCAGGGAAAAAGGGACATAAAAAACATAGGTAAAGCCGTAAGAGTAGACTTGATTAAAGTGAGCTAACCCGCCAAAGAGAGACATTTACCTTTCCATCCCTCAAGCCGTTTTCTAGACTTGTCTATAATATGTTGCCATATTTTCTTATTTGGTAACTTCGGGCCGACGGGGAGGCCGAGATACATAAAGGGAAGCGACCCTGCCTTACACCCAATACCTAGCGCCAATCTCTCTACGTCAGCCTGATTGCAACCTATCCCCATGAGCTAAGATTTGTTTAAATTTGCTTTTAGACCAAAGATCTCTTGAAAAAGCAGAAGGATTTTCTTAATAATGACTAGTGCCTCGACTGCCCCTTTCACAAATACAATTGTGTCGTCCGCAAATTGCAAATGCGAGATAGAAGTGGAGTGTCTAGATGGATTAAAGCCTATAAAGTAATTCAACTCAACAGCCCGTTGCAGTAATGTATGAAGACCCTTAGCGATGATGATGAAAAGGAAAGGAGATAAAGGGTCTCCTTGGCGAAGCCCCTTCTCAACCGGAAAAAAATCCTTCAACAATCCCATTAACAATGATTGACATCCAAACTGAAGATATACAACCCTTCACTCACTGAATCCATTTGTCCCTGAATCCCATTCGATGTAACATATAAATGAGGAAATCCCAATCGACATTATCATATGCTTTCTCTAGATCTACCTTAAAAATGAGCCCTTGATTCTTCTTACGGTGTAGACTATCCACAGATTCATTGGCGATGAGCACGCTGCCGATTAATTGACGACATTGTAAGAAAGCTGACTGAACGGGTGAAATAATAGACGACAATACTCTTTTAAGGCGGTTGGCCATAACCTTGGACATAATTTTATATAGGCCGCTTATTAGACTAATAGGCTTGAAAGCTCCAACCTCATTCGCACCTTCCACTTTCGGGATAAGCGATACAAAGTGGCATTCATCTCTCTATTGACGATGCCTTTCTCGTGAAATTCTCGGAACACTAGAACCATGTCCTCCTTAATTATATTCCAGCACCTTTGGTAAAAAGCTAACGGGATTCCATCCAGTCCCGGAACCTTGTCACTAGGAAGATCAAGTATTTGGTGTTGCGATCACCCGCTGAAACCCAGGAATCTCGTGAATTCTGCTTCCAATATATCTCTTCTTTCTTTAGTATACTTTGAAGTTCTTCTTTGAATAAGATCCTAAGTTCGCACTCTTCCCTTGAAAGATATCCAGACTCTTTCTTAATATCAATAGATTTAATCTGGTCAAGGAGATATCTTTTTGTGATAAAAATGTTGCCAAACACATCTCTGTTCCAAGCGATGTGAGCGGCTTTAACTGCTCTAATTTTGGACATGAATTTGCAACGAGCCCTATTGCCTTTTTTTAGTACATTCCAGGCATCTTTAATGACGTGTATAACAGAGTGGTTTTCAAACCACATAAGCTGGAAATGGAACCTCTTAGGTTTGGCAACAATAGACCTGGGATGAAGAAGTAAAGGGCGATGATCAAAAGTCAGTCTAGCTAGAGCTTCTACCATATAATCCTGGAAAGTAGCATCCCAATTCCCCGAAACCAAAAAGCGATCCAATTTGGACAGAGTAGGAGTATCTTGCATACTAGACCACGTGAAAGACCCTCCCGAAATAGGCATATCCAATAAATGATTTTCAAAAATGAAGTTAGAAAAATCGGAGGCCCCGTTTGCTCCACTACTCCTTGTCATGTGGCTTCTCTCTGATAAAAATCTGGTGACGTTGAAATCCCTGGCTATACACCATCCCGAGGTTCCCGCTGATATGCATAAATTCGCATCTTTGAGCTCGGACCAAAAATCTTGCCTTCAACCATCAATCCTTTTACCATACACATTAGATATGAGAAATAGTTTACCATCATAAATGCATTTAAGCAAGACAGAGAGACTATTAGATCCCTTAAAAAATAAACCTTTGGAGAATTTAGAAGAGTCCCATACCGTTAACAGACCTCCCAACGCCCCAATAGAATCGATAGCATCCCAGTCACCAAAGTTACCGAAGCCTAATTCTCCTATTAAACATCTATCAACTTTCTGCATCTTAGTTTCCTATAGAAGAAGAATATCAACCTTGTAGCGCCTAACCAGTTCCCTTATGTGCCTCCTTTTCTCTAGTGCACCAAGCCCCCTAATGTTTCAAGTAAAACAAATCATGATAACTTAGATGTCCCTTCCCTTGCATCTCCTTTTCTTGAAAATCGGACTGTCGTTTCCAACCGTCTGAGTTCTCTCTCTTTTTTGGGTGGTCTATACCTCTTATTAGTATTAGCCTCTGGAACCTGTAATCTCATTTTAACCTCGATGAATTTCGTGATCTTTAGAAGCTCCTCTTCTTTGCCTTCGAAAGATACTCCAAGGTTCTTGCAAAACTCCAAAGCACTTTGAGCTCGGAGACATTCCTGTAGCGGGATATCAGATTGGTGGAAGAGAGAATTATACTCTTCCTTCATCGTATTATATCATTCTCCAAAATGAAGGCAATCCAACCCTTGATCCGGAACCACTCCTTCCTTGTCTTCGCCCCCAGAGCTTCTCAAAATCACATCCCTTTTCAGATGCAACTAATTCTAAAATACCCGATTCTTCAGTAAACTGTGGATGTTCTATAGGAGCTTCGAAGCCAGGAGGGTATCTTTGTGAGAAACTATCCTCAACAAAACTGTTAATAGAATAACTCTCCTTACAAGCAGGAATATTATCCAGCGGGTCCAAGTTTTTTAGCTTTTTCCCGTCAAAAAGCAATAAAATGTCAATGAAAGACTTGCATAGTTTTCTAGCTTTTTTGGGGAAACTCGCAGCTTTTTGGGCTGGGCTAACTAAAGATTTGAATTTGAAATTTGAAAAGGAAATAGCTTCCTTACCTAACGATAAAGTAACACGTGGTGGCTCCTCGATTAGACTCTGCGGATGGGTTGCAATGTTCCGATTTCTATCAGTTGTTTCGTCCGCCTCAAAATTATTCCGACCGAGAGAGTTTCTCTTGGGGAAGGGGGCTTTCTGTGAGTCTTTCATAACCCACTGTCGTTTCTGTGGGAGCGCCGCTGGGACTGGGTGACAGACCAAAAATGAGGAATCTCCAGGTCTCCTTGCCTCTTCTCTATCAATCACTTGAATCGTTCTTTGATAAATGCAATTTGGAACCCGTTTATAACTAATAATTTAATAGTAGGAGGTAGCCAAGATTGGATTGACTATAATCAAACTCCACAAATCCTCCCCATAATTCTATGATGCTAATGAAGGTATCCTAGGACCAGGCATGTAGCGGAACACCCTTAATCTGAATCCAGAGAGGGGAGCTGTCTCTCCCCTCCTCGGAAGTAACCTAGGGAGAGCATTCCTTGAATGAAATCTTGAATCGGGTGCTCATAAGAGATTTGCCTTTCAAGCCCTTTTCCTTGCCATCAGCTGAATTGAAAATGAATAGAAAGATATTGGATCCGAGGGAAGAAGCTTCTGGCCTCTCGTCATAACTATAAACTTCATCTATCCACCTTCGAACCTCAGGGAGGCTAACATCTCGATCCGTAGAACCGATCAAACAACGTCTCTGCAAAAATCCGCAACGATCATTAGTGTTTCCAACTTCCACCTCTGCTTGAGTAGCCTTCCTTCCTATCACAGTAATATTTTTCGGCCACCTCGATTTCTCTGAAATTTGAATGGGTTTGAGAATAAATTTTTTCCTTCCGACGATGTTCCAGCCATTTTGCAGGTCCTCATGTTGATTCTTGGTAAGCCCGGAGCGCCTCGCATATCTCTCTCTGACTACGTCCTTAGGTCTTTTGGAGTTATTGCACTCAATTGCAAAACACCTTGAAACCGAAGTTGTGATTTCCACAGGCTCCACACATCCAATTTCTGACTCTCACGTTGTTCCTTCCTAGTTTTTTTTCTTCCAGTCATTTTATGTTGCTTTCAGAGCCAAACTTTTTATTTAAAGCTCGATTGTAATAGAGCCATGTTAGAGCTGAGCTTGTAAATTATAATACATTTATATATAATAAAACATATTATATATAATTTTGAAAGCTTTTTCTTTTACTTTTTGCCCCCCTTATAATAAGATTCATCTAACGTTTACTTTATAATGGATAATTACGTAATTAACATATAATTTTGATGATCATTAAAGTTCTTTCTCACTCATCTCAATGAACAATCACTAGCACAACAATTAACCAATCAATCAATATTTACAGTCAATACTTATGCTCCTAATCAATATTTAGCACATATATTAAATTTAAACACCTTTTTACTTTCAAAAATTTAAACCCTATTTTCTTCAATCGTTCCGTTAAATCCAAAAGGATTAAGGGATTAAAAGATAGTAGGGCTTTCATTTATTAAATTTTATTAAATTTTATTAAATTTTTTCTCTATTAAAAAATTTATAATAAAACTTATTTAGCTCGAAACTCGGTTCAGCCCGACTCGAGCCGAGCTAGAGCTCAAACTTGTCAGGCTCGTAAGGCCTAGAGCCAAGTTTCAGCTCAACTTGTATAAGGTAGAGTCGAGCTAGAGCTGACCCAAGCTCGAGCTCGGCTTGGCTCGGTTGCAGCCTGTGAATACCCAAACTCACATGCCATAATATTGTCTGGTTCTGGGCTTAGGTCCCCGCCCCGATTTTATTTTTGGCATGGGCTTAAGTCCCCACCCAAAATGCGTCATGACATGTAGCGTCCGCAATCACATATAGCCCAGAGTCAAAACTTTTCCCTATCCGATGTGGGACTATTACAATCCCCCACCTTATAGAAGAGTCGTCCTCGGCTCTGATATCATTCTGTGAAGACCCAGACTCACATGTCACAATATTGTCCGATTTTGGGCTTAGGTTCCCGCCCCGATTTTATTTTTGGTATGGGCTTAAGTCTCCACCCAAAACATGCCATAACATGTAGCGTCCGCAATCACATATAGTCCAGGGTCAAGACTTTTTCCTATCCGATGTGGGACTATTACACAGACCTACTCATTAGAATTGGTTTTTATTTTTATTTTTTGTTTTTGGGACTCTAGGATTGAACCTGCGAGTCGACGACCTAAAGATTATAATATTATTACTTGACTCGTGCAGAAAAAGTCAGTGCACGGGTCTCTTTCCATCTGCCAAAATGTTTAACTCTATAGACGCAAGGATTTATGAGTACTCAAATCTATAGAAGTACTCTTTCAACGTTTCAATGCTTTAAGTGATCAAACATATCCATGCACATACTTCAGTGCACGGGTCGCGTATAATAACAACTCACTCTAATAAAAAGAATGAGCAGTGGTGCTCCTTAAAAATAAAAATAAAATTAAAAATAAAAAGGCCGTGGTGGAAGTGGTACCCGTCTACCAGCAAATCAGGACATGTTGCGGGCATGTAAGATTTTCTCCGCTTTAACTTTTAAGAGTTCAAACTTCGTAAAAGCAAACCACTTAAAAGACCTTTTAACTTTTAAAGAGTTCAAACTTGGGAAAGCAAACCACTTAAAGACCATCACTTCGGTTCCTCCATCATATATATTATATTCATCAAAATTTCTCAACCTGTCCATTCCAATATTTCATGCCGAGTGAAGCACGGTAACTCAATCGGGTAGCTCCATCTCCACCAAAAGTCTCTCGATGACTCTGAAAAGTCAGTGTTTACGATGAGACTTGAGAGTGCGCATTTAATTTCTAAGACCCACTACTTATGGTAATCTTTGTTATATGGCAGCGGGGACGGGTCCTGAGAGTTTGGAGGCCTACGGGCAGAGCTTTTTTAAATAAGGCCTTCCTTTATATTAATCTTAACAATAAAAGATTGTACAATTTTTTTTTGACATAAAATAATACTCATACTCATAGGTTATAAGTATCTTTATATTTCATTCTATGGTTTATAATTTAAAAATACAACTAAAAAATTAACGAGAGTATACATTAAAGGAATATGCAATACAAAAAGAAAAGCTAAATAGTAGAATGTATCCAACGGATCGAGTAACTCAATCAATAATTTTTTCTCATTTTTTGTATTTTAATTGTCATTGAATCTTTGACTGTCATTTTCAACACTTTTAAAGTCTCAAAAGGTTCCATGAATAGGTTCATTAGATAACTCTTGTCGGCTAGATTAAAATTGATAGTTCATTTGCAAAAAATAAATATGTAACGAGCTCGAAATCGTTGTTTTAAATTAGGGTTATTTAATAAATAAAAAATTGTATATATGCATAGAAAGGATTTGATCAAATAAATCCGGTCCAATCAAAAGTCAGTAAGAATCTAATGGGTCAATACATAAGGCAGGCCTGGCCTAGTGAGGCCAGTGACCCGACCCATGACCCGCACCGACTGAAACCCGATCCATGGCGCATAAAAAAAAAATGCAAACATAAGACCTAGGAAGAGTTAAACCCATAACCTAATGAGTAAAAAAAGAGTACAGATGTCACTTAATCAACAAAAACATTATCTTAATTTAATTCTTTACTACATTTACTACAAAAAATATGATTATTAGCGACAGTTTTTTACTGTAAAAAATTGTCGCTATTAACAAAAAATTTATTAAAGGCTATTAAGACTATTAGCGGTAGGGATATAAGCGGCAATTTTTTGTTACTAGCGACAGTTTAAGCTCAAAACCGAATAATATTGTGGCATGTAAATCTGGGTGGATAAAAGTGCAGGCAACGTATTGCAATGCAATTAGGGGCAAATGCAATGAGACTCAAGTAATGTATGTCAAGGCAGCCAGTCACGTCGCAACACGCTAGCCACCTATACTTTTGCGCACAAAACCAACCTGCAGTCAATTTTCCTTGTGCTCTAGAAGTGTCTTTGTTTGTTTGTTTTGAGAATTCAGCATTACCGGTTTACCCTACCGTTACCTTTCTTTTGACTAAAAGCCAACAGAACATTATAAACCCAAGAAAAACGCACAGCCACATTGTCGTGCGTCCAACGTATGCTTAGACGATACCAAAGCGTGTCCGCAAACAATTGTAAGGCGACTATGCTTAGAGAACTCCACCACTTTATGTTATAGCTACCTCACTTAAATAATGTAAGATTTTGTTAGACTTTTTTAAATCGGATGATAGAAATTATTTTTCATCCCAATTTTCTACGCAATACATCTTAAGTGCATAAACTTACAATCACACGGTCAGATGTCACATCCCAAAAAGTAAACATGATCAATATACCATAAAACATGGTTCACATTCCCGTTTTGGAATTTGTACCACGTGAAATCATCACCTGTACATCTGACATTAGGCCATGATCTCAGGATCTATCGTGTGGACGATTCGGACAAAAACCAATCTCTATTGTAAGATTAAAAGTAGTCAATGAAATTTTCTTTTGTTTAAATGAGATAAATTTAGAGTGAGAGAGAGAGAGAGAATGAATGTGAGAGAGGCCTGGGCGGCTAAGAAAGAGACTTATACAGTTACACCTCCAACTTCAAGTGAGAAAGTGAGAAAATCTGCGTGGAGAATGGCGTGTGGGCAGTGTGCGGCAGTGAACAGGAGAGAGAGAGAGAGAGAGAGAGAGAGAGAGAGAGAGAGCATAGACACAAAGTCGGGAGTAGGCAATAAATCAGCAAACACCGATCAAAGTTGAAAAAATCAGGAAAAACAAAAAAAAATCAAAAATATATATAAAGTATATCATAATATATTTCATGTTAAACATAAAAATTTTAATGAACAAAATAATAGAAAATAGGCAAAACCTAAATATTTTTTATGACTAAAATAAACAAAATAGTATAAAAAAGTTTTTTTTTCCCACAAGTAGAAGTGAAAAAAAAAATTGGATCACAACACCAACATCACCACATAAAGTCAGGATATCTGCAAGTCACCAATTTTTTCCGATTTTTCTAAAAAATCAGGGGACTTTTGCGATTATGAGAGAGAGGTGTAAAAAATTTAGAGAGAAGTAAAAAATACAACTATTTTGAGAGAGAGAAAAATAGCTATAAAAGATTTTAGAGAGAGAAAGAGACAATATGCAAAAAAAAGGGGCTTTTCTTTTCCTGAGAGAGAATAACATATAAAATTATCAAAGGGCCTTTTTAAAAGAGTTAGTCTACAATGAGTGTCTACCTATCATGGGTGGAAATAGGTGGACATGGCAGGCCACACGTTTGTGTGCCTGCATGAAATGCACATACTTCTATGCATTGGAAGTCCGTGTACATCATGTAGTCACACAAATGTGTTGACTACTTTAATGCACATGATGGGCGGTAACCTATTGTAGACTAACTCTTTTTTAAAACGATGAGGAGATCGATGACAGATTGGGAGGAACAAGGTGAGGAAACCCTTTAAAGGTAGGTTTTATAGCGGTTGGGGGGTGTCTGGCTCCATGAGTATATGTGCATACTATTGGATCTATCGATCCGACCACCCAAAATAATTACCCTAGGATTTAGGCATATGATCAATTAAAATAATAGATCAATAATCCATAAATTAAAATATGTGTACCTTATTGTGAAGATTATGACCATTGATTGAAGTCGATGCAATGCACGCAATCCAAAGCTTTTCCCTATGAAGAAAGATAAAGGTGTCCTACCCGCCTCTCTTATTACACTCTCTTGATGGGCAGATACCAAAAGGCTTGTGTGTAGTGAGTGGATGACGTCCACCTATATATATAGCATGAAGAGTCATACCCTGCCTATAATACCGTCCATCAATGTATTCTAATAGAAATAAGAATCATATGTAAATCAGAAAACCTTGATGTTTCCTTCAATTCCCAATAATGCCCTTTATTATTTCAAGCAACTGCAATCCAAGATTTTATAAAATCCTAGTGTGTGTGAGTCACCTAAAATAAGAATTTTGAGATTCTATAAAAATTTCAACAGTCTCCCACTTGGTCCACACACATATTATGATTTTAAAAACGACTCTCACTGGATTAAACAATCAAAACGAGTGCACTCTGAAAATAAAACATTGTTTGAAATAATTTAGGCATTTCCAAACATCACTCGAATTTAATGAAAATATAGGAATGGATCATGAATGCACATAGTATAACATTTTCTAAAATCGATACTAAGACAATTTCATGGTCACAAAACTATATTTACAATAATTTAAGAGGTGATAATTAATTTAATATGTGAACTAAATGTACAACCAAATTGTACAAATCCATAATGTCCCGCTCCATACTCGTCGTATGTTGTTCTGACATCCAGAAAATTCTGACTTGTGAAATACTCCATCTGATCCTCAGAACAAGAAGTTATTAATGTGGTGCCTAATCACGTTTAACTCTGAGCAAATTCAAAAAAGTATCAATACTCATAGGTAAGATTAAGTTAAAGCTTTATTGGCTCACTCACCAAGGTGTGTCACCCAAATTGTGAAAAACTTCACCCTCAATTTATGAAAAACTCCACCAAAAATATTTTTTTTTCTATTAGCTCACTTACTAAGATGTGCCACTCAAATTGTGAAAAACTTCACGCTCAATTTGTGAAAAACTCCACCCAAAATATAATTGTAGAAAAAATTCTACCTGATTTTGTAAAAAACTCTATCCAGAATATACATGTATATATAAGACAAATTTAATATTCATAAATAATAATTACAGTTTAGAAGTGAGATAATTCCCACTTAAAATGTAAAGTTTAAGACTTTAACAATCCCTGAGGGTGACAATCGTGATGTAACAATAGAACCATATAACTATTAAATAGTAACTTATGTTCAAAATATATTATCAATTTTAAAAGAAAATTTCATAATAAATTGCGATAATGTGACAGCCCGAATTTTTCCAACCTAAAATTTTGAGACATTTTTTTTTTCTTTAACTTTACACCAAAATCAAATGAGAAAACTCGGACTACCAGATCGTAGATAACAATCTGATACAGAAAACTTGGCACATCCATCTACATACAAAAATTAAAGCAAAGTTACATATGTCATAAATAAAAATCTTCAGTTCTAATATCTAATATGTACCGAACTAAACAAACACTAGTGATGACCAATCATCACCAACAGTGGTGTACAACAGTACCAATGTACCAAACTTTAACTCACCAAATCCACAAGGTACTAATTCTATAATCCCATAACATAGTACAATTCTTTATGCGAAAGCTCCTTTTCTTCAAGTATGTAGTCTGGGTCCTTCTCAAACTTACACCTGTGACGTATAGTCAGGGTGAGCTAACATCTAAGATTAGTAGAGAAAGCTCAATAGCAGTTACATCTTATCAGATAAATGCATAGCTTCAATGACAATCTTCAAAGTATTTTCATATCAAAACGGTATTTGAAAAAAATCTTTTCAGTAATAAATTTTAAAACCAAATTTTAATCAACAATCTAAGTTCACATATTTTAGTGTCAAATGGAAAACAAAACAATTTTCTTATTTTTTATCTTCTAGGATTCTGACGAATTTACAGTCAAAGTTCGAATTTGAATCACGGTTCAAGTTCAAATCAAGGTTCACATTCGAATTAGGGTTTAGATTCACATCAAGGTTCACATTCGGATTTGCAAACAATATCGAATTTGCAACAAATAATCAATCTGAGACCAAAGCATCCCATGTCGCGGGAATAGAGAATCCTACATGGAAGGAACAAGGTTAAAACTCCGGGGACTCTACCCCTCTTTGGAGCCTCTACTCCTCTATATCTCAAGTTCAAGGTTCAAGTTCAAGTTCAGATTCAAGTAACAAGTTCAAATATCAAGTTCGGATTCAAGAACGGATCGAGGTTTCGGATTCAAAGACGGATTCAGATTCAAGCTCGGAATTCGAAATCAACGGATTTACTGTTCGGACTTAGAGGTCGAATTCAAGTTTCAAATTCATGTTCAAGTTCATATGTCAAGTTCATTTTACGGAGTTCCAAATATATAAATTCAAGTATTAGTCAATGATGCAAAATTATTCAATTTTCAAATACAATCAAATATCAACTTTTCAAATTCATAAAATTTCAGTTTTAGTTTCAAAGAATTTAAATACTAGTTCAAATAAGGTCAAACTTATAATTAGTTTTCATTCAATCTTATCAAGATCATATCAAAGAACTATGAATCAAATTCACAAAATGTAACTATACACTGAGTTTCCCCTACCTTAACCTTGATGTTGCACGAAACCAAGCGAAGCTCTATCTATGGTTTTTCGCCCTCAATCTATATCACAAATATACAATGTATCAAAGACCAACTCTAGTTACTAGAAACTTAGACATCTATTAATGTTTCTCAACACGAGGCGGAAACGAACAAGTTCATGCTAATATGAAATTTCACGTAACTTCTTACAAACTTTTGACTTTTAAAAATTTGGATTCAAGATTTAGTCAAAACATAAAAGTTGTAGATCTCGATGTCTTCTTTCCAACGCAATAAGAATCACGTCAATCGGAGTTTGACATAAAAAGTTATAGCCAAAACACCGAAATAGTATTGACACAGTCAAATTCGATCGATCGAAATAATTTCGATTGATCGAATTTGAAACTCGATCAATCGAATCCATTTCGATCGATCAAATTCCAATAGAAATCCTTAAACTTCCTGTTCTATACTTTTCGATCAATCGAGTTTTTAATTCGATTGATCGAAACACATTTCTATTGATCGAATTTAATTTCGATCGATCGAAATCCTTCAGAAATTGAATTTTAACATTCTCCAGTCAAATTCGATCGATCGAATCCATTTCGATCGATCAAAAATCACAGATTTCGCCCAATCTTTGGTTTTCTCATTCCAAATCCAATTTTTCTTCCTTAAATCTAACCCAAATCTCACATACATTTATACAATCATAAAATAAAATATTTAAAACTCATTTAGCATGAATTTCTCACCTTAAATCGACCGATTAACCCATAGATCGGATCATCTTCCCCACTTCACAAAAAGGGTTTCCAAACCCACATCGATTTCCTCCAAGCTCCACGATTATGACCAAGCACTCGAAAACGTCGGCAATCTCCCCACGCACACTTCACACAACCCCCCCCCCCCCCCCCCGCTACCAATAGTGATTCAAATCACACGATTTCAGCTCAAAAGAAAAGAGTTTTAAAACCCCCAAACGGCTCGAAAAGCCCAAACAGCGCACACGTTGAAACCAACGGCGATCCTTCCTTTCCATGAGTCCACAAACCTTTTTCACGCAAAACCTAAACTTGACACACCCGGATCCGCAAGATTTCTCCTTCTTCTTCTTCCAAAAACCCAAAGCCCCAAAACCCTCAACTCTTTCACACGGCTAAAGCTTCTCAAGGAAGCTAGCCCCTTTTTTTTTTTTTTTTTTTTTTTTTAACTAAAAGGGCCGGCTCTTGTACAAAACACATACACCCCTCTTGGGTGTATACTAAAGTCACCAACCCACAAGGTGTTAAGCACATATACTCCAAAGTGTGACCACACACACAGGTCACACACACGCGATCTGACCTACACGGTTCTCCAAAATTTAAAGTCGTTACATATCCAGGTTCAACGAGTCAACGGTAGTAAAATATGAGTTGTTACATTCTTCCCACCTTAAAGAATTTTCGTCCTCGAAAATTTTCGTATCTTTAGTTGAAGAGGTGTGGATACCTAGCAGTTTCAGCAAGGGTAGTCATATTCTCCTCAAGAGTCAACAATTCGTCATTAACGAAGAATTTGAATTATTACATTCTCCCCTCCTTAAAGAAGTTTTCGTCCTCGAAAACCTACGTGCCATATTCAACAATGTACGAGCACGATTTTTTATTTTTTTTTCGGGTCATTACATTATCGATTATCCCCCCCTTAGGAATTTTCATCCCCAAAAATATTTAACAGACACTAACAGTTCTAACCCTAGCAAATATGCACAGAACATCATAATGAATATTTGGTTAAAGGGACATCAGATGCATCCCACTCAGGTGCAACACTAGGTTGTGCTTCTCCATCATCTGGTGCTTGCCCTTCAGGCACCTCCTCAACTGGAGCTGGTGGTACAACCCTCTCCTCAGGTAACCTCTTGACCAATAGATTATAGCTCTTGGTCTAGTCCTTGAGCTTGAAAACATTAATGTTGTTGGTCAATCGAGGATTGCAAGGAGCCAGGCTATACTCCTCTCTCAATGCGATATACTGCTCGACCATTCTTGTTATCAATTGAGCATATGGCAGCTCTTTCTTTGAAGCAGCCTTCTGCTTCTCAGACATCAAATCTTTAGCATTGATTATTCCATCAAGAACCAAATCAACAACGGAGAACCAACGGATCTCGAAAGCCGCAAACAGTGCCTGTTGCACAATGTCACTCCTCGCGGACTTGTGCAAAAACGGGTTTATGACACACTTGATAAAAGTATCAAGCATTAATAGTCTATCAGGTAGTTGGGCCCGGATAATAGATTGACCTGAACTATACTGACCACAAGTCTATCATGGTATGAGACATCTTTGACATATGGTGACAACAGACCACAAGTCTCTACATACCGTGAAGAACACTGTAAGGCAGCGGTAACATGAAATTAGTTAAATTTATAATCAAAATCGTTAATTTTGGTGACCAATTGGTGATGGTTGTCGCCCCGACGAAGATGTTGATAAAAGAGCCTCATTATATGAGGACAAAAATATGCGTGAAATGGCTCATGCAATGGTTTCAACCCTAGCTTAGCAATATAGTCGATTCCCCATTTCATTTCGGGCCAATCCTCGAATAGCTTAGAGTCGAAAGCACATTCAGGCAACAATATTTTAGAAGCCCACCACTCTTTTGAAAGTTCTCGTTGAATTAGTGGTGGCTGTGGGTTTTGAACGGGTGGCACATCTTGTTCGATTGGTGTTGCGGGTTGCATAAAGGGTTGTGTGACTGGTTTAACGATTGGCATCGATGTACGAGCTTGGGATGTAGAAATTTTTTACGCGGCAAATTCTTCGTTCATGGTCCTATAGTTTAAAATATACAAAAATGCACAAAAAACCCCTAAATAAGGAAAAAATTAGGATTTATCACAATAGCCGAGCAAAATGCGATCCAATAAATCAACATCTTCGTGCGAGTGAAAATATCCTTTGAATGCAAAGTAAGAAGCTCCGATAACCGAAAATATCCTTTGAATGCAAAGGAATCAAACTCTCTCGAACGATTGATATTCTTAATCGTGCGAGTGAAAAATAAAAATGAACTTAAATCGATAAAATTGATCGATCAATGCTCAATTTGATCGATCAAATTTTTAAGTGAAAAACCTTAGCTCGATAAATTTGATCGATCAATTCACTTATGTTGATCGATCAGACCATAAGTTTGATCAATTAATTCCCAAAATTTGATTGATCAAACATTCATTTTCAAAATCATTTGATCGATCAAAGTATCAGTTGATCGATCAATCCTTAAAATTTGATCGATCAAACATGACAGTAAAGATGTTTCTCAAAACTATAGTCTTTAACTCAAACGAACCTTGTCTCAATAACCAGAACCAATTTCACCATATATACGGTACCAGTACATGCCATTTAAGCAACACAAATGTTGGTAAATGTAAGTGCCACGTACATAAAACAACAATGTATTAAAAATTAAAAATCGCAAAAAATTACCTCTTGTATCAGGTAAACAAATGCGGGTATTGCTCGCAAAGTTTGACTTCGCGCTCCCAAATAGCTTTTGTAGCTAAATGATTACGCCACTTTACTAACACAAGTGGAATTAACTTGGTCCGCAAAACCTGATCTTTACAATCCAAGATCTCTACAGTTTCCTCAATCAGAGTCAGATCTTCCCTCCTTATAAAAGTTTCATCCTCAAAAATTGCCCTGCAGAAATCCATACAATTTCCCCCTCGTCAAAAGGTACCATTTTTTTCAAAAGTTATGTCATCAAGTTTGTCTTAAATGTCCGCAGCTATCTTTCGGTACCACTCATCTGGTATCCTCATCAAAATTTTAACGTCCTCTAAACTAGGGTTATCACAATCTCTCCATCTTAAAAGAATTTTCGTTCGTGAAAATACCCTAAAGTTATCCCGAGTAAAAACTCAATTGTTCGTAGCCCCAATGCACACACGCAGAGGCATTATGTGTGTACATGCCCAACCCCCTCTCTCTAAGTCCACACATCCGTAATGGACTCACACGCATCCAGAGTCGAAATAGTTTCTGCCAAAATCAGTGTATCCACACAACCCCTATAAGTAAAATCGTTGGGTTAATATGCGTGTCCTTAAGCTCATTCCAAATCTACCGAAAAAGTGTGACAGTCTTTCCACATACAAAGCATCTGATATCACACCTCCATAAATAATTTATATGCATCAGTACTTCATAGGCAAGTTAACCATTAGTCAGAAGGAAACCACCCTAATACCCGCAAAATCCACACATAGGTAAAACAATTTATCTGTTGAGCTTCTCATTAAGGATGCCCCCTCCTCGCATTTACTTAGCTGGTGCTCATTCCACAAAGAAATATATATATATTGATCTTGAGATTATAACTATGTAGTCATAAATGTAACCATACACAGGATCAACCAAATCTTGGTGGACATACAACTTACTACCTATTCAGCATATCGTCACTGCAACAATGTATGAGCATGAATTTTTTTTTTTTTTGGGTTATTACAGATAAAATATAAATGGAGATCCCCACTCCATAATAATTTACAAATGTAACAAAATTATATCACCAATCATAGAATCCACCATGGATATAGACATGATAACATGTCACCCAAAAGTCTAAAAGACTAATGTCCACAAAAGACTCCAAAATGACTATAAGTCATTAATATCTACTAAGGATAAAACAATTCGTATTAGGGGTATGAACGAATTGATTAGAGTGTTTTATCATGTGAAAATAATTCACTCATTGGGTATAGATAATGTGCAACATCCAACATCACCTTTGGACAGAAGCTGAGCGTACAACTTATCCTTTTCCCTTGGGCACAAAAAAATGCGCGTAAACGTAATCGCTTGAGTTTTCAATTTGATTCCGATAATTCACTACCTTTGGGCAAGAGAATCATCATTCTCTCTCATTTACACTTATGACTATTTTACTCACCTCATTCACATGAAATCGCCTTTTGATAGAATCAATAACTCTATGCAAATCACTACACAAGGTGATCTCAATGAAATAAAATCTCAAGATTCAAGAAACAATAACCTCCATAGAATAGTCACCTTTGGGCAGATCCAATCATACTTCAATTATAGTCTCTCGAACGGCCACTTTAGCAGTCTTCTTTAACCCCATTGAAAAGACGTAGGCATGATATGTCTAGTCTCAAAAGTTTAACTAATTCATTCTAAAATATATATGCGTAGCCATGCTCATAGTAAAAAAAATCATGAAACAATATTTAAATAAATTTGTAATGACAAAATTTAGGTCATAGACATATGAGCTTGCACACACATACACTTAGGTCATAAGATCAGACCAAAGATCCAAAAGTACATGTAATAACAGTATACTAAATATATTATTGGGTCACCCAAATATTTTATTCCATCATACACAGTCATTAACTGTTGCCAATAATAAAATCAAGCATGAGCCTCAATAAGTAGATCGAAATTGACTACTAATGATTAAAATCGGACTTGAAAAAGAGCCGATACATCCAAACCCAAAAAACCTTTTTAATGGGCTAAATTAAGTCCCATATAATTAGCCCAAGCTCAGGTCTAATTTGAGCCTAGAGATGAGGCCAAGACACCAAGAAATTCATATCATTATAAGTCTCATAAGCACAAGGTTCAAAAATTTAAGATTACCAATCCCTTTAAGACAATCACATGTCTTTATTGGAGTAAGGTTTTTTTATTTTGAAAGTGCTCCAAAATACTTGATTAATTTGCTTTGAGATCTGTTAAATTATAATCAAATCTAACTCATGTTGTGGGTAGGTGTCAAAAGTTAATAATAATCACTCAAAGATCATCAATGCTTCTTCGACACTTCCATTCTTGTAGAAGCCTAAAACCATCACATTCCACGAAGAACAGTCTCTGCCAGCCCTGACAATATTAACCTTTTTCATTGAATCCAAACATCCGCATTTACCATACATGTCCATAAGAGAATACCAACCATGATATTGGAATCTAACCCGTGTAACATAAGCATGGGCTTCTTCCCCAAGCCAATTTCTTCTCAGCTTGCCAGTTGCCACCAGCTGAAGGAATGCTCATAATAGTAATCTGATTCGGTGTCAGTGGAGCTAATTTTTTCATCTGTATAGCGATATCTAAAGCAACAGTGGCGTTTTCATTCATTACAAATCCACTTATCACGGAATTCCACAGAACTATGATCGAACACTTGGTATGCACAATTCAAGCGGCCAAATTTCATTTACATTTCAACTATGGCAGTCTCTAAAAAAAAAAAATCCTTTTTTCGTTATTTATTAATTGAATATGAAATTCAACCCACATGCTATAGTTGTTGAATCCATGCGAATCTGATTTATTTTCAACTTTTTTATTGCCTTATGAGAGATAAATTCTTATCAGACTTACTTGCATAGAGAAATTAAAATTATGAATTTGAGTTTCTATTTCTACCATGAAGCACGGTCCCACTAGGAAGAGATCTTACACCAGCAAAGCAATGAAAATAGAACACGCATTGAAAATACTGAAACACTAAAACAAATCTACATCTTGATTCGATGCATGATGTTTGGATTCTTAGATGCAAAACCAATAATCAAACTAATTGCATTACCATTGAGATTAATGTGAGATACCCTAGGCAATTGCTTGCACCTCGAAAACAAACATATTTTGAAATTATTGAAACAACTATTTCACACACAAAATTGGATTATCGGAATAATGCTGCTTTCTTTTTTACCAATGCTTTGACTGATCAAACACCAGCCATGGCTCTGATATCAATTGTTGGATCTATTGATCCGACCACCCAAAATAATTGCCCTAAGATTTATGCATATGATCAATTAAAATAATAAATCAATAATCTATAAATTAAAATATATGTGCATACCTTATCGTAAAAATCGTAACCGTTGATTGAAGTCGATGCAAGGCAAGCAATCCACAGTTTTTCCCTATGAAGAAAGATGAAGGTGTTCTGCCCACCTCTCTTGCTACACTCTCTTAATGGGAAGACGTCAAAATGCTTGTATATATATATATATATATATATATATATATATATATATATATATATATATATATATATATATATAGCATCAAGAGTCATGCCCTGCCTAAAATAACGTCCATCAAGATATTCTGATAAGAATAAGAATTACATGTAAATCAGAAAACCTTGAAGTTTCTTTCAATTCCTAATAATGCATTTTATTATTTCAAGCAACTACAATCCAGGATTTTATAAAATCCTAGTGTGTGTGGGCCACCTAAAATAAAAATTTTGAGATTTCATAAAAATTCTAATACTTACGCCACTGGTGATGCCTCTCAGGTCCTTGTCTCAATATAAAAACACAAGAATTAAATTGATGTTATTGGAAAGATTTATTATCATTTTTTTAGGATGCCATTCAGCATAAACTTATTCAATGGTAGTTTTGTATAAGATCGGATTGATGTTACATTTGGGCTATTACTTTTTGGGGTTTGACAAAAACAGGTACCATTATTCTTAAATTGCTATATTTATACCTTTTAAAAGTTTGGCAAAATTGGTTGTATACCCTAAAAAAATTGGACAAAATCAGTTAGTATTTGTTTGGTACTTATGGCCAATTTATTAATATTACCCAATAAACCATCTAAAATTCCAAGCATTGATAGGTTTTCCTATCAAGTGTGTACGGGTGCGGCTACCGTGTCAATCTCACCATACAACAGCCCAACGTCGTATTCAATCCTCGCCGTATGATGGAAAACGTGTGTTTAGGATCAATATCCCATAGATACAATCTTTAAATTATGGCTCACTTATCAGATGATAAGATGTTGGCGTGGCATATATCGACAATTTCCCGAGAAATCCCAAAAAGTACCTGAGAAATCCTCTCATGATCACAATCATTTGTAGACAATTATTCCACATTTAATCAACATCTAATCATCTGTCCAAGGTTTTCACCTGTGGAAACCCTAGTTGTAGAGACGGATTCCTCAGTTGCAACTCGCAAATCATCACCTAATGAGCTTCCTCTCTATATACCGATGGTATAATAATGATGTGATGGCTGACAGTGTACCTCACTTGCAAGACAGAAGAAAGATAATGGTATGAGAACTAGTATTTGCAACCGAATATTTATTTTTTAGGATTTTACATGAAAATTGTTGGCTGCCATCAATCACAGGGTTAATCATCCACAGATTTAATCTTTAGATCATATTTCACCCATCACAGGGTTTGGTGTTGATTCCGAGTGGCACATATCCATAAACTACCTGACAACCCTTCTCATGGTACTCACTTGATTGCAGTCTTTTTTTAACTGTCTGATTTTTAAATTCCACAATGTATAATTTTAGTTTAAAACATTATTGAATTTAAACTTCAAACCAATTGCATGATTTTTAAGATGGTAGATTTCTAAAATCCCTTGGCAAAGTTTGCTAGAGGTTGAAGACGATGGTAATATTATAATTTAATTTTATAATATAAAATATTGTGTACGCATGTTTCAGCAATCAACTTCAAAGTACACCAATATTGGTAAAAGCATCGTGTGATGCATGCTTTGGTAAAATCTGTTATTAATTTTAATAGCATAATAAGAGTTGAGAATTGAGATATATCCCTCTAGGGGAGCAACCTAGGCAACAGCCAAGCCAACCTAATTTGTTAAGGGTTGGAGGAGATTTGACAATATAGCTAAAAAAAATATACGTTGAAACTTGCAAGAGAGTAGCTGCAGCAGAGTTGGTCTTGTGTGTGGTTGCAGACCACTTGGGGCTGCAACCACAAGTGGTCTGAATCATTTGCTAGCTAAAGGTGCTTTTTCGTCCAACCTTAAGGGCTGTATCCACTCGAGCTAGTATATGCTGAGGGAAATAGTCTTAAAAATGATTGTTTGGCCTAGTTTGCTATGTTGTCTTATAAACAATATATGTCTCTACTCTGTTAGACAAATGAAGATGCAAAGGGTTCTCAGCAAATTTGCTTTTAGGATATAACGGAGTTTCGTCTTTGTCTTTCTAGATTGCACTTTGTAGAAAAAAAATATGTCACACAGATTATTTGATACACTAAAACCTTAAAACAAGAAAAATAAGAAGCAAGAAAGAGATATGGAGAATAAAATTTTATGAAATGTGTTTTCCTAATCAAAATTTAACCCCTATTTATAGAAAAAATGGACACTTTAGAAAACAATGCCTCAAAAACAAACTTTTTAGCAAAAAACACCTGACTTCAAACTTTTTAGAAAAACCGTGCTTTCACGGATTTTAGAACTTCAAAAAATTGTGAAAGCACTATTTTTTCTAAAAAGTTTTTAAAAAAATAGTGTTTTTATCGTTTTCTGAAATTCAAAAACCCGTGAAAGCACTATATTTCTAAAATGTTTGAAATTGGGTCTTTTTTGCTAAAAAGTTTAATTTTAAGGCATGTTTCTCTAATTATCCCTAGAAAAAATACCCAATGGCAGATAAAGGGAAAAACTGTCATTTGAAATACCTTTTCAACCTAAAAAAGATTGTTCAAGTCTTTTAGATGGTTAGAAGCATTCTTTTGGATTAGGAGCCATTGAAAGTACCTCTCAGGCTTAAGATCCGTTGAGCTTTGAGACGTTTAGCCTTTTCTACCCGCTTTGGAGTGGATTAAAGAGATGAGAGAATTAATGATAGCTATCAAAAAGACTAATCCAATCCATAATGGCATGTCCAAATACAAAACATTTTTGTTACTTGGCTAACTATTAAAAGAAGCAAATATGGGTATGCTAATCAGTAAGATTGATGAAATAGCAATTTATGCAAAAACAGCAAATTGGAAAGCAATAAGCATGGCTTGTAATCCTTCAAGCTATTATGCACTATATTATTGATCCCTCTGTTGAAAAAAAATGATATTGATAATTGCTATGAGGAACGTAGTTCGTTATATTGTCTTATAGACAATAGATGTCTCCACTCTGTCTGATAAACAAAGATATAATAGGATTCTCAGTGAATCTGCCTTCAGTATACAATAGAGTCCGATTTTATTAAGAACCGTATGTTCTTTTCTAGATTACACTTTATAGAAAAGGAACTTTCCACACAAATTTTCTGATACAAAAATATTCTTAAAAATGAGAACGCAAGAAAAAAAGGAGAAATAAATGTTATTATTTCTGTTGTCTTGTGTTATTTTAACGGAGATCTTATCTCTATTTATAGAGAAATTCTGAATTATTATGTCTTATCAGATTACGATGAAAAGATATTTGTGTCTTTTCATAGAGTTGTGTCTTTTCATATAACAATAAAAAGATAAATCGATTTCACTTATGTCTTTTTAAATTTACGATGAAGAGATGCCAAAATTGTGTCTTTTCATATTTACGATGAAGAGATAAATCCAAATCTCAAAAGACATTTTTTTAGAGTGAAAATGACTTACAATTTGCCATTAAATTATTATCAAGATATATAATGATAATTATTATTTTTATTTTGAAACACTAAAATATATATTACTACACTAATATATATAACAATCCCCCACTTGTTTCAAAATATAAAAAAAATTTGTATATCAGTGTGATCATACTAAACATCATCAAAGGTGCCAATCAGTTTGAACCTTTGACTAGTATATACAACTCAAAATTTGTAAGGACTTTAAGTAGCTTATAGCTTTGGACTAAAAACCTATCTAACAAACCAGAATTATATATACACTTAGTATGACCTAAATCATTAATGACATAAAGTCTGAGTTTTACAGTCATGTGCTAAAATCCTGATTTCATGAGTATTTCAAAGAGATGGCTGAATCTCTGTTGAAGCGGTTTCACTTCCATACTCATATAGGTGAATCTGTCATAGGTGCTCTTATAACTACTTTATTATCCCAGCAAATGAATGCCTACAGAATCATTAAGTGTTAAACTCATCATTTCACGTTACAAGAAATGTACACAAAATTTAACACCATAGGGATATCCAATAGGTAACATACCTTTGTGCACTTTCAAGGGTCACGAAGTAGTTTCTTATCTCGTTGAGCATAGGATTTGGAATCTCCAACTCTACTAAGTTGATATTCAACTACTGTGCCTTTAAAGATATTGATCTTAGGCCCATCCCCCTCGATGTTTTCAATATTGTATCTTTGGGTAATATTTTTGTAAGCTTCGAAGTCACTCTGTCTTTTTTGCTCCTGTAAATGATGCTATATACTCTGGTTTCATACATGAATCAGAATGACATGTTTGTTTTTAAACCCCCACGATACTGCTTCTTCTACCAAAGTAAAAATTCACCCGCTTGTAGATTTTGAATCTAAGGAGTCAGAAAAATAAGTAGCATCAGTAAAGTCCTCTAAGAGTTCAGATTTGTCACTATATTATAAATTATAATTCATAGTTTTGTTCAAGTATCTTAATTCCCTATGAATAGCTTCCCAATGTTTCAACCCTGAGTTGCTAGTTTACTCAATACCCCCACTATAAATACTATATTGGGTCTAGCATAAGATCCAATATATAAGACTTCTATCTCAGTGACGATAAACTTTAATTCTTGAACTTGTTCAAGAATCGATTTATCTTCAACCATTATCAAAATATTAGAATTAAGGATGTGGTCCCGACAATCTTGATCAACTTCTAGCCATTTGAGTCGAGCATTCGATCCTTCACTAGTTGTACTTCTCGATGTTTCTGCTACAGAAATTGGTGGATATGGTATACTAAGGACATAAGTAATCTTGAATTGTCGTAAGATAAATTGCACATTTTATTGTCATCTTTTAAAATTTAACCCGCCAAATTGGTCAAGTTTTTTGAGATCTTGATTTATGAACTTTATGCTCTGAGCCATTAGAACGATTTATTGTCTTTAAATTATTAAAAAAATATGGTATTGATAATTGCTCTGAGGCACGTAGTTCACTACGCTGTCTTAAAAGCAATAGAGACCCCCACTTCGTCGGATAAACGAAGATGCAATAGGGGTCCCAGCAAATCTTTCTTTAGAATAAAATAGAGTTCGGTCTTGTCAAGAATCGTATGTTCTCTTCTAGATTGCACTTTATAGAAAAAGAACTTTCTACACAAATTTTCTTATATACAAAATTTTTTTAAAAAATAAGAACGTAAGAAAAAAATGAGAAATAGATGTTATTATTTATGTTATCTTGCGTTATTTTACCGGAGAACTTATCTCTATTTATGAAGAAATTCTGAACTATTGTGTCTTTTCAGATTACGGTGAAAAGATTTCAAATATGTATTTTTTTAAAAATTGTGTCTTTTCAGATAACAGTAAAAAGATAAATCAATTTCACTTGTGTCTTTTCAAATTTACGATAAAAAAATGTTAAACTTGTGTCTTTTCAGATTTACGGTGATGAGATAAATTTAAATATAAAAAGACATTTCTTTAGAGAGAATGATTTTTATAATTTTATCATTGAATTATTATCAAGATATATAATGATAATTAGTATTTATATTTTGAAACACTAAAATATATATTACTACACGAATATATATATAACACCCTCTCTAGCTAAAATTTACAAAAAATTGCATCATGGAGGAATTTGACAATGAATATGCCTCGTAGGCCTCTCTCAGTCTTTATTATTTTTATATCCATCTTATACATATATTAAAATTATATTTTTCCTTCATAGATTTTATAATTATGAGAGGCTTTCAAGTGATTGGAGAGTCTTAATTATATATATTTTTTTGGCTTTTATAATTTTTACAGTTATGAGAGGTTGTCAAGTGATTGGAGAGACTCTTTGAGAAGTGTAGAAAAGTTGAGCTCTATTTATAGAGTTAATTACCTTTACTCCACCAAGCTCAATCTATGTGAAAAGTTTTTTAGCCAATCACCTTAAACTAATCGAAGTAAAAGAAATGAATTAATAAGTAATGAGAGCATTTCATATCATCAATCCATGTGAAGTGTAAACAACAACTCAACAATCTACTTTCCACATCATCAATCTGGTTGTGCCTAAAATGTCCTTTTGACAGAGCAACCCATGGGTAGTCAATCATTTCATAGGCAGTAGCAGGCCAATCCTTAAAAATGGTTTTGTGATTACGTTGATCGATCCTTCTCACATCGGGGTCTTCCATGAGCCTCAACACCATGTGAAAGTAAACAATCAGTGGGAATGTACCAAAATGATTTTACTTCAAATCTATATCTGCACACAACAAGTAAGATTTTTATAATTTTTCCATTAGATTAATATTAGGGCACTTTAGAAAATAATGCCACAAAAACAAACGTTTTAGCAGAAAAAGACCAGACTTTAAATGTTTCAGAAAAACGGTGCTTTCTCGGAAATAATGCTTTCAGGTTTTCTGAAGTTCTAAAATCCGTGAAATATCGTTTTTCTAAAATGTTTGAAGTCAGGTCTTTTTTACTAAAAAATTTGTTTTTGAGGCATATTTCTCTAATTACCCCTTAATATTAATAGATGATACATATTAATTTAATTTTTAAACATGAGTCACTAGCACATGGAATGTAGGTGTTGAGGTATACATGGGTTTAAAGAGTAATGAGATCCTATCAAGTTGGTCGTGGGTAAACCTCAAGGGGTTAGGTGAGTTGGCTAGGTACCTGCTCCCAAAAGCAGGAGACCTGAGTTCGAATCCCCTCCCCCCCCCTCCTCCTTTGAGGCCACCCTAGGGATTTATATCTTGTGTTGACTCGACATATGCTGAATTTGGTGTGCGCATGTGCCCCTGGGATTAGGCGGGAGCTTTAAGAGGCCCGGATACCCAGGTTATCAGTCAAATAATATCATTTAAAGGCTTCTTCCTTGTTTCACGCCGTATTACCGAGACGTAGGGCCCTACTCGATACATCTCAGATTTCCTAAATTTAAAACCATGTCATCTGATGGTATGCCCATGATCACAAGCATTGTCACCAAGTTCGATAAAACCCAGCAAGTTTACATCTTAAATTTAAAACCATGTCATCTGATGGTATGCCCATGATCACAAGCATCGTCACCAAGTCGAGCAAAATCCAGCAAGTTTGGGGAAAAATTGGAGGGAAAGAAAAAATTTTAAACTATAAAAAAATATTAAAAAATCACAAATTATTAAAAAAATGGAAATTATTTGTGAATTTTTGTGAAGATACGATTTTTTTGAATAATTCAAGATTAATTCACATATCCTTAAATTAGAAAATTTGACGATTTTTTGTGACCATGATCACAAGAACTATTGTATGGTAGATTCGAATAAAAAAATATCTCTATCGTCTAATTCATAGCAATCAATTACTCTCGTACGTATAACTCTGGTTCGGAATAATGTTATTCTTGCACTATTATCATGTTTTTTAGCCATCGAAGCCCCTCAAAAGCTGACCAGCAGAGAGTTCAAGGGTATTGAGTGAAGGAAGGATGTTGCGATCAAGAGGGCAATGGTATCACTAGACTGGTGACCACTTATTGCTGCTCGTTGGCTCGGTGTAAGGCATATCTCATATGTCGAACCACACATTACATCTCTACCTACAAATAAGATGTTAAGCCCTTGATTTATATATATATTGTTCGGTTATGCCATCAATCTTTGAAGAGAAACGACCCTCTTTAATCACATAAAGCAAGGGTGATTAATCACAATTAAACGCATCTTTTTAACCGAAGAACGCATAATGAGATTCTTAAATCTCTATTGAGTCGCATGGTTACGTTAAGGAAGTCAGCTATCTGGTCCGCGTGGCTAATGTTATCAATGGGTAACCATTTTGCCAACCCAGTTGAATGGAGAAGTTTCAGGAAACGTACCCACTATAAAAACCAAACTCATCCCCATTCTCCTCTCTCTAACGTTAAAATTGCCAAGTTGCCGCACGATCTTGAGTCACAAAGCTAGGTAAGCGAAGGAATGTTTAAATTTTAGTTCTACCATATCTTTATGTAAATAGATCTTCAATGAAAACTTTGTGTTTTGTTTCTGATCTTCTTTTCATATACTCTGTTTTTTCCATCTGAAATTATCATGAGAGTGGTCTATTTCCATTGATATGATGTGATTTGCTTTGGTTAAATAAGGCAAAGATCAAATTTAAAATTTTCATCTTTCTTTTAAAGAGAACCCTGAATCAGCACACCAATCTTTAATTCTTGTGATGCAAAGAAATAAGTGGTAGATTTAAATGGGTTTTTCAATAGCTATGTGATTGTCTATTTATTTGATGTAGCTATTGTTGTCTTTGATGATGTATGATGATATTGGACTTGTTGGGATCTTCTTTTTAGCACTGTCAAATTTTTAAAGTGGGTGGAGATTGGAGGAATTACTGATTAACTGTCTTATAAAGCTGAAATTTATCGCTAACTTCGAAATAATATAAAGAATCACTTCATGTTGTCTCCCAAAAATGAAAATTATCTCAATGTGTGAAGTCCCACATCGTGTAAGGACTCGTCCTATCCTTGGGACATAAGTAACGCCTCCACCTCACATGTAAGACACGTTTTGGGTGGGAATGGCCTATATAAAAAACAAAACCTTAAAGGGAAAGGGCTATTGGTGGGACTAAGTGGAGCCACCCAAAGTGGACAATATTTTGACATGTGCCGTCGGGGCGTTACAGAATGGTATCAGAGCCGATGACGGCTCTCTTATAAGATGGGAAGATTGTAAAGTCCCACATCATGTAAGGACTGGTCCTATCCTTGGGACATAAGTTACATCTCCCCCTCACATGTAAGACGTGTTTTGGGTGGGGACAGCCCATACCAAAAACAAAACCTTGAAGGGAAAGGGCTTCTGGTGGGGACTAGGGAAGGCTGGTGGGACCAAGTGGAGTCAGCCAAGGAGTTACAAAGGTTTTTTGTTTTGTTGGAAGTGGACTTTTGGAATGTAATGATGTTCAAGATGATGAACGAATTGAAAGATATACCCTTCTTTTGAAATTATGAATGTGTTTTGTTTAACCTTTTAGTTTTGCTTTGATTATTGAATTTGCTCGCGTGCCGAAATTTGCAGTGTATTGGATTTCGATGCGTGACACATTGTGTTTCATTTATGTTACTTGAGTGGCTGAGTATTGATTATCTGAGTACGATTGGATCGTCTAAATCTTGAAATCTTAGGATATAGTTATGAGAATGATACTTTTTAAGTAATTGCTTACTTTACTTGTTTAATTAGGAAGCTTGCTTTAGGTTTCTACAATGATGCCATTTTCTATATTTGGTTGGTAGATGATTTGTGTTGGGTCCCTGTACAAGCCTTGTGGTCCCGAGGGTTGGCCCGAGGGGGGCCGTGCTTGAAACACTCTCCCAACACCTTAAAACATTAAGTTGACTCAAATTCCTTGGTTGGAATGGTAGCTTAATGGGATATAAGATCCTGCAATTTGTAAGAGATCAATGGCATGATAGAGGACTCAAATTCCTGGGTTCCCACTAACCCTTAGTTTGAATGCACGATTACAGAAAAAACTAAAATCAAATTAATTACAAGATAGTTTTGCAGAGATTGCAATTTTCTGTAAAATGTTAGTTATTTTGCGAGAAAACTATTAAACTAATAGAGTTGATCATACACATAATAAATGGAATTGAATATCTTTGTAAACTTTTTCAATTTTATAGTTGTTTTTTTTCAACAAAAAGTGTGGGTGTCCAAATGCAATTGTCTCATGTGGGGATTTTTGGGTTTTCTTTTATGAAAGTCAGTGTTGGGGTTCTTAATCCAAATCAAATTCAGAATCTTGGATAATGGTTAAAGAGGAAATAAAAAGAGCGGAGCAGAAACTCCAACATGCAATTTCTTTATTCTCTGAGACTACAGGGTTTGCACTCTGCAGAAGTCTTATATCTTCATTTGTCTAGGGCATCATCCTCCGTTGCGTTTAAGTCTGACCTTGTGAAGCGTCAAAACAGTGATCCTCGTGCACTAGATTGAAGGATTGTACATACAGATATGGCCTGGGACATGAATACAATGTTGAAGTTTAGTCCCACATCGGGTATTCATAGCCTTGTCTCTCCTCTTTTAAGATCTGGTCCCCTTCACTCATAGCCAATTGGTTTTGAGATGGATGCTCAAATTTATCATACAAGAAGTCGTACAATTCCAAATCCAGAAGAGAGATCTCATGTCCATGGTTATATTCATATTTGACTTAATGTACCAGAATTTTTTTTTTAACTTTGGCTCTTTGCCATTCATATATACTTATTTATCTTAATTATAATTTATACAAAAGAAAATTATTACAAATATAGAGCTAAAAAAAGGCCATTACCCAGTGCTGGTCTCGTATGTACGAGGTGCTGGAAGAAGTGGACAGGACATAGATCTAACCTCCGGCTGTTTACGCACAAGGTGGCTGCTCTCCGGACTTGAACCCACATTTTCCCGCTTGACAGGCCATGCATTTTTACCATTGCACCATCACAAATACAGCAAAAAAACGAACATATACTACTAAATGGATAAACTTGTCTTCCTCAAGTTTCCTGAATTCCAGATATCAATATGGCATCATCTTGTGTATATATCAAATGGTGACAACTTAGTTAGAGTGGCATTTGATTGTACGGGATGGCTATTAGCTTGCATAGTAGGCATTTCTTCAAGTCAGATCTCAGGTCGGAAGCATTTGGTGCTTTTAATTGGTTCCCAGATTTTTAGTTCTAGAAATTGTGTTAGTCCGCTATAGCTGTAGGATCTTTATTTATTTATTTTTCCTTTTTATTCTGTTTTTTATAGGGATTCCTTTTTTTCTTCCTTGTGTGCTTGATTGTTATTTCTTCTGAAAACCAAAGAAATGCCTGCTGGATAATTCTGCTAAGAATTGCTAATAGACTTTAAGAAGGTAGTTAAGGGTTCTTGCGTCTTACATGTATTTAGATATTGCTAAATTGCCTTGCCTTGCCTTGTTCTCGGAGAAATTATATTTTCTCGTCTTTGTTGGCTCATACATTGTCTAAATGGAATTTACATGTCTACATATTTTTCTATTTTGTCCTCCACGATAAAAAATCTACAAACCATCCTTGATCTTTAGTTATGGTAGCCTGTAAAAATGTCTGGTGTGCAGATGTCCCAAGTTGCAGGATAACAAATTTCATTATTAAGATTTCAGCACGAGGTGCGAAAACAGCTGGAACCCATATGCGTGGAACAAAGGCATTACCTGTAAACAATTTTCTCAAACAAATGTATCCCATGAGAGGAACATGGGGCAATCTCTATCTTCACTTTTATATGCTTTCCTCAGCACTCGTTTTATTCTTAGTGTGCCTCTATCTGATTACAGAGTATCGTTAAAGGCAGGAAGGAAGGAACAGGAAAACAGCAATATTGGTAAAGGACCTGTAACTAACAAGGCTGAGCCCATCGTATCCCTCAACAAACTTCCGCTGCCACCTGTTCTTGTACCTGTTGTTGCTCTTTCGTTGCTAGAAATGGGATCTAGCAGTGACACGAATGATGGCTGACTGGTATTTTACTCCCCTAGGTAGAAAAACTATGCTTACGAGAAAATATTCAATGGTTTTGGTTAAAGAACTTTGTAATCTTGAGCAGTATTTTTAGAATGTAACTCAAGAAAAAAGTGAGTAGCTTCCACTGATTGGTGTAATATACAAAAATTGGACGAAGAAATGGCTCGATATATCTTTTGTATGCTTTCAATAGCCACTGAAGAAGAACTTCAGGCCTTTCTAGGAATTCTGCAATATAAAACATTGAGTGAATATATCAGAAGGATATGCTATAAGGTATTGAGCAATAAGATGTTAGGAAAGTAGCATACTCTCTGCTATCGTAGGAAAGCTGTCGAATAGGTAACTAATCATCTTCAACAATATCTGAGATAATCGGAAAGCCCACGTCAGGAGACACAGAATAGCAGGTGACTTCACATCATTACTTGCTCATATGCTAAGATGGGTGATATACGAAAATTATTTTGAAGCTCTGCTTCTCTAGAATGGAAAGGAAAACCCTTGAAAGAGTATACTAATCTATCTCCATTAGGGTGAGGAAAGCTTCCATTGTTTCTTAGGCCCTAAATCTGCAGTTACAGTGACCCTTATCTTAAGTTTTTATTTCCTTATTTGTTTCCAAACCTCACTAACCATTAAGAAATACATTGCTGCATGATAGAACATATTACATGGTTATTTATGGTGTTTATTATTCCGAGCAGTGGTTGATGGCTTTATATATAGGTCAATGTGGAAGAGATCGCTGTAATTACCAGTGCTACTTCTCCCAGTTTCGCTGGTGACTCAACCACAATTCGAGCGTTCCTGCATATTTGTTCATAAGCAATTATAATCTGTCTGGGAACTGTGAAATGGAAAATTATTAAAAGAAAAGGGGATAATTAAGGTGCATATGATTAGTTAAGTACTCAATGACCAGCTTTTCTCCCCTTTTCATGCATCCATAGTAGCTGCAGCCTCTGGTGAAGGGAATGTGTTGCTTTTTCCATTCTACAACAGTGATTATTGATCATGAGGACCTCTTTGATCCAATTGTGGAAGAAAACTATACTAATAAAGATAGGAAAATTATTTTTTTTAAAAGGTGAGTAAAAAATTGTACAGGCCACCTCCTGATTGGAGTCTGGACAATGAGTAACCGTGAAATGAAGCCTAAAATGGGTGGTGGCAGAGATTTTCTTAAACTCAGCCAGGTGCCTCTGACTCTGAGGTTAGTAATTTATAAGTCTATAAACACTCATCAATAATAATTACTATACTAAACTATAATAGTGCAGTTGTATTAGTATTACCCATATGCCAAACTACTCCAACTTGGTCCTTGCCTCCATCAAACACACTTTCGATAACAAACTTAACGTTGTCGCCCAATCCTTCAGTCAACTTGTTTAAGAAATGCATCACTTCCTGAGATAGAAATGAGAATGTCTTAAACAGACAAAACAGTTGGGTTTATTCATCTTTATTGATCAATGTTGTCCGATATTAAAAAAAAGGAATGAAAAAGAAATGCAGAATGAATATTGGGAGGGAGAAAAGGGTGGACCTTTTTCCCCCGAAATGACCTGAAAAATGACAACTCTTCAAAGAGACAGTCGTCTGATATGAACTCGCTCAGTCTCTTAATGTTCTTATCATTGATCAAGGAGTAGAATTGTGTGATTGTATCCGCTGCTGAAAGCGGATCGGAATCAAGATCGAACGAGCGTTTAGTGCAAAATGTTTTCCAAGTTTCTCTCTTTGAACAAACAATGCTCAAGCTCAACTGTTTCATGGTAGTAACTGAGGCGCTAACGACAAGTCGGGCAGTTGCTGGACGTACCAATCTAGAAAGAGATTTTTCAGCTGTTTGAGAACTCGACGGCGGAGATGTGAGGGTAGCCATGGTGACCATAACCTCAAATGCGACGTCAAAAATGTACATACGAGTCCTTATAGGAGGGGAGTAAAGAGAAGAAGAAGAATAGAGCAAAGGATAAATTAAAGGAAAGAATAAAGACAACTCCAAACTCATTCCCCTGTAGCAATTTGGTTGTTATTGCGTACCAAGAAATTAAAGAATGGGGACCGACTCTGCTCTGGAAGCACCACATGGTGCTTAAACGAACTTATATCATTTATTGGCTTATGATCTTAGAAATTTATACTGTCGAAGTGTGTTATCATCAATTGAAGGGCTATGAGTTAAAAAATCACATAGTTTGGGAAGTTCCAACTATCATATTAGTGCATTCTAATATCAATGGTTGTTCTTAATTTTGATCACTAATATTAAGCATGATCCTTTGGCTGGGACATGTTCCAACAATGGATTGTCACTTGGAAAATTTAGATTGATCATAGATGTGTGCCTCGTGGCACAATGATAAATCACACTTTAATGGTGTGAGATGAAAAGTGACATTTTGTGTTTAAATGCCGGTCAAGAGCCATTATCCCTAAAGAATTAGGTAGAGTGCCCTTGTCATTTCATTGTGTTTGGATCTTGCAACTCCACCTGCTAAAACCCATCAAATTCAAAAGGGTGCGGAATAATTCAATTTAGAGTACCTTTAAATCCATCCACCGCTAAAACACATTGACTGCATTAAATCAAAAGATGGGGATCGTTTTTCCTCTCAATCTTTCACACGATGGATCTTGAGATCATGGACCTATTATTAGACGGTCAGTGTTTTATTCCACGTGGCACACATTTCAGAATAGTGACCTTAACATCACGAGCCCACTCAAAATTGATTTTAAGGTCAATATTTACACATGAAATAGAAAATCGACCGTCTGATGGTACACCCATGATCTCAAGATCCGTTGTTTGAAAGATTGGGACAGTATAAAATCTCCATCATCTAATTCAATGAAGTCATTGTGTTTCAGCATGGGTGAACTCAAAGATTTGGTGGGTGAATTTAAAGGGACTCTTCAATTTATGTATGGTGGGTTTTTTTCTCTTTATTTAGAGGTAAGCTAGGATTGATCCTGTGACCTAGAAGTTGCAACATGGTCAACCTTCCATTAGACTACAGACCCAATTTCTAATTTGATAGTAGGGTTGATGCACCAAGCTTGCATGGGCATGCATTTTGTTATTTTTGGAATTTTAGGAAATAGTTTGTCTATGATTGCCGGAGAGTGCACATCACAAGGTCGTGTGGATGTACATTCCTCTTTCCCCACACCATGGGTGGCGTCCGCACATTCCACTCTTCCGCCCAGTGTGGATGGTCCGCCCATTATAGTTACATTCTTAAGCGTGAAAATGTGATGAATTTGTCTACAATGAGCCAATGGCTTTGAGATATGTATACTTTAAAGAGCATAAAAGTTCATGCTCATGTCAAAAACTTATTAAATGCATAGTAGTAGCATCACCCCTCAAATAGTGAATGTTCTGAGTTTGAATCTCACACCTTGTTGGCCATTAGCAGGGATTTTTCTCTACAGACTGGTAGGTATGATGTGCAAGTGTTGCACGTATCCCGAAGGCTTAGTTGGGTGCTCTAGGGCAAGATAACGGTACCTTATAACAAAAAATAACAATTTTTAAAAACAATAAAAAAATGTTGGTTTTTACTGGGTTTTTGAGCATATCTTTCTTCCTATAAAGGGGGTCTGCTTCTCCGGGTTGGAGTGATGGCTCTTGATTGACATTTAAACACTAAAATGATTTTTAGATGATCTTAGACCACTAAATTAGACTTTTGATCTTACATCATCAAAGGGTGATTTTCTATTATGCGATATGGCACCCATCTATGACCAATCTTGATTGCCTAATTGGCAATCCATCATTGAAACGTCTCAGACAAAGAATCATGCCTATAAGTGATTGTGAACCATTCGATTGATGAATTGTAAAATCAGCCATTAAAAACAATGAAACGGTTGGTATTAGACTTCACACATCAGATGTTTCAAATCTCTCAAAAAGTAAGATTTTTGGACCCATTAACTTCAGTGTTTAATCTATCACTTTGACTATATGAATTTCCCAATCTTAAATTGTTAATTGTGTAAGATCACTTAGTCACCATCTTGGTGTTTAAATGACAATGAGGAGAGTTGGTCCAAACCTCAAGGCAAGTTGGCCAAGTACTTGCCTCGAAAAGTAAGAGACCTAAGTTCGAATTCCTCCCCTTTGAGACCACCCTAGAGATTTATATATGCTCCATGTGTTAACTTGGTTGCTCATGTGTGCTCATGTGCCCCTGGGATAAGAACCCAGGTTATAAAAAAAAAAAAAAAAGAAGAGTTGAGTCCTTGAACGTGGAATAATAGCTCCTCACCATCATTTAAACACCAAATTGGTATTTAAATGACCTTAGACCATTAAATTGGACTTTTTATCATGCATTATTGAAGTAAAGTTTACTATTATGCCATGTGGCATACATTTGAGATCAATCTAAATTTTGCAAGTGACAATATATCATTGGAATGTGTCTCAGCCAAAGAAATGTGGCTATGAGTGGATGTGACCATCCCAACAGTGTAGCCACATAGAAGGGTGTGGGGGCTCAAGCCCCCACTTAACTCGAGTTTCTATGAAGTATGATTTTTATACAACCTTTGTTTGTATATAAGTCACCAAATCTATGATGTAGAAGTCCCCCAAATCGATGGTAAAATAATTACTAACATTATATTTATCATTTGTAGCCCCCACCAATAAAAATTCCTGGATACGCCACTGACCCATCCGATTAGTGAACTTTAATATCAGCCATTAAAAACAAAGAACAATGGTTGGCATTAGAGTGCATGCATGGATAAGATATTTCAAATCTCCATAAAACAAACGAGCAGGAGGTGGGGATCAGTTCAGGCAAGGAGGTTACCAACAATGATCATTGCTAGCCGGAGAAAGCTTCGGATTTAGCACCGACCGATCAAGACTCAGCTGATAATGCAGGTTGTTTTGGGTGGGATTTTCAGAATATCAAATTTCAAAAAGTCTTTAGCTCTCACATACAAGCCATTGGAGAGGATGAGCCGGAATTTTTTCAAAATAAAGCTAACAGCTACCCCCACTCCAATGTTCCAACAAGCCGATTTGACCTTTTGTCCTTAACTGAAGGTACTTCTAAAAAGTGGGTCAAACCAAAGTTTCTTAAGGATATGGAGATTAGCAATTGCCAAGACCTCCTACCTGGTGTTACTTTGGAAGGAAACACTAGGGACCATATTGGACAAGATATTGAATATATATTTGCACACGGCTCAAAAACTGAGGTTAGTATCAATACTGATAAGCCTAGAACAGACAATAAAAATAAGGTGAACATTGACAATGGTCCAACCCCAAAGGGCCAAGTGACACATATTTCTAGGAACCTGGTGGTTAACTGCCTTGAAGAGGAGTTTAGAGTCATTAGTTCTACAAAGTTGGGTGAATGCAACAGCAAAATACCGAAGACGGATGTCTGCTCTAAGGTGGAATCAACTAAGCCATCAAGGCCAAACATGATCAACAACTTGATCGACTTGGCTAAGAATCTCGGAATTACCTTTCAAGGATCCGATGAGAGCCTCCAAGCGGCGTTTGGCTACTTTATTAAGAACAGAAACAATCAAATGAAAGACTTCAAACTTAGAAAAAAAGACGGAGCTCAGGAAACTTCATTAGGGCCTCTCATATGACAAGGCTAAAATCAGGTCTAAGATGGAGAGAGAGAATAACGACGGCTGATGCTAAGAGCTTCTTGGTGCGTGGCATGTGGCAGTCTTCCTTCAAAGTCGTCGTTTTGGGAATTTATCGCCGACTAAGAGGTTTGGTCCCCCATTGTTTCCAGGACCCAGGGGGGGGGGGGGCTATAGTTGGAACTATTGTGAGTATTTTTAGGCCCAATTGGTTTCTGGTAGATCCTTAGGGCAGCACCATTTCTTGATTGGGACCGCTCCTTTTCTTTTGATCGAACCCGGGTTTTGGAAGGTTGGGTAGTTTCTCACTACCTCTCTCTTCTTTCTCGGTTCCTGCTCCGATTTGACCATCGTGATCAAGGATGTATTTCTGTAACTTGCGTTTTTTAATATATTTCTTTGTTATTGTCTCCGAAAAAAAAAAATCTTTATAAAATACTATTTTCATCCTTTTGCCCTCCAATGTATGATCTAACACTTTTGAGAGTATAGATCACCCTCATTTTGGTGTTTAAATGGCAGTCAGGAAAATCAAGTTCATCCAACATAGCTTAAACTTAGCTCTCTGCTCTTCTAATTGCGCACTACAAAAAATAAGACTATTAGCGGCAGTTTTTTGCAGCAAAAAACTGTCGCTAACAAGAAAACTATTAAGACTATTAGCGGCAAGGGTTAGCAACAGTATTTTCGTTAATAGCGACAGTTTATGACTGCCGCTAATAGTCTTATTTTTTGTAGTAGCGGTAACCACCGTAGTCGAAATCCCACAACTATCATCAACAATTCTTTTAACATAAAAAAGGATAAGACTGAGCAACCATGATAGTGTGACAATTGACAAGAACCTACACAATAGGAAAATGAAAGGAAAAAAACAATAATGGATATGCTATTAAACAATCTCTGATCTCATAAATGTGATCAATCTATGATACTATTTATTGCTCACCAAGAAGGTGTCAAGAGCAAGGTATCAAAATGGGTATTGGTATCGGGTATTGGTTTGCCCAATACCTATACAACTCGGCCGATATATATCGGCCTTTTTAATATATATATATATATATATATATATATATAGAGAGAGAGAGAGAGAGAGAGACAGAGAGAGGAAAAATTTACGTCTCGGCCAAAACCGAGACGTATCGGCCGATCCGGTATCCAATACCCGAGTTGGGATACCGATATGTATTGGTTTGCCGAGAAACCGATACGTATCAGTATCGGCCGATTTTTTATACCTTGGTCAAGAGCATTGTTACCTGCTTCACAGTCAGTTTCACACTCTACATTGTTCACAGCTCCCTAAGTTCCGAGAGATATTAATAGAAGAATAGTAGTCAACTTCCTAAGGGCTCGTTCGTTTGTAAAGAAAGAAGCAGAAAGACACAGAAAGAGGCATTTGACTCAAAAAGCTACCAAAGAAATAGCGTTTCCGAGCGATTCCGTTGTTCGTGAGTTGTTGTGGGCCCCACAGAAAAGCACCCACTTTCCGAGCAAAAGCGACAAGAAACGTTGAGGGTTTGCACAGAAGAGCTCCGAATATGAGCTATTTTGTGCATACTTCCCACAGAGCTATATACCAGATCGACCACTCTCTCATTCCAACGGCTAATTCTTGTGGGTGATCCTCTGTTATGCCCATTGGTTGGCCCTTAAAGGGCATATGTATAATAAATAAACAAATAATCGCAGAAACAAAGAGTTTTTGTTGGAGAAGATAACAGTGAGATTTTTCTCACCTTACTGTCACCGGTATGCCTCCTTGACTCATCGAACAGCCCCAGGACCGATACCGATTGATTTCTGACATCAGGAGCAGTTGGTTGGCGTGTTGGACCTAGGGTCTCAATTCGGATTAGAGCCGGGTTCAACTGCCCTAACCTCTGGGGGGATCCCAAATTTTTAGCTGGCCCTAACTTGCGATGTACTCGATTTTTTTTTTTTAATATTTTTTTAGTAAAATTTGGTTGGATTATTTTTTGGGGGTTGTTTTTTGGGACTATTTTTTCTAATAAAATTTGGTTGGGCTTTGACTAATTTTTTTCTAATAAAAGTTTGAAGATATTAAATAATTATATTAACATTATAGAGGCCCAGGTACATGTTTTTATTCAAATAATTTAGGTTAGTTTGTTGCACAATGGTTATAAAAGACAACGATTAATCTCATGACATTTAAGTAAATTATATTTAATTAAAAGAATTTTTTTTATTACTTTAAACGGATAAGTATATATATATATATATATATATATATATATATATATATATATATATATATATATATATAGGGCATTTAAGTAAATTATATCTAATTAAAAGAAAAAAAATTATAACTTTAAAAGGATCAGTGTATATATATATATACTGATCCTTTTGCAATTATAAACCCTAAACCCTAAACCCGAATATTATATATATATACTGTCTTGGAATACTCAATCCAAGCCCGACCCGAATTGATCAGGGTTGCTACATGTTTAGCCCAATCCAGATACCTGGTCGGGTTTGCTTGATAGAAAGTACCACTCTTTTCGGGCCGGGTGCAGGCCAAAATCCGGGTCACCCTGGCCCATTGAGAGCCCTAGTTGGATCGTCACTCTTCGACTGCTTACTCTATTAAGATTATAGTTTACCGTCAAGCGTCAAAAGTGGCGTCTATCCCGTGTGATCAAGGAAGCATTGCTTAGGTTGTTTCCCCTTCAAGTGTGTGTGTGTATATATATATATATATTACAATACAACATGTGTTTTGCATTATAAAATAATGTGAATAGACTTATCAATTTTTATTTTTATTTTAATGGGTGGATATCCCATGTGGAGCTAAAGCACCAAAGCTAGTGCTTCCCAAACTAATTTGCAGACTAGCTTCATTACAACCTAATTTCTATTCTTTTTCTGTTGGCTGCAAAGGTCAATCTAATCCTATAAATCTGTTTTCATCATCGGATTGAGTCTAATTCGGGCTCAATCTTTAGAACGCAATATCTGAAGATATACAGTTCCGATTACACATATAACCTATCATTTTTTATCTACTCTTCGAGCTCTACATGTTGGACTCATTGTTTGGACTGTTTGAGACTGTTTTGGAACTGATAATCTGGAGATATACAGTTTCAATGTATTATCTCATGTTTTTTATTTTATGAATAATTATGTTATAGATGGTTTATATTGATGTCAGTCTTTCTTTTAGGTTTATTTTGTTGGTTTTGAAATTGAACTAGTCTATCAACTCTATTGTTTATAAACAACTTTTTTTATAAGTTAGAGAGAGAGAGAGGGAGGGAGAGAGGGAGACCATGTATGTTTTGTTTACTGATCCTAAATCCTTTGATCATCGATACTTTTGGTTCTTTGAGAAGAATTCCCATGCTATAATGATTTGTTGGCTTTGGGATGAACATATTTTATCATGTCTATAATTTAATGCTACATGTTCTTCAAGGGATTATTTGTTTCAATCTCTACATAAATGATATGGTTTGCTTTCATCTCGAGAAATTATATTAAAAAAAAATCCATCACATAACTCCAACCTCGCATGGATGGTCGCTCGAAAATTTTTATCCAAATTCAAGTACGACAAGTACTCCGATAATTAACATTCGTATGACGGAAGAACAATCACAGATTCATCCAATTCTAAGCTTTTCGGAGAATAACTTAAGAACGATTGAAAAATTAGCTTTTCTGAGAAAACTCAAGAATCATGACAACTTAAGAATAATTCCAGGAAAAGATAGAAATCAGAGTTTGCTAAGCATCAGCAAGAATCTGAGTTGTTGGGATTCAGAGCTTTTATGAGAAAAGCCAGGAAATACCAGGAGGCCTATATAATTCTTTTGATACTCAATTTTTCACACAAATATTCAAAGCCTGTTGCGGCTTGAACCCAAAAATCTAGCGAGCCTTGGAAGCCATGATCTGCCGGATGATGACTATAAAAATATCAGATCAGAGTGACTTCTTACAATTTTGCCTAATGTCCAAGTGAAGCATAGCGCGCTCTTAAGAAAGTCAAGAGTTTTGTTTTTTTCTATTTTCAATCGTCTTTTAAGGGCAATGGTCAGGTCCAACTGGCAAACATTAGAAAGGAGGGAATTTTGACTTTCATTTATGAGATGATGACTATGATAGAACCCGATATCTGGTTCAACCAGTTGGACCTGGTTGCTGCCCGTCTTTTAATGGAAAACAATTTTAACAATAAAGACAGTTGTGAGGGTTACATTAAGTGCACGTTCATTTCCCCATAATCCGTGCAATCCCCCGATTTTACAGATAATAATAGTACACTTTCTATTGTTCAGTTCACTCTATCCCCTCCGGTAAAATGCCAGTATATTTTGCCTATATTTTTGTCGACTTACGAGGGCTAGTAATAGCTATTTATTACCTGTAAAAAACTCAAGGGTTTAATAAATTCACTACTTATCGAATAGAGGCAATAAAAGCAGGTTTTACATAGCTTGTGCACCTCCCTGTAAGGGGAATTTTACACTCATTTTGCAATGAACTAAACAACCATTTTACAAAAAAATCCAACTATTTTATAAGAAAGGAAAAGTACTATTTTACCTTGAAAATAAATTTTACATGAGATGGCATTACAATGAACAGAACATGCCCTAAGTCACATAACAAAAACACGAGCAAGGCATCTCATGAAGAGTGAGAAATAAGAGAAAGATGACACAAATTGACGTGATTAAATATGTAAATTCCCCTATTCTTTTCTCACTCCACATGGCAGGCTTACTTTGAAATAACAGTTTACCAACCAACATGACTTGAGTTTCCCATGTCCAATTGTTCATTGCATTAGGCTGTCCAGTTTGTCTGTTTGTCTTAGTTTGGAAGCTCTTAAAAGTGGGTTTGTTTGTGTTCATTGCATTAGGCTGTCCAGTTTGTCTGTTTGTCTTAGTTTGGAAGCTCTTAAAAGTGGGTTTGTTTGTGACTGACTCAAACCAGAAACTCCGAATTGTAAAGTTTTCCTTCCCATTTAGGGGTCTGTAACGTGAAATTTTTTTAATGGATAGTGTCTAGCTTCCTCAAATATGATCTAGATGGCAACTAACTTCTACATGAACCTCAAGGGGTTAGGCGAGCTGTGGCCACGTACCCGCCTCAAGAAGCAGGACACCTGTTCTCGAAACCCCCCATTGAGACCACCCTCGGGATTTATATCTCGTGTTGACCTGACATGTGCTAACTTGGGGTGCGCACATGCCCCTGGGATTAGCCGAGCACTCTAAGAGATCCAGATACCCAGATCATCTCAAAAAAAAAAAAATCTGCGTGTATAATATTGTTTGACAATGACAAACAAAAACAGCAAGACTCATCATGGGAGTTGCTCATTCAGTGTAGATACCCTATTTTACATGGACAGTTTTAACTCAAATTAATCTTGAGCTGAATAGAATAATTTAAAAGGGTAATCATTTCTTAATTCGATTTTAATTTTATAAATATTTAAAGGGATACGCAAATGTGCAACACGAGGGCTTCGCAGAATGTCACCCATCGTAGTACTATTCTCACCCAAGCATGCTCAACTGTGGGGGGTCCTATCCACTAGTGTTAGTATGATCGGATAAATCTAAATGATAGTCTTAATCATGAAGATAAACTTGTATTGGCGCATTGAAAAGGAATTCATGGTCAGATAATCTCATTCTGTAACCATTCAAATGAGCTTTTTGAAAATAATAATAACAATATTGTATACATCTAATGCCGAACAAGACACTCTTATACAAATTACCTGAGTAACGCTCAGTTTTAAATATTTATAACACCATATATTTGGAAACTGAAAAGCCTTGAACATCAAGATTTTTCTCATATAAACGTACAAAATTCTATCTTCTGATGTGGCATCTTGGGAAACTGGCCATTTTTTTCATTTTTATCAGTAATGAATATGGCATTAATACTAAGGACAGGAGACAGGACGTCAATAGCAAAGCCTTGGACAAAAAGACAGTGCTTTCAGCTGAGAAGGCTAAGACGGAAAAACTAAATAATAATAATAAAAGTCCTACTATTACAGTCCAATCATTTCAACCCGGGACAAGATTATCACACCATTTGCATCTCTAGGCATAGGCAGCAAGTGTTGATCCTTCAACACCCTTACATCCAAGATCTCGTAAAACGCATTCACAAGCCTCCAAGGATGCCAATCTTAGTAGCCCATCTTATTATATTCTGAGCCCCTTCGATGAGGACCATGGTCTAGTCCTTCAAAGGGACTAGGGAGTGATAGACAAATTCCTTCAAGCGATGCTGGAGCTTCCGATTCCATAGTGCATACCATCAGTTACACTCAATTGGAACGCAATACATTTCGATAGTAGCCACTTCATGGTTCCTAATTATCTCAACAAAACCAATTGGGTCCAGGCTAGGTCAACCTTGTTAGGAACGCAAAATTTTGCAACCTCGCACACGTCCGTGGAAGTACGTAGCTCCTAATTTCCCACCTCAAAAACATATTAGAACTGCAAATTTGCAATGCATAATGTCCCATCTTCCTCACCGATCAACCATAGCCATTTATCAGAAAACACTATATTCATCTCCTTTTAGTGATTGGATTCCTAAACCACTGTCTTTCTTTCGTAGGTGGACCACCTCACAATCTACCAAAAAGGCGTTTCTTTCCAAAACTCCACTTCCCTAGTTTTTTGGGCTGATTTGATCATGCCAATTAAAAAATGAAACATAGACACGGAGTAGACCAATAGATTTGAAACGATTGACTCGATAAGAGTTGTAACGTACCTATCAATAGAAGACTTGAGTTCTATGCATAGCCAACTTCCTCCCAAACCTTTCAGCAATAGGGTCTGACAAAGCCTCGAAAGACTTGCTCATGCATAAGACAATCTCCCCATCTACAACCAAAACATTTGTCATTTAAAAGGATTATCATTAAACCTCATACAAACACGATGTTTTTACCAATATTTGCCTTTGTTTAAGATTTTCCAATCCAGCCAGCGATCCACCACAAAATGCTATGAAGAAGAAAGAGAGAGAGAGAGAGAGAGAGAGAGAGAGAAATTTAGCAACTAATGATTTAGTTAGGATCTAGGGTCCCTACTAGTTTTTATATTTATAACTAATAATGAAAATACCCTTATAATGATAAGTATCTAGTCACACATTAATAACTAATAACGAAAATACCCTTAAAATGATAAGTATCTAGTCACACACCTTGTATACAACGTGACACATATACATCAATGCTTCTCATACAGGTGCATAGATATCTCATATTGATAATGCCCAACAACTTGACAAGAACACTCTAAAGAGTAGAAGATCCAAGTTCCGTAGTAAATATATTAACCAATTGTTCGGAAGATGACACTTTGGGAGTGTCAATGATTCCAGCTTAAATTTTCTCTTTAAGGAAGTGAAAGTCAACTTTTATGTGCTTTGTTCTTTATAAATAGCAGGGTCAATAGCTACATCCATGGCTGCCTGATTATCATAGTGGAGAGACATAGAAATCAACGAGATCTCAGCTTGCAAAGGAGGGAGTGAAGTTATAAGAGCTCAGATGTGCCACGTGTTGTGGCTCTATACTCAAACTATGCACTAGATCGAGATACATTTTTTTTTCTTACTTATCCAACCACAAGATTGCCCCCAAGTAATGCGCAACAGTCATACATAGAGTGATGATTCGTGAGTGCCCCAGCATAACTCCGCATCACTATAATAACATGTGCCACGTGTTGTGGCTCTATACTCAAACTATGCATTAGATCGAGATACATTTTTTTTCTTATTTACCCGACCACAAGATTGCCCCCAAGGAAAGTGCAATAGTCATAAATAGAGCGATGATTTGTGAGTGCCCCAGCATAACTCCGCATCACTATAATAACTAATAGAAGAATGCCCAACATCAGAATAGAAAAGCTCATCTAGAAGACGCCTTAATATAACTGAGTAGTGAGGAATGACATCAAGATGGGTTGCCTGTGGAGAGTGCATAAATTGGGTAACAACAGACACGGCCAATGTGAGGTTTGACCGAGTATTTGTAAGATATATAAGGCGACCAACAAGTCGCTAATTCTCAGAAAGATCCGGAAGAGACTCTCCAATATCTGCATGTAGGATATGTCTGGAATCCATGGAAACTTAGTAGGTCTACAACCAAGCTTACCAATGTCACGTAAAGAATCAAGTATATATTTCCTCCATCATAGGGACATATCCATGAGAAAGAGCAATCTCAATCCCAAGAAAAAATTTGAGACGCCCAAGGTCTTTCACGTCAAATCTTATTACTCAAATTTTTCCTAAACTCTAGATCTAACACAACCCCAGCCACCACCCACCTATAACAATTCAGGCTAACACTTCAAAATACACCAACCATACAAACTAGGAGATGAGATACAAAAGGAGGCTCACCTGCCAAAAAATCTGGCATGACCTAATTCCTTTCCAAGAATTATTTTTTATTTATTTACGAATGAACCCCACACACTCGACTTAAACTCCATTTGATGTCCCTACAGTCCCACCCCATGGATCTGCCTTATAATTATTCTTAATGATCCCTCTCCAAAAGCATTTTTTTCCTAACCTAAATCCTGATAGCCAATAACCGAGGAAATATTCCTTCTTAGCCTAACAATTCCAAGGCCACCCCCTCTTACTAATTGTCTCACCTCCTTCCAATCCATAAGGTGATAGATGTTGCTGTTCTTTTCCCTTCCCAAAGGAAATACCATAGAACTTTCTCCAAACTATCAGCAATCTCGGCTGAAATTTTAAGGAGGGACATGATATGCACTAAAAGATTATACAATGTTGCTTTCATAAGAGTAGTCCTCCCCCAAAAGAAAATTAATCTTTTTTCCTAGCTATAAGAATTTTTTCAAACCTCTCTACTATAAGATCCCAGAGGCTCTTTGAAGAAGTCTCCAAACACAACAAAAACCCCAAATAACACCGACAGTATTTCGACCACCACACTTGTGCTTAAATTGACTAAGTCCCCAAACCAATTCCAAACTCTGAAGGGTATCTTTTGGGAATCTAGCTTAGCGTTTGGTAGATTTGAAAAATAAAATTGTATCATCCACTGATTGAAGATGGGAGATCATAATATCACCAACCTTGAAACCCTTGATCATAAGAACATGTTCAGCCTGTAATTACCAATCTACTTAAAGCCTCCATCCCAATTATGAACACAACTGATGATAACGGGTTTCCTCGTCTAAGAATTCAAGAGCTATCAAAGAATCCCACCGAGCTGCCATTTATAAGAATAAAGAACTCCACACCAGAGTAACATCCTTACATCCAATTCCTCCATCTTCGAGGAAACATCACTTTGTAAAGCATACATTCAAAATATTCTTAATCTACATGATTATAAGCCTTTTCAAGATCCAGTTTGCATAACAATCTGCGTACGTCTTCTCTTTCTCGAATTCATACATACCTCTCAGTTTCCAAGAAAGGAGCTTGGATATAACCATATATGTACTCCCCACGAGCCTAATGGGGAGAAAGTCATTCACCTCCTCCACCTCTTTTTTTGGTAGGTGGGTGATAAATGTAGCCTTAAAATTTTGGTTTCTCTCCCCACCAGTTTAATTTTGTGTGACAGCGTCTACTGAAGGATCCAGTTTCTGCCCATCTCTCTAATTTGTTTCCCTTTTTATCTCAATTGAATCTCCTTGAGCATCACTCAGTGACCTTCTTTTCAGCCAGCCAAGCAATTTCGTTCATTACAAAATATCCTGAAGTTGAAATTCAGGTTTCTGCGCCATCTGCAGGTCTAGTCTGCTCTCCAAATATTACCCATGGTGGCTAACCAAAAAGAATATCCATTTTTTCTAGTTAGGTTCAGGGTAACAGGTTCCCAGAAAGTATTTTCCAGTCATGAATTATGATGCCTGATTTTAGGATCAATGATTTCAGTCTTCCAATGTTAGATTATTCAAGAACACTTTTTTTAATCGATAAAGGCAAATGTTATCAAAGATAGAGACATTCAACCAGTGCAAAGTGAGACACTTATGCACTGCAGATCCGAAACATTACAGCTGAAAGAAAATGCTGCTTACTAACCTACACTACCGAAAACAAAAGAACCAATGACACCCCTTCACCAAGCTGCCCCCCTACAACTCTCTCACCGCATCAAAATTAATGCATTCATCAATCAAATCTTTCACCACATAAACACCTGTCCACCAAGCTGACCCCCTTCAACTCTTTCCCGGATTTAATTCCCACGCATTTCTCGTCACCCATACTGCCTCGCAATGGCTTGAGCCCAAAGAAAGCACTATCATTACCTACTCTCCAAAGCCACGTCCTCAAAATACCATGTTCATCTCCTTGAGCCTTCTTGTGCCAAGGGCCGCTAGCCCCGGCAATCGAAGGCTTCAAAGCCGTAGTGCGCTAGCGCGCCTTTCCGTTTTTCAGCTGCCTACACTTGCAGGCATGTGCGATACTCGCCGAAACAACCTGAGGTGCTGCTTCCTAAATAAGTATAACATTGCGGCTCACTGCCTACACTACGTAATCGTGCAAGTAGCGCACAATGATCGAAAAACTCTACTCCTCTTCACTTGTTGGCGCGCATCCATACTTCCTAGCAATGGCTTGAGCCAGAAGACACCCACTGTCATTACCCCATCTCCAAAGCCACTTCCCCAAAAGTACCATGTTCATCTCCTTGAGCCTTCTTGTGCCAAGCCCCCCTCCCCCTTAGCTAAATGACACACGTCCTAATTGATTTAATGATATATCTTGGTCTCCCCTCTTCCTTCACAAAGAAAAATCCCCTTTTTTAAAAAAACACATTGAAACATACGCTTATTGAAGGGATAAGAGAAATCAAGCCAAATTATTTCAGGAAATATTAAGAACCTATGAACATAACCTTACATTGTGAACCAAGATTCTGATCTTGACAATAACCTTAACCCTCCAAGAAGCACTTATTCTAGAACAGGTTTCAACCTAGTTGTCCACAAGAAGAATAATGCGTTTGGGGGGTGTTGGGGGGGAGAAAAAGGAGAAATCTCTAGTTTAAGCATTAGTTCCTTGACAATAGAATTTAAAATTTACCAACTTCCCTAATCTAACATAATGAAATCAATATAATCAATAAATTCTGCATTTAATCACTCACCTGAAATTTGTGAGACACAATTAGAAAATAAAATTGTTAAATCTCTTAATTAGCACATTCCAATTTACGCCATGTGAATCGAAAACTGACCGTTTGATGGTACGTTCATGGCCTCAAGATCCCTTGTGTGGAAGATTGGAGCAAAACAGAGTCTCCATCGTCTGACTTGAAGCAATCAATGGTTTTTGGTGTGGGTGCTTTTCAAGATTCTGTGGGCATGTTTAAAGGTACCCTTATCTTATAGGCCAAGCTGGCCCACAGGTGAATTTAAATTAAAATCTTAAACTACAGATCATGTATAGGTTAGACTGCTAGAGCAATTTATTAATCTGGCTTAGGATTCAAGAAACAATCTAGTCCATCGGGATTTTAACTACTGCCAGAAGATTAGCCCAATGGAAGTCAGGCCTCAAAGTTCACGGGTCGGTCTGGCTCATTTGCACTACCAAATTCCTAACTCCAAGCCACTCTTAAACCCTATAAACATAGGTCCTCTCATCTATTCTAATGGAATGGTACCTTGAAAACCTTTTAGGCCCTAAAATGTTAGAAATTTTCAAACTGAAAAAGTACAACCAAAAAAAATCCTTTCAATGAATAAACCTTCAAAACGTTGTAGGAAATAACTTTCCAAATTCCTAAAAAGCTCAGAAAGAAAAAAGTTTAAAATTTTGATGAACTATGAAACAGTTGTATCTAAGATACATACAAATGAATCTAACACTATCAAAGTATGATGCGAGGAAAATAGAGCCTAGTATCTAGCCAACTTAGCCTTCTAAAGTACAATATAGCCAGCATTGGGTCTAATTAATAAACTGAAAAAGTACAACCAAAAAAAATCCTTTCAATGAATAAACCTTCAAAACGTTGTAGGAAATAACTTTCCAAATTCCTAAAAAGCTCAGAAAGAAAAAAGTTTAAAATTTTGATGAACTATGAAACAGTTGTATCTAAGATACATACAAATGAATCTAACACTATCAAAGTATGATGCGAGGAAAATAGAGCCTAGTATCTAGCCAACTTAGCCTTCTAAAGTACAATATAGCCAGCATTGGGTCTAATTAATACAGAGAAGAAAATGCCTGATGGTCAGTTATCATCATATATCTAAGGTGATGTGGAGAGGACGGTGTCCCAGCCTTCATGAAAACAACTGGCAGTCAATGAAAAACCAAATACAGTAAATATATATCAAGAACAATAGAAGTTTGTTTTTATTGTCAACATAAAACTGCCCAGAAAGAGAAACAACACAAATTTGGTTGATAATATGTCGTGATCAGAGTAAACACTAAACAGCACTTATGATTTACAACTTCAAAGAAATATTAAGTAACAAGAAACCATAAGAGAAAAAGCAAAATATAAGCAATGCAAATTACACAAGACTAGTAGAGAGTGAATTAACAAAGATACAAAAATGGAAAGAACCATCAGTACGGCTATTAAAATCTAACAATGTTAGGGAAGTAAGGAGTTACAATGTGATTGGTAAGGTAGGTGCCAGTGCAAGATCTAAGCAAATATCATACGAAAAAACTTGTTGTGCAAAGACCTTAGCATGCTAAAGTTGACACCGAGGAAATTTATAATTGTAACCTCCAAAACACAAAAACTAGCATCCATCCATACCAGTGCTTCCAGACTGAGAAACTGACATCAGAATGATGCCAGTAAAAGATTTTAAAAAATCTCCTTTTTACCAAATTTATAATAGTTATTAGCCAAACATGTGAAATGACTGCGGGAAGCAAAAAAAATGAAATTATTTGTATGGAGGAACTGACTTCCCTGTAACTAGGACCCAAGCAGCAAGAGGAAATGAAAAGGAAAGACAATACTAATCAATATAGGGAATGCATTCCTTGTCTAGAAGCAGACAAAAAATCAACTATCTTTCTGGCATTGTTCACAAATTATTATGTCGAGCACAACCACCAAGAAGATCGAGGGGACTGTGTCACAAAGTGAATTTTCAGCAGAGAGATAACACAGATTTTAGAGCAACACCTGTAGATGGAACCAACGCATGAGGGATAACACTTCTCCGTAATCTATATACTGTTTAGCTGAGGCCGCATTACTATTTGCAGGTCTACCGTATGAAGAGGCACAATCTGAAAGAAAAGGGAATAGATTTCCATATAAAAATTTACCTTTTTTGCGATTAGGTTGTATATTTCTCTTGTCTACCTTGTTTTTCAGCATAGAAATTTCTCCATCTGAAAGGAAGACAATAATATATCTGCTTTCTCCAGTTACAACAGGTACAACAAGCACTCTAAACGAAGTTAAGACAAACTGTGAAGCACTCTAAGGAGGCAAAAAATTGCAAGAAACGAAGAATTCCAGAAAATTAAATACATAATCTTTTGATTGCGTTTTTCAAAAATGATGTTGGTACTTGACTTTTATGTTAGCAATGCAAGCTGTGTTACAGAAATGCTTCATATTTTAAAAAATTGTCATTTATTGACATTTATCCGTTTTTAACATCAACACATGTCTTCAGTATTGCACCTGTTATATATTATCACTTCCCAAGGTCACCATGTCAGACACTTTGCAACAGGCATGCCGCCCATGTCCAAGTTGTATAGGAAACAAGTGCTGGAGTCAAACAAACTGGTAAATCTTCAACTATCATGCACCACATGATGGAACTGTAAAAAAAAAAGTTGAACTACCATTAGGGCCGAGAATTCAAGTGTGACCTGCAACACGTACAATTTGGGAAGGTGCAAAGTGGACTGCTTCCTTCTAGAAAACGTTTCTGATATGGTATAGCTTCCGTTCTCACATTCTTCTTCATAAACGTGCAAAGTCAAATACAGTTATGTAAGGTGGATTCCGTAGAAGCAAGCCTTTGTATATTCTAAAATCTTTTTTAGAGTACATGATTTGCCCAGTTCAAGCTTGTGCACAGACTCAGTAATGTGAAAGTGAGTTTAACAATCACTTGAATGAACGAAAGGCATTTTAGCTAATGCTTGACAAGTTGAATTTTTGCTCCACTTTCTGAAGTAACAATGAATATACATGAGGCTTTAATCAAAGATCTATTACATCAGACCTCCAATGCAGTAATGCTTGAAAGTTGAATTCTTTCCATACGAAATGCAAATTATCATAAATGCAACAATACCAACCAACTGTTATTTCTGTCTAAAATAGTAAAACAGAAACATGCTTTATCTTTTTTCAAACAAGTAATTTTACTAATACATTACCTAATCCATCTCTTTTTGTCTATTGAAAAAGATAACAAACACAATGGGCATGCATATGTTCATGGCCAAACCGGCTACAGGGATTAATCACATATTGAAGGGTCATTGGGGATGAATCGGAAATTAATGTGGCTGACCAAAGTACTCGAAAAAAGAATTCATTTAAAGAGTACTCATCCACATCATAATAGATAATCAAAACCAACTCATTATTTATCAGATACGACCCACAATACATTCATTTGAAAGTTTCTATTAGGCACTTTGCCTTCAAAAGTCAAATTACTTAAATCAATAGACATTCAACATTTCATCCCAACGAAAAAGGACACTCATCGCATCCGCATCATATAATTAAAACCAAGTCATTATCAACAGATATGAACCACGACACATTACCTTAGTAGTTTCTATTAGGATCTTTGCCTTGGAAAGTCAAATTACTTAAATCAATAGAATCCAACATTTCATTTTCATGTTGATTAAATATCAAGGATGGATACACTGATCACCCGTGCGTTGATCATTTCAAGAAGCATTCCTATTGCTTCACTTCCAGCCACACAAAGTGTAAAGAGGTATGGGATTTCAACGTATAAGAATCTACCACATCAGTTCTCATTAGAAGATCTGCCCTTACACCCAAAATTACGATTGCAATATTTTCACAATTGCAGCCATTTCATCCAGCAACAAGAAAAATTAAGTAATCAATTGAACCATCAAACATAATGATTTATGTGCAAGTCGTAGAGACAAACTGCATTCGACTTCCTCTTGGACCACAAAATTCATAAACAACTGAGAAGAATAAACTTTCATCACTGCCATAGAAACAGTAGTGTATTACAATATAAGTAGGCGATTGCCGGTAAAATTTGGGAAATCAATCTACTGAAAGATAACAATCTTCTTGTATCAAACAATGTAAGAAGAGAGATTTAAAACATAACATAGCACACCACATAATAATTATTACTGAAGTATGCCCGTTTCCCAACAAATAAAGGGTGCATTGGCAACACAAATATATACAAACTTATTATCAATGTCAGACCTCCTTATAGAGATTGACGCTGCCACCCAAACCGCTACCCTCGAACATCCCATTGATGACAATAGTTGTTGTACCCTTACTCGTAAATGCATCAGTGTGTCCATCTTCTGCAATCTGAAGTGATGAAACAGCTTGCGCTGCCATAAGCCCAGCAGAGATTTCAGTTCGTTGATCTTCATCTTCAATATAAGATGCCTGTATATCTCTTCCGAGCAATGCAGGTGACAATGACCAGCCAATACCCCAATCATTCTTGTAATCGGATCCGTAAGCATCAGAAACCCATCCCAGCCCTCCAATGGAATACTTTGTAAAACTTTGAGGAGGAAGACCTGCCCTCCATCCTCCCATGAAGATGTCGATATTGCTGGCACGATCCCCAGGGTCAAACCCTTCGTTCTTCTTCAACATTACCTGCAAGAGGTCGATATTGCTGGTACGATCCCAAGGGTCAAACCCTTCGTTCTTCTTCAACATAACCTGACAATCGTCTGAATCTTCGCCTAAAAGGACCTGCAGAGCTACGGCCTCAGCTATTGCGGCACCCTCTTCATCGAGCCGTTGTTGTTCCTCTTTCTTTTTCTGTTTCTTCTTTTCTAGCTCAGAGCGAATAGCAGCAGAAGTTGCAAGCGCTTTCTCTAGGCGCCGCTTCTTCTTTTCAGCCTGTTTGATACGATCAAGCTCGTCTTTCGCCTGCTTTTTCTTATCTTTCTTTAGAACATGTGGTACTTGAACACATCCAAGGTTATCCATAAACGCTAATCTCTCTAATTAATCTCTTTCGCTATAATTCTTCAAGAAGACTCCACTAAGAAGAAATACATTTTCCTAAATTCATTTCCTTAACAGATTTTTCATTTTTTTTTTTAAAAGGCCTAACTACTTTGTATATTTCTAATTATGAATTACTAAAAAGGAAAAAAAAACTGATACGAGATCTGTGATTATACCTACACCCATTCAGGTCTGAAGGAGTATCTCATCTTGCGAACAATACAATCCCAAACAGAAACCACAGGAGAGAGAAAAAGGGCGAAACGATAAGCGCGGACAGATGCATCCCTCGGCATCCTTTTCCCCAATTTTCCGCAGCCCTCGCACTTATCCATCCTTAAACCACAACAAAATTTATTGGTAGTATGAAATTCAGGTACTGAATATCAAACCTTCTATCAAATAGCTCATATGGCTTTCCTACTGCAAAGAAAGCAAACAAACCCAAAACATAAGTACCAGAAAATGCAAGACCTGGAAAATCCATCAGATCTCCACAGGAAAATTTCTCTAACCCACTAAAACATCACCAAAATAGCTCATGTAAAATTAAAACTATCGAATTGGTATGACCATTGAAAATTGTTAAAAGAAATGCCTGCAGAATCTTACACAGAGCCTCAAACAGAAATTTCTAAACCTTTCAACTGTGAAAAGTCTCCCTTCATCGAGAAATAGCGAAGAAAAAATGAAATTTTACAAAGTTAGACTGATTGAAACCCTATTTAGACTCAAATACCTAAAATTTCAAAAACCCTATCCAGCCACAACCATGCGAACCGTGGAAACAAACACGAATCTCGAGAAATAGTCGATCCTTATTAATATCACCTCCATAAAATCGAGAAATGGAGATCAAATGAATAAATTTAAGAGTAATAAAATATTTCGAACCCTAATTCGACCGCAAAACCCTAACTTTTCCTGGGACTTAAATTTTGGCCTACAGAGGTAAGGCGATCCGTGAAACGACCACACTTGAAGGTGGATCTCGATCTACTCAAGAGATATAAATAAACACTATAATCGCATCCAGTTAAAATACAGTGGCTTAGTGTATATATATATATATATATAGAGAGAGAGAGAGAGAGAGAGAGAGAGAGAGAGAGAGAGTATACCTGGAGATGTGAGCAGTTTCGAATCTTCTCTGTCTTCATTTTAACGATCACAAGAGGGAGAGAGAGAGAGAGAGAGAGAATAGTATTTATGTTTTGAGTTTCGATCCTCAGCTGACCTAATTCGCTGGAGAGAGAAATGTCAGAGGAAAACAGGCCACATGAGACGCGCGTGAGCGGAGACGGAGCCAAATAGACACGGTAATGGCATTTCAGTCATTTGAAAATGTCAGAAACTGTCAGTAACGTGTGCAAGGTATTAGGTAAAACGAAACCGAAATCTGGCACGCTCCAATAACGTTACAAAGGCATAAAAAGCGAGATTTATATAAACGGTAATAAACCTCTATTCACCCTTACCAGATTACTTTGGGCCAACACCATGAAAACTTTTTTAATTTTTTTTAATAGATCGAGACAATCTAGAGAATCAAAAAACTGACAAGCATACACACATAACAGTTGTGCATGAGAAAGCACTAACTATAATAGTGAGGATTAACTATCAGAACCCAAACCTCTATAATGGAGGACGAATACTAACTACAGTGGTGGAAAACTATTTACAGCTTTTAATTATACCATAGTCATCATTTTTCTTTCAAATCTTTCCAAAAAATGGATATGTAGGTCATAGGCGTGTCATCAAAATGGTCAAATATTAGGCTTCATGTGCCACAAATTTTCAAAAATAGCTCTAAAATTACATTCATAATCATTTGGAGCTATTGGGGAGCATAAGAAAATTCTCCCTCCTACTATGCTCAAACCCTTCTTATGTCTTAAGTCTTAACTAGTTTCACACAATTCAAAAGTCAAAGATCAATTTGTTATTTATTTAACTGAAAAATTATAAAGTATAAACAGCATGAATTCAAGAGATTGGGAATTAAACTGCATGAATTCACCGTAATCGTCAACAATGTAAGGACTATGCTCGCCAAATTCAGCTCCACCTTATGCGTTTACATTCAAGAAAGTAACATTGCAGCAAATGGACTAGCGAGGCTACAAAAATATAGTGTTGACCTACAGGTCTATTTTCTTTGACTTGACTCAGCTTGACCTACTTATTTAGCGACTAGAGTATCGCTTTCATACGGTGAGAGTCATTGGCTCAAGGTCTGGATTGAAGATGTTTCTCAATCTATTTATGAATTTGTTTATCGTGATTTAATCTAATGAAGTCCTCTTTTCATGGGGCCATTTAGATCTCTGGATTAAAAAGTCACAGACTTTTTTATCTTTAGAGAAAACTTTTGTATAATGTTTGAATATCAAATAAGGCTTGTGACCTTTTTTTGGTAGACAAAAAAAGTATCTATTTTCATTCAAACTTATAATTTTTTCTTCCACTAAAATAGGTGAGATTTTTATGTCATCGATATTTAAGACAAATTTGTTTATATTATAAAACTTAACCTCATACCACTCAACCATCCCACTACAACCACCAATGCTGCTAACACTACCACCATCGCAATTATCATGGCCATCATCTTCCCACCACCAGCACCACAACCTTCCTCACCTCTTCACCACTATGACCACCACAACCTCCTCCACCTCACTACCACCCCGACCAGCACTACACTCCACCTCACTGCCACTCCACCTCACCATCATCATGACCACCATAACCTCCTCCACCTCGCCACCATTATGACCACCGCAACCTCCTCTACCTCACCACCACTTCCACCTTCTACACTATGGCCACACACCTCATCATTACCATCAAATAGAAGACAAATGAGTCATTAAGAAGTTTCAAATTTACTTAAACTACAAAATTATTAGTCATTGAAAAATCCAAATGTTACCCAAATAATAGATAAAATGGTCCACAAACAACTTTGCCTTTGGATTAAACTTTCTCTAGATTAAAAAGACGGGGTTATTTAATGATTAATGGCCTTTGACCAGCCTTTTTGTAGATGGTGTCATGACCGTTGCACTTGTAGGCTACGCCGCAGGCATAAGTATTGAGTAATCTAAGTTATTACAGTAGCAAGCAAGGTTCAAATTTTCAGTTGAAACCACTGAAATTTCAATTTTTTTGTATGGGATTCAAAATTTTAGATTTCGGTTTAGGTCATGCCCGAAATCAAAATTTAACTTAAATTTTTGATCCTTTGCAGTAGGTCATATTGAGAGTTGTCCTTAGTCCAATAAACAAATTAAGAGATTGACAGTTGTCCTAATTCCAAAAAACACGTTGAGATATTTGAACCTGCTTTAATCTATCCATTTAATATGGACAGTTGTACTAATTTTATTTTTATTTTTTAAAATAATTAACATATTGATTCTTCTCTAAATGGCTATGACATTTTTTGGCCGAGACATGCACCAATGATGAATAGCCAATTGCATTGCTTGGATTACCAAATATGTATTCCACTTGAAATATGTGTGGACTTTCATGCCTCTCTCCTATTAACTGCACTCACCAGATATGGTGTAGAGGAATGAATTTCTCTATGATGGGGGATCATTCAGTGTGGGAGAGGGAAAGTAGACTGCATGTCCACTTGAACTTGTGACGTGCACGAATATCCATGCACTACAAAGTCCGTCCCCAGGGAAAAAAAAAAACAAAACGCATGAATGTGCAGTTCATATTCATGCCCACGATGGATATGGTCCACTCCATCGCAGACAATCTCTGGCGACATGGAGCTAAAATCCACATGTGAGCTATTTTAGTACATGTAAGACCACACATTTTAATATCAGCCATTAAATTGTAAAAAATATTGAAAATATATTAGCAATAGAGGTCTCTATGGGAAAAAAAAATGTTACACTTGTAAAGACTTTGCTCAAGGGTCCATACTATTCTCAATAACAATAAGAAACACAAATGATGGTACCTATAACATATAATGCCCATGCAAAATCATCATTTTCAAGGGTTCCGACTCTCTTTACCGGCATGTAAAGAAGAAAATAATGTTCAAATGTTAAGGGAGTCATGACTTTCACGCACAAATTTGGCCCTTGAAAATATTTTGAGAAATTTACCTGATTGATTCTATCAGATACACTTTTTCCTTTAGAGACTTTATATTTTCACCTTTACCCAAATCGACCCGCTGTGCGTCGAGCCGTCGGCCGCCTTTACTAAATGCCGAAATTACTCCCAATATAATAAATAGTTATCCTTTATTCAATTTATTACTGTTTACTTTTTTTACGTTTTACTTTTTCGTTCGAAGTCAGTGGAGAGGTGGTGTCAATTCGTAATCGTTGGCGCTCCGTTTTTGAATCTTCAAACTACCAAATCTGCAAGTTAGAAATAAAACTATCTCCCATTGCTGTAGAGTTTTTTCTTCTTCTTTCGACAATGTACATTTTAAAATAACTTTTTAAGGTTATTTATATATAGTCGATATTGATCGTATATACAATCGTTATCGACTGTCTAAAGAGTCGATAACGATTATATAGAGAGTCGATACCGTTATCTTAGCCTGATTATATAGTACAGTTCATTTAAATTTTAAACAATCTGTGTTAGTATGGGACTCACTCCTTTCTTTTTTATTACAGTTCATTTGAACAAGCTGTCAAAATGGTCGTACACCGGGCTGTTACCAAATATTCTCCCAGTGCCATTTAAAATCTCTACGAAGACACTAGCCCAAGGCGAAAGGAGTTGTTGAGAGCATCAGTTTTTTGTGGAATATTTTAAATGCCTAAGGGTGTGGGATTTCTTGGAGATGTGGTCGATACGATGTTGACTTTTTGGATTGAAAAAAATCACTTCTAAATCAGGAAGACTGATGTTTATTTTTGAAAGTTGGACATTGCATTGATACTGGGCCTTGCCGTAGTTGGCCCCGAAAAGAATAACCCGTCCGTTAAACCACCGGAAGAACAAATCATTCGATATAAATATTTTCGTGGAATGCCTACTGGAAAAATTCTCCGGTCTCATATAGATAGTGCAATTAGACAAGCAGAAGATTATTCACTGCAACATGTTGGTAAGAAAGAACCAGGGAATTCTGAAAGAACTTCTTGAAAATATTTTGTAGGTGACACCTAAGGTATGTGTTATAACGTAGTTTATATAAGTGAATATAATTCCAGCCAGATTTCTAATTCTAATAATGTTATATTCAATGTTCAAGATGCCGCTATTTCGGAGTTGATATCGAAGGTGTCTGGCACAACCTTCGATATCCCATCATCCACGAAAAAGCCCACCGATAAGGGACCATCTCCTCTCATGCATGAGGATCCTCCCATGGATGAGGTGACGGCAGCTGCTGATGAGCAGACTGAGTCTCAAGCCGATAAGGGTCAAGTTGGTGTAGAGCAAACCTCTTTTCAATTGCCTCAACAACAAATTGATCCTCGCTTGAGACCTAGGCAAGGAAAACACCTGAAAATAATTGTCGTCAAACCTAGGACACATCGAAAGGGAGCCACTACAAAAATGCCTGTAATGGATAAGGCCATTGAAGGACTGGTGGCTAATGCTACTGTTGAGCCTGGACCTCTGGCTGATGCTACTGTTGAGCTAACAGCAGAGCAGAAATACATGATGGGCCTGTGAAACAAGTCTGAATCTGAGGACAAGTAAGTCATTCTTCCCAGGAATGACAATTAGTTAGTAGTAGTTTACCCTAGTTTATTATTTTTTACGAAAATTAGTTACATTGGTCGTTATTTATGCAGCACCTATGTAAGCACCGTCAGTGATTATACGCTGATAGTGCAGTCTTTCAAATGTTTGGAGGGCATGGAATACTTGGATAATATTGTAAGTAAAGTAACCTTACAACTTATATATTTTAATTATCTCATTATTACTACTGTAAGCACCAAATAGACAATATAAAGTCATCAATGACTTTATACAGAGTCGGTATCGACTCTACAACGAATCGATATCGAATTTTCATACAGTCGTTATCAACTCTATAAGTAATCATCATCGATTCTCTATACAATCGTTATCGACTCTACAACGAATCGATATCAATTTCCTCTTGAGTCATTATCGATTGTATACAGAATCGATGACATTACCTATATAGTCGATACCGACTCTATTTTGAGTCATCAACGACTAAATACAAACTCGTTGACGACTCTTTTGAATGTCGCTTATTTCCTTAACTGTAACTGCATGGGTTTCAGATAATGGGTGCCTACCTGAGACACTTTGAAGTCATTGATGACTCTATTTGTCCTGATGGAAAGGAGAAATGCTTCCTTATGTGCCCCACCATTCCGACCTACATGGGCTTTGAACTGAACGATTTTAATAATTTCCTTCTCACTAAAAAAATATACGAGAAATTGTTCGAGATACAAATCAAATGGTGGGCTGCCCATAAACTCATAGAGAACCAAGGCAAGAAATTGCTACAAAATTTCTTCTTCAATCGGTTTTAGAATCTGTGGGCTCACGATTGTAGCACAATATGCTTCCAACATCTTTATAATTTTTTCAATCGTACCCTTTGAGATTATATTACTTTTTTATAGATATTTGTATCCAATTCATTCACAACAACCATTAACTGGCCATTGCGATCGTGAAGGTACTCAAACGATCGATAATGGTCGTCGACCTTATTTTTAATAGGCCCTCTAAGGAAAAATATTCGGACCAATTGAAAATACTGATATGATATTTTTCTTAGCATATCTTTCATCATTGTTAGTTTAGCATATCTGACATTCCACTATTTCGAAATAGACGTAATACCTTTTGGCGATTTTATATTTATACGGTGACTCCATTGCACTGAACATGAAGACCTATCCTTGGTCATTTAGTGATTACCAAATCAGAGTCGTTCCCCGACAGACCAATTCGAGCGATTGTGGGGTGTTTGTGCTAAAGTATGCGGAGTACTTCATGTCGGAAAAGAAATTTAACTTCACGCAACCAGATATGAGTAGGTTCAGGGCAGAAATTGGTCATGCCCTGGCTAAATACACCGGCGATAGAAGAAGAGAATTAGAGCAGGACCCTGGTGAAGAAGTACCAATGGTTCCGTCCTCAAATTTGTAATGTAAATAAAACTTGAATTTGAATATATGATAATTTATAACGTAAATTATATTCTGTACATTCAAATTTCAGTTGTTACTGTTAATTATTTAACCACAACTAAGTTAAATTTTCAATAAAGTTGTCATTGACTGTATATACAGTCGCCATCGACTATATATATAATCGCTATTGACTTTATATAGAGTCGCTATCGACTATATATATAATCGCTATCGACTTGATATAGGGTCGATATCGACTTTATATCCAATCGTCAACGACTCTAAATACAGTCGTTAACGATTATATATAAGTCGTCAACAACTATATATACAGTCGTTGACGGCTCATTTGTGTATTCCATGTTCCATGTTTCTGAGCAATTGTACAGTATGAAATTATAACTATTACGAAATAAAAAATTCGAGATTTTGAGTTTTTGAGCTTCTGAGCAAATATATATTATCTCGTTTACATTCCATCTATCACTGTTAAAAATATATACTATCAACTCATCGGTCTCACTGCAGTGCAACTCCTACGATTGTGACCATACTCACTATATTTGCCACACTGTAGGGCCCTAACTTCACCCTTAGAGCTTATCCTCCTCTTCCTCGGACAGTCGGCTTGCTTTCGATAATTATAAGGTGGTCTCACTTTCATATTTTCTGACAGTTGCTCCGCTTGAAATTTCTATTGGCTTTTATCGAGAGTGGAAAGCTATTGTTCGTCGTATGATTGTCTAAAGCAAGTGGTGAGAAACCACTTCTCACAGAAGTTATAGTAATCGTAACTTCTTTGATTGATGGCCGCAACGACATGAGAGTAAGGCAAACCATGAATGTGCCAACGATGGCAAGTACATATTTTCTGTTCCAAGTCGACATGATGAATGAAATTCTCAGAATTGACTTGAAATTAATCGCGCTCGTATGTTTGAGCTCTCTTTCTACCAACCCATTACAGCACCTTCTTCATATGCTCGTCTGCTTTCGGGCAGAGGAGGGAGCTCTATTTCTCAGATATCTGTCGGCGCTTTTGAAAATAATCAGTGACTTTCTCTCTAATAGTTTTGATTAAGTCAATAATTAGTTTCTCTCGAGCTATCTTCAATATACTGTTCAAGCTTTCAGCATTATTCGTAGTCAAGAAATCGTACTGCCTTCCTTTCATATATGTGCGCGCCTAATGCTTCGAGTATATATTTAAAATATACTCTACAGCTTGAGGATCAGTAACATCTTTCTTTATTTTATTAATAAAATGATCAAATCTCTCTATTGAATATGCACGCACAGCGCTCCACCATAGATCCAACACGTCACTCCTAGGATACTTGCTTGTCAAATTTTGTTTCATATGTCGCATGCAGTAGCTGTGGTATGTATTAGAGAAGATTCATTTCACCGCCTTTATTAAACCCTTCAACCTACCCATAATAATAACAAAATCTTTGGTAAACTCACCGAACACAAACGCACCTACCTACTCAAGAAACTATAGCCACGTATCCTCTTCTTATAACTCAACAACGGAAAAAGCTAATGGTAATATATGGCCATTACCGTCTTGCGTCGAGTATATAAGTAGGATCCCTTCGAAACGTCCTCGTAAGTGTGTGCCATCTACAAGCAATATGTGATGAAGTGTATTACGGTAGCTTCCGATGTATGGACCAAAACTCTAAAAAAATCTTTGAAATTTATCGTAAAGCATAAGTTAAATGGACATTCGTATATTAGGATCTACCCTCTCCATCTCCTTCATGTATGCATGTAGGTCTATAAATTGTCCTTCCCAACTGCCTTTAATATTACTCAGGACGAGTTATTTCCCCTTCCAAGCCTTAGAATATGTGATTTACACGTTATAAGTTTTTACAATGTCAAACATTATCGATGCAGGTGTGTAGTCAAATCCTTTTATAAGTTTTTCCCGTACATAGTTGGCTACGAAGGAGATTTTTATATTATGGTGACTGTGTGGTCCGATCTTAGTGGCCCCGTATGTGTGAGTACTATTAAACGTCTTAATTTTGAAAGAGTCGAGCCCAGTCAATTTAGACACATCTATTCGTGTGAAACCGTGGGAATTGAGACGATCCCTTCGCGACGATGCGCACTCGTAAAAATTATTGAGTTGCCACCCAGAGCTTTTGGTGTCCCGGGAAACCCAAATCAAATTTAAAGAGCACTGAAGTGCCAAAAATTGACTTTGAATCCGGATTGCACCAAAGGCTCCTGGGTAGGGGCTTCGACTATCGATTGGGAAGGTGTTAGGCACCCAATCAACCCTCTTAATACGGTCTCTATTTATGGCCAAAATGAAAATGACAAAAAAGAAAAAAGAAAAAAGCCTTCCTCTTACCTTTATGGCACTCAAATCCTATTTGTGCTCCTCCGTTCCTACCAAAAATTCGACGGCATAACAGCACAAATGAGAGGATAGAGAGAGAATCAAAGATGGTAGAGGAAAAGAGGGGAGAGCTAGAGCTCTGGGGCCCTTGTTGCACCGCTGTAGAACCTTGCGTAGGCTTACTTCGGTGAGCTTCAATGACTTGTATGGTGAGAAATGAGATTCTAGCTCCTAGGGCTTGGTAGCTAAGAGGTAGAGAGGGAAGTCTAGGAGGTAGCACACACCTAAACTAAGGCTTTTTTATGAAAGGCTAAGGTTTAAAGAGGGTTTGAAGATTCTGGAATTTGTACGAAAAAGTGCATTAGAGGAGAGAGAGAGAGAGAGAGGTTTCTTAATCTCTATTTTGAGAAAAAATTTAAGCCTCTCCAAAGGGGGGGGGGGTACCTCTCTATTTATAGGGAAAGGAGAGGTTAGGAGGGTGTTTAGAGGCTAAACTAGATTAGGAATTATGTAATCTAACCATCTAAGGTTTCCTAGGATTTTTGGAGCCTTGAAAAGTGTGAAAAGATGCTCCAATGGTGGATGATAGGTTAGAGGTTTAAACCACTTAAGGGATTACAAATAGATAGGAAATGGGTGCAACATAACAAGTATAACACACCCCAAGGATCAAGATGGTAAACAAGTCAAACCTCAATCTCAATTTTTGAAAAGAAAACTCATAGTTATTGTTCATAAGTCTGGCGCAACTAATAGATGTGCCAAGCTTATGTACAATAAAATAGTGACAAACAGGGATTTGGGAAGTAGATGCCCGAGGTCGAACCCACCTATAGGCTGGCGTAACTATTAGTTGCGCCAAGCCATTTCTGGTGAGAAATGGCTTGGCGCATCTAATAGATGCGCCAAAACCCTAGGGGGACCCCCCTCAAAACCCTAAAATGTCCTTCAACTTTGAAACGTCATAACTTCTTGCGTGAAGCTCCGATTGGGGTGATTCTTGGCTTGTTGGAAAGCTGAGGACTTCTACTTTTCAATAGTATGAGATTTGATCATAGTAGAAGGTCCCAACTAATCCTAGTATACCACTCTTTATCTATTTCTCGAGAAAATTAGGTTTAGGTTCGAAATGGTTTCTAAGGGTCAGGATGAGTTTCTAAGGTTTCGGGAAGGTTTCTAAGGGAGCTGGGGTGATTTCTAAGGGTTTGAGATGACTCCTAAGGTTTCGAAAAGGTTCCTAAGGATTTCATATATGCCATCAAAAGCTTAAAAATATGCCTCTCTTAAAATGTGTCTCGATCGGGCCTTGGGCTAAATTTGGGTGTCTACAGATGTTCCTCTTTGGTATCCGATCACAAATGATCGAATGCCAAAGACAAAATACATTTGAAGAGGCCCAAGGCATTACTGATGGGTCCGCTGTATTCTAAATAAATTTCAAACATTAGATGGGTAACATGGTAAGAAAATGAAAGCCTTGTATATCGGGAAAAATGTCCGTTTCTCAAGGTAATCGGTCCCCAAGCGCTTAGCGACATTACTGGACATAACCGAGGTGAAATGAGTTGCGAAAGCCCAATAGCTGAGAAAAACGTTCGCTTCTCAAGTTGTGAAAGCCCGTTAGTCGGAAAAAAAATGTCCGCTTCTCGAGATGATTTGAAGGTGATTGAAGTTCGAGATTCATTCTGAATACAACAGCTTCGCAAGTAAGGGGGATCGACCCACACTTAAAGATAGGCGCAAAGAGAAAATACACAAGGTTTCACAGTTTGCGTCTAATCATACGAGACATTGATTGCCCCATTTGACTGGTCTTAGGTGCCCCTGCGTGAAGTAAGGTTCGAGGTCTTTGGGAGAACTTATTGGTCCCAAAGTTTATTTAGCACGACTACCCGAGCGAAGCGAATAGATATCCAATGCTTTTTGGGAGTACGTGCCACCTTTTCAAAACACATTTTTTTTGTTATTTTATGTGAGAAATTTTTAACTTTTTATGTGATTTTCTGGATTTTTTATGTTATCATTTTATGTATTTTTAATCTATCACTTTATTCTATTTTATTCTATCACTTTATGTGACTTTATTATATCATTTTATGTGAATTATTTTTAAGATCTTCTTTATCATTTTATGTGGATTTTTTTAGATTTTGAGATATCATTTTATGTGATTTTTTTGAATTTTTCTATGTTATTATTTTATGTGATTTTTTGGATTTTTCTATGTTATCATTTTATGTGATTTTTTTTAGATTTTTCTATGTACAATCGGGATTCTTTGAGCATGTTCATCGATCTCAACCCATTTATTCTAGCACAGCTTTCCGAGCAAGTAAAATGAGAATTGATATGCCATTGGAGAGCATGTGCACCTGCTGGAGATACAAAACACGTAAAAAAGGGGGGTGGGCTATGTGTGTGTGACCCACACCAAGCCAAAATCCGGCCAAAAAGTAGCCTGGCGCAATTATTAGTTGTGCCAGGACAACTGAGGGCCCAAAATAGCTTGGCGAATGTATTACATGCGCTAAGCATGGTTGGGGGCATTTTAAAGAGGCCCGAGTTTGGGCAAAAGGGATTGGTTTTCAAAATTTTCTCCTTCCCTCTTCCAAAATCAAAAAATAGGCTTCCCCCTAGGGTTCCTTTACAATGCCTCTAAGCGTGCTTCATTACCGGCATTTACTTGCGTCGATTAATCGCCCGCTCCGCACTAGATCAAAGACCCACTTTTCTTCAAAGGTAACCATTTAAAACCCATTTGATTTGATTTTTCTTGCAAATTCGAACATGATCTTGTATTTTTAGATGATAAATAGTTTATTCTTCTTGTAAGCATGCCTATTGGTGATGAGTTTGATGATACTGCTCGAATGATGTCCTATTTTTGTTATTTTATGAATTTTATTATGATATATATCTATATTTTTTTGTGTTTTTATTTGTGCACATAGAAAGGGAAAGATTTTTTTGTATTTTGATTTATTTTTGAACTTAAAAGAAAGTAGCATGCCTATTGGTGATGTGTTTGATGATATTGCTCGAATGATGCCCTATTTTTGTTGTTTTATGAATTTTATTAGTGCATATATCTATATTTTTTTTATGTTTTTATTTGTGCACATAGAAAGGGAAAGATTTTTTTGTATTTTGGTTTATTTTTGAACTTAAAAGAAAGTAGAGGTTTTTTTGTGTCTTATTTTTGCACATAAAAGAAAGGGATTTTTGTATTTTTGATTTTATAAAGATAAAGAAAGGAGTTCCTTTTTTATTTTATGAACATAAAGGAGGCATTTTTATTTTTTTTGTGAACATAATGAAAGGCATATTTTTTTTGTTAACATGAAGAAAGGCATTTTTTTTTTTTTTTTCATTTTTTTTTTTAAAGCAAAAGAAAGGGATGAACATACTTACCTTCCCTTGACCTGTAGCACAATGGTTCTTTTATCACTTAGTCAGCCCTAACATGTTGGTTTGTATTTGTCCCAGAATGTTTAGTGATAAGGAATATGTACCGGAGGAAGAACAAGAAGAGGAGCCGGCAATGACCTTTGGTCCCAGGGGAGAATTCATTTTAGTGGAACACCCTGCCGGCTTATGGTATGAAATGCAGGGAGAGGTCGCCCATGCAGGTCTCCTCAATCAACGGTATGTACATATTTCAAACTTCGGCATTGCGGGCAAGGTAAAGAGATAAGTTCAGTTCTTTTTCCTGTGCAATTTTGCTCTATTTCCATGACCTGATGCTTCTTTCTCTTTTGACGCAAGACTTGTCCTACATTGTATTCCGAGGGGCCTGGTTAGATTTTCAGGAATTTTATCGCTATAACCCACCGATCGTAAAGTTCTTACTCGAGCAGGCCAAGTTTGGAGAGTTCCTATCGTGCCCCGCTATGCAAGCTGACGCAGCCTACTTGAGGGCTCTGATTGAGAGATTTCGTCCGGAGACTATGTCCTTTCACATGGCCTTTGCTGAGATGACCTTGGCGCCCATGGATTGGGCTATGATTACGGCGATCGGGATAGGGGGCGTTCCAATAGCCAACCTTGCAGTGCCCAGCCGAGATGAGATCATTAGACTGATAGGGGATTATCCCCCTTTCATAAGTCTGCATGGTGTCCAGGTCAATATGACCTGGCTATCTGACCTTTATGAGCTGCATGAGTTGGTAAACTTGGGGCAGCCAGATGTGGAGATTTATATCGAGCTTGAGCGAGCGATAATATTGGCCTGCATCACGCTCCTCATAATGCTAGGCAAAACCCTCTTCGCTAATGCTAGCGACGGACGGGTCAACCTGGCCCTGCTTAGCCTAATGGACAATTGGCTTGACGTCCATAAATACGACTGGGGCGGGGCTGGTTATGCTATGTTGATGTCTAGCCTAGTCCGAGCCTCCATGGGAAATGCAAAGTCCGTTGTTGGCTTCTGGCTGGCCCTGGAGGTAATCTCCAAATTTTTTGCTTTTATCAGTTTATTTGGATAGTCGTTGTCTGCTTCTGACTTATCTTTTATGTATTGCTCTCTTCAGGCATGGGGGTATCTTCATTTTCAACCCGGACGCCCGCTTCTTCAATCCGAGATACATACTTACCCCCTTTTAAGCAACTAGAACAAACACCGACGTTGAGATGTGGGCATGAAGCATCTAGAGATGAGCATGAGGTCCCAATTCGATCTGATGATCCTTGAGCAGGTAAGGCCTTTTCTCCTCTGTTTATTTCAGTTCGAAAATTCTCTTTTGTTATTATACTACATTCTTGACTGATTGGCCACTTCTTGACTTGGGTAGATCATATATGACCCATACATTGGCTCTCTTTTTTGGGACCGGGCTGCTGTAGGTCCATCTCGTCTCTTCAACAACAGTCGCGTCATCTTTTTCTATGGGGCAATAGCCAGGGCTTGCTACCTGGGGGAGCGGGTAGTTCATCAGTACCAGGGCTATCCTGCCATTCCCTTGGATCCTGCCACAGACGTCATGGATCCCGTAGGTAGTATTGAGGAGCTCACTACGGCCTTCCTTCAAAATGGGATCCCCATCAATGCCTTTCTTATGCCTCGAGACTATCAGATGTGGTACAAGTCTTTGCCATGTCGATTTATTCTTCCGCGCTTTGTCCCTGAAGTTAATTTCCTGGCTTTCGGCGGCCCACGCTCTCAGGTATTTCTCCCTCTCTTCTAGATTGGTTCCCCAATCTTGATTGATCTGTGATTTCTACTGACGGAATAAATCATTATCTTTTTACAGTTTGGATTGGGTGGTGATTCAGATGATGAAGGTGGAGCGGCGGCGGGTACTGCTAATGCTTCAGGGGCAGGTCCCTCAGGTGCTAGTCTTTCTGGTGCTGGTCCTTCAGGCTCTGGTCCATGAGGTGCCGGTCCTTCAGGCTCTAGTCGTTCGGGCTCCTCTCATATAGGTGCCTTAAGGTGGTTTACTTGTCGTGGTTCATGGGACCTTTAGGTTCCTTGACGATGGCTTTCTTTCAGATCTATGCACTGATGTAGATAGGCAAGCTCGCCTTTCAGTCGAAGTGGTTCGGGTTCCTCCTCCTGAGGTGGTTCCGAGGGTAAGACCTTTCATGATCAATCCTCTGCTCCTTTGAGAAATATCCGTGTTTGTTTATAGACCAGGTAACTAACATCCTTTCCCATTTGAATGTAGAACTTTGAATCGGCCATGGACCATGCTGCATACTATCGCAACATCGCTGATCTCCGGGATGTGGAGGTGGTGAGTATTCTGCTAACCTATTTTCCTCACTGCTTTTACCATCTTTGTCTTTCAATTGATTCTGATTTGTGAAGTTGGCTATGATTTATAGCGTGCACATGACAAGGAATCGCACTCTCTACTTAGCCGGCTTTCACATGCGTGGTCCTGAGTAGGAGATATGTAGACCTTTCAAAGCTCCTCGTGCCGGCGAAAGAAATCGAAGGGTGCCAGCAAAGACTAGGCCTAGTTTCTGCATTCAAACACTTTGGGATGATAATTTTGGGATTTAAACAATTTGTAACATATGATTATGACACTTTTTCATTTGTCTTGAATGATTTTCAGCTTTGAAATGTTTAGTGCTCTTTCTTTGATCGCATGTTATGTTTTCCTTGCATTATATCTGATTGCTTGCAAGATGGTTTGACGATTGCTTATAAAAATAGCCCTTAAGGCTATACACTTTACTGTGGATTTTTCCTACACAAAATTTAAATAATTTCAATGTTCGGTGCATTTCAAATATAGTCAAAAAATAAAATACAGGTAATCAGGCAATCTGGCTAAGGGGTCCAACAAAGACACAAACTCCCCCCTTAAAAACTCCACAAATTGTATGAAAAAGGGCCAGATTGGTCTGGCGCATGTATTACATGCGCTAGGCCAATCCTGGAGAGATTTATACTGGCGCATGTATTACATGCGCCAGGTTCAGCCTGGGGGTAGTGGGCCCTTTATATGCTCGAGAAAGGTCATTTTTCATCTCTTTTCACTTTAGCTTGGAATTTTCTGTTGTTTCTTTCTCTCCTTGCTTTCCCAAGAGTGGGTCCATCGTCATATATTAGATTTTATATTCTTAAAAAATCTGTGTACATCTATGGACCCGCTTTTCAACCCTCCCGTACATGGAGGGCCCAGAACCAATTTACTCTCTTCTTTCGGCTTAGGACCCAATTTTCTAAAAAGTTAGCTTGGGAGCCTGAATGAGAGCGAACTTGTCGATCTAGAGCGGCTTGGACTATCCCGTCTTTCCTTCTTTCTTGAGGTTCCTCCACGGTGGGACCTACTTCATGCAGCGACCTTGTTTTGGGATGTAAATGCTCATGTATTCCGTTTTGGGAATTGGGAACTATCTCCTACTCTTAAAGAGTTGTCCAACACGTCAGGCTTGAAGCTCCACAGAGGCCTTGCAAGAGTCATGCCGAAATCGGGCTATGCTAAGGTCGTTCACCTCACCCTGGGCTTGAAGAAATCCAAATATGAGAAAACTCTCATCGAGGGGCCTACAAGGTGTTCGATCAAATTCCTCAAAGAACTTTTCGGTGACGAAAGTCTTCAAAAATTGCCGGTTAGGAACATCTTCAATGCGAAAGCCTTTGCTCTCAGTCTCATCTCGAAAGTCCTTTTATTCACTAGGGGAGAGAATTTCTCTCTGGCTCTCTGCGACGTTTTGAGCGAGTTGAAAGTGGGTCAATCAGTGATGCACCTGGTCCTTGCTGAACTATACCGATGCCTTGACACATTCACTCTAGGCAAGGTGGAGAGCTTCAGTGGATGCCCTTTGCTGCTCCAGGTTTGGTTAGGTGAGCATCTCGCTATCTTTGGACCCGTGCCTCACTTTTACGTAGTTCAAGGTGAGGTGGTCCGATGGTTTCTGGGCAGGCATCATAGGATTCCACAAGGAGATTCGTCAGAGTTAAAGCTTTGGCTGACTGATGCAGAACTGGTATGGAGACTCCCTTGGTTGGATCGGCCCTTTCCAGTAGTTCGCTCGAGAGATCATAAGGGCATCACCCTCTTAGGATTGACTGGTAGCACCTTCTACTTCCCATTACGGGTGTTGCATCAATTCGGTTGCTCTCAGCAGGTGCCTTGCGAGGCGAAACCCCCTTTATGTGCTTTAATCTTTTCTAGGGAGTCCTCTGGGGACATGGATCAGATTGTTGCTCTTTGGGAGACGTGTCAGTCAATGCTAATGTGCGATTTAGAGCAGGGAGATTCAGTTCAATCTTTCTCAGAGTACGAGGCTTGGTTATCAGCTGAGTAGCCTATTGCTGATCATCTGGATTAGGCAGAGAGTATTGATGTGGGAGGGCTCTGGCCGGAGAAGGAGACGGTGCTTCGAGTTTGTATTGAGTTGTTGACCGATGAGAACAGGCTCCTGCAAGAGCTTTTGGCACAAGAGAAAGTTAGAGCAGAGGTAGCAGAGACCAGAGCTGGGACAGCTGAGAGTGAGGTCCTTCATCTGGAAGGAGCCTTGAATGTTGCTCTTCGGGCTACTGATGCTTCTCGGAAGAGGTATAAGAGCATTCATGACCATTGGATGACCGAGCGAAATGTTCGGGAGGACGATTTTTGCGCAGAGATTCATGCCTTGAAGCGTGAGCTCGGCTGTTGATTCCCTCATGCACATATCTTTTTGCACAGATCATACTTAAAGAAAAGGGGCATAAGAAACCCCTTTGCAGATACACATTTTTTGGTATATATATTTTTTTTATGTTTTTGTTATTTTTTTGCTTTTGTAAAAAAAAAAAAAAAAAAAAAATGCTAGACATCTCACCGATTATTTTTTGAGATGTGGTGTAAGCAAAGTCGTGAGTTTGTGAATGGAAAAGGAAAATCTATTATCTTACAAAAAGCATTATTTCTCCTTTATTTAATTAATGGTTTCTTTTTCTTTTCTATTTATTTTTTCTTTTCTTCTTTTTTTTTGTTGAATGCCTTAGTCACATGGTGAGATGACAGGTCCTCTTCTGAGCATGATAGAACCTCCTTTATGACTAGATCTGAATAAAGCTCAACAGTTTTGCCAAGGCCGGAATATATATCCCTTCGGATTGATTCAAACCTTTTTCCTTACCTCGGGTCATACGTTTGACAAAGCAGTTTTACAAAGACAATTCTGGTCGGGACCCGATTTGAATTAACATGAGCGGCCCAGTCGGAAAATGGGTACCAGAGAGAGTAACCAAAAGGGTTCCTCAAACATCAATCTTATCAATCATTTTAAACCTTTCTTCTTTAATTTTTTTCTTTTAAAACTCTTTTGCTCACAACGCCCAAGGTGGGTTCGTCGTGCCCGTTTTTTCTCCTCTTTTTACCCATGACGCGCTTTCAGGTTTTCACCATGTCCATGGGTTTAGCTCTCTTACCCCAAGTGCCTTTTTGGGTTTTCATCTAGTGCACAGAAGCTTATTATTTTTACCCGTAGCGCCTTTTCGGGTTTTCACCACGTCCATCTTGGTTTGAGCTTGTATATTTTATTTTATTTTCTTTTTTCTTTTTTTCGAAAGCTACTTACATAGACGCCGATTCCATTAGCCATTAGATGGGTCTGGTGTCGTCTCACAACTCGTGCTTGTGTTGACTTAACAGATACTATGACTGCTTGTGAATCTAAAAAGAGGGCTTTCTTCAGGGTGTAGATTGGCCATGAGTCAGGTTAGGATTTAAAGGTATGCTGGGCTAAAAAGTGTTTCCTTAATACGATTTCAAATTTTCACAACACACTTCTTCCTTGGGAGATTTTTACTATACAAGCCCTCATGATTCTTCTATTTCTTTTCTTTTTCCTTTGTTTTATTTCAGGCAATCTCTTTTTGATGTTTTACTTTTCTGATTTTTTTTATTTTTGATAGCAATTCTACTTCCTCTACGCTTTTCTTCTTTCAGGGAAGGGGTTTATGGAAAAAAAAGGCTAAGACTCAAATGAGATAGCAAAGGATATGATCATTTCAGGGACGCTTTTTGGTTACTGATTTTGGAATGATGGCTTCTTTTGAGTGGTTCTTAAGCAGTCACGTATCTGTTTCACCAATACTTACCCCACCGCGATAGATTAAGAGTAGAATCGTCGGACATATCCAGCATTGATGGACTCAGGAAAATGATCTCCGTCAATGGTGGCGAGGCGGATGGCGTATCCCAGTAGTACTTCCTTGACAACATATGGTCCCTCTCAATTAGGCTTAAACTTTCCTCTTGGATCGACATGGAGGGATGGAAAATCTTCTTCAGCACAGTGTCTCCTACCTTTAGATCTCAACCGCAGACACGTTTATTGTAAGTGCGTGCGATTCACCCTTGATAAACTTGGGTATGACACAAGGCTAGGAGCCTTTTCTCGTCCAGCAGGTTCAACTGTTGAAAGCTGGATCTCTCTCCTTCAGCTTCAGATAGGCCCGATTCAAGGAGGATTTGGAGCGAGGGTTACTTCAACCTCAATTGGCAAGACGACCTCTGTTTCATACACAAGGGAGAATGGTGTTGCCCATGTAGCAATACAGATCGATGTTCTATAGGCCCACAATGTAAAGGGTAGCATTTTGCTCAAATCCCGGTAGGTGACGACTATCTTCTCAAGGATGTGGACGACCGTTTTGTTTGCAGCTTCTACGGCTCCATTAGTTTGAGGCCGATAAGGTGATGAGCGATGGTGCTTGATTTTGTATTACACACAAAAGGCTCGGATGCGCTTATTCACAAAGTTGGTACCATTATCCGTGATGATGTCCTTGGGTACTCCAAATCGGCACACAATATTGCTCTTGAGAAACTTTTTGACGTGACCGGCCGTGATGTTGGCATATGACGCTGCCTCTACCCACTTGGTAAAGTACTCGATGGCGACAAAGATGAACCGATGTCTGTTTGAGGCTTTTGGATTAATCATACCAATGACATCAAGGCCCCAGGTAGCGAATTGCCAAGAAGTGTTCATGCAGTGTCGATCGATAGCAGGAGTGTGTATCAGATTGGAGTGTTCTTGACACTTATAGCATTTCTGAACATGTTTGCACCAATCTGATTCCATAGTAGTCCAAAAGTATTCATGTCGTAGAATTTTCTTAGCGAGCATGTGATCGCTGACGTGGGTACCGCATACTCCCTCATGGATCTCCTTCATAATGTTGACCGCTTCACTCTCAATAAGACACTGGAGCAATATGTTATTATAGGATCACTTGTAAAAGCATTCCCCGCAAATGACGTAGCATGCCGCTAAATGTTGAATAGTTCGTCTATCCTCTCTGGATGTCCCCTCGTGGAAAGCTTGAGTCTCGAGGAAGTTCTTGATATCTGAGAACCAGGGTGACTCATCATCCGACTTTGTAGGTTCCTCAATCTATAGGCGGAAGGCCGGGTCGTTCCTCTGCTCAATCATGATTGGCTTCATCTCGACATCATACGAGATCTCTACCATTGACGCCAAAGTTACCAGTGCGTCGGCGAAGTGATTCTTTATCCGCGGGACATATGAAAAGGTCACATCCTCGAAGCACGCTATCAGGTCTTCAAGGTGCTCATGGTAAAGGATTAGTTTTTCATCTTTCGTCTTCCAATCTCCATTCGTTTGGTAAATGATCAGTTGTGAATCACCGAATACTCGGAGGCGAGTTACTTTCAGATCGAGAGCTGCCTATAGGCCTGCCGCACAAGCTTCATACTCGGTCATGTTATTAGTGCAAGAAAACTTGAGTTTGATGGAGACCGGTACATGGGATCCTCTCGGCGAAATCAGAATGGCGTCGACTCCCTGACCTTCGACATTTGTTGTCCCGTCAAAGTTCATTACTCACGACTCCTCTACTTCTTTAGTATCGTCTTCCGTTATGAACAAGGCGTCTTTATCAGGGAACTTGAGTCTCAAGGGCTCATAATCGGACAATGGATTGTCGGCAAGATGATCATCGAGTGTCTGCCCCTTGATCGACTTCTAAGTGACGTAAGTGATATCAAACTCAGACAATAAAAGCTGCCATCGTGCAGTTTATCCAGTAAGAGCCGGCTTCTCAAATAAGTACTTCAACGGGTCCATTCGAGTAAGTAGCAGAATGGCTTAGGATAGCAAGTAATGGCGGAGCCTCTATGTGGCCCATACAAGAGCTAGGCATGTTTTCTCCAGATGAGAATAGCGTGTCTCATAGTCAATAAATTTCTTGCTAAGATAGTAGATAATATGATCCCTTCTTCCCATCTCGTCATGTTGCCCTAAGACACATCCCATCAAAACTTCTGTCGTGGAGAGATATATCAAGAGCGGTCTCCCCGGCTCGTGTGGTACCAACATAGGTGGATTGAGGAGGTAGCTCTTTATTTTATCGAATGCTGCCTGACAATCATCGTTCTATTCAACGAGTGAGTTCTTTCGAAGTAGCTTGAAGATCAGTGTGCAGATAGGTGTTAGCTGTGTAATGAACCAGCTAATATACTGTATCCTGCCAAAGAACCCTCTGACCTCTTTCTCAATAGACGACGATGACATTTCTGTGAAGGCCTTTACTTTGATTGGGTCGACCTCGATACCTTTCTTGCTGACGATGAATCCTAATAGTTTTCCAGACATAGCGCCAAATGCGCACTTCTGTGGATTCAGACATAACCGGTACTTTCTCAGCCTCTCAAACAGCTTCTGGAGGTTTACCAAGTGATCGCTTCACTCCAGTGACTTGGCTATCATATCATCGACATACACTTCAATTTCTCGGTATATCATGTCGTGAAATAATGCAGTCATAGCTTTTTGATACGTTGCCCAAGCATTTTTTAGCCCAAATGGCATGACTCGATAGCAAAAGGTTCCCCACGGAGTGATGAATGTCGTCTTTTCTTGGTCTGCCTCGGCCATCTTGATTTGATTATATCCCAAGAATCTATCCATGAATAAAAGCATCCCGTGCTTCGCAGTATTATCGACCAAGATGTCGATGTGTGGTAACGGAAAGTCGCCCTTCGAGCTCGCTGATGAGTAGTGAAATATGATGATATTTCACCCCTAAAGACCTACATTTAGCCACCCGATGAAAGCTATTTAATATGTTTTATATAGTTTTAGTAATTTATAGGTCTAGAGATGTGTTGAGCATAAAATAACCCAAGAGTTCAGAATATAACGTCAAATTCGTGCTACCTTGGATCATCAAGAACTTATCCCAACTTGAAGGTTAATTTTAACCTTTAAAACATCAGATTCATGACATGGTTAAAACACTAAAGTTGTAGAGATCGTCGTCTTCTTTCCAACGCCATAAGAATTTCCTCAATCCGACTTTGAAATAAAAAGTTATAACCAAAATACTAAGGCTATATCTGTTGAAGAGTTGGGCCAAGTTTCACGAATATCTGGGAAGGTCGATCAATCGACCAACATACTCGATCAATCGACACTCACACCGAATATTTATGTTTTTAAAGCTCAAAATTGAGGGGAAAAGTTAAGTTTCGAAATTAGGTCCTATTTAAGGAAAAATTAGAGTTAGGGTCGAGGAGTCTCTCCCTTTGGGGAGCCTTTTATTTTTCTTAGCATTTTTAGTTTCTTTCAGTTTTTTTCTTTTATTTTCAAGCATTGTTCTTTCTATTTACTAGTTTTAGGTCCTAGATTAATTTATTTTCTACATTTAAGAAAGGATTGTACGCATTGGATTAAAGCTTTGGTAGATTTTTGTGGATCATTCCTTACGGTATTTTAATGTCATTTTTAATTTCTGTATATATTGAGTTATTTGTTTCAATTATGTGTGGCTAGTTTCATTAGGGATGGGGATCTAATGAACTCCATCCAAGAGAGTCATTTATATTAATACAAATTTGTGATTGAGATGTTAGATTCTTTTAAGAGCCCTAATGTTATTATTGATATGAATATGATCTGATTGTGGTATGAAATCTAGGAGCTAATCATGCCTTATGATTTCAACGTTGCAATGATGATTTTATCCTAATTATCACTTATCTCAGGTTTAGGTTCTACTACTATCTGAGGTGTGAGTGTTAATCATACACTCATAAGATGTTAATCATGCATCTCCGTGATCTCAGATTAGCAGTGTGACTTTACCCTAGGTGTAAATTCTGATTACTATATGAGGTGTGAGTGTTAATCATACACTCATGAGAGGTTAATCGTACCTCTCCGTGATCTTAGATTGGTAGTGTGGAGTTTACCCTAGAGATTGGGTTCCAAATGTTGTCCGAGGTGTGAGTGTTAATCATACACTCATGGGATATTAATCACACATCTCCGTGATCTCAGATCCACAAGTTAGAACTCAGGTGTAGTCAGGGTCGAGGCTCCTTCATAAATATCTTATGAGGATCTCATATCTTAATTCACAGATTTGTATTATGTAAATGATAAACCTACGATGGGAGGATTCAGCATCCGAATCCTTATCTTTTATTATTTGTTTAAATTCTTAGTTACTACCTAGTCTTTATCTCATCTATCAAACTCTCAGAATCTTTAAACTAGTTAAATACTGTGATAATTTTTTTATTAATTACTGTTTCCCCTTTTAAAATTATCTAACCAATCCTCGTGGGAACGATCTCGTACTCTGCACCCACTGACTACATCATGATTCGTGCACTTGCGAGTACAACTTAATTTTCACAACAAGTTTTCTCGGTCTGCCTCGGCCATCTTGATTTGATTATATCCCAAGAATCTGTCCATGAATAAAAGCATCCCATGCTTTGCAGTGTTATCGACCAAGATGTCGATGTGTGGTAACGGAAAGTCGCCTTTTGGGCTCGCCTTGTTCAAATTGCAAAAATCAATGCATATGCGAACTTTTTCATCCTTCTTCGGCACATGCATAATATTGGCTAGCCACTGCGGGTATTTAGATACCACAAGAAACCCCACATCATACTGCTTGATAACCTCGTCTTTGACTTTCAACATCCACTCGGGCTGGAGACGTCTTAGCTTATGCTTGACCTGCTTCATATCAGGGTAGAGTGGCAACTCGTGCTCGACCAAATCGGTGTTCAAACCAAGCATGTCCTCATACGACCAGGCAAAAAGTCATGGTATGACTAAGGAAATTGATCATGCTTTTTCTTTCTTCGGGAGACAGTGACGTTCCGATCTTGGTAATTCGAGGTATCTCCTCAATCCCTTGATTGACATCCTCTGTTTCTTCAACAATGGGGTAGGGTCATGCTCAAAGTCGGTAAATCAGTCAAGGAGCTCATTGGGGAGTTCCTCAAAAGAAACATCATCGTCCTGACTCGTAATTCCTACCTCTTCTTGTATTTATACAAGAAAGAGGTCGATTGCACGTGGGACGGGCATTTCGAATAAGGCATCTTTTTGTGGGATTTTATTCAGAATTTTGAAAGACAATATTTTTGGATTTTATATTTTCTCTATGTTTTGGAAATTTTTATTTTCTTCATAAACGGTTCCTTGGCAAAGCGGGTTTCTATATATACACGGTATTATCTGCCAAAGGCTTATCTCACTTTTTATAGGCTATTTTTTTTTAAAAACGGGTGCCAAATTTTAGGCCACTCTCCGCTTCCAGAGTTTAGGGCAAAGATGCGCAATTGCATACTTGAGGTGCCACTCCTTTACCTTTTTGGATGAAGGGTGCCGACTGATATGGCTCTGCGGAGTTAGCTTCCATCATGTTGACCCTGGGTTCATCTGAGATTATGTCCTCAAACGTCAACACAGTTTTACGGTGATTTACACAAGGAGAGATTGTTCAGGTACGGAACGTCATTCCTCAAAGAGGAACAACGCGGCTAGGTCTACTTCTAGATTGGGAAGGGTAATGCGGGGATCGGTGGGGTGAACAGGTGTTGCGGGCTTATGTGGGGTTAATTGGGTAGCCCCGTTCTGATTCATTTTCATGACTCCGGCACTTACGAATGAATCCCTGATATGAGGCCTGGGACAAGGCTACTCCTCTACGTGTATCCCCCTAGCTCTTGCAACTGTCGTAGCTCGGGCTTTCTCCTTAGCCTCCCGAGCCTCTTCCTCAGTGGGCTTATAACCTAGCCCAAATCTGACTTTTTGGCCCCCCTTGGCTGTAACGAGCTCTCTTCTTCCTTGTAACTGGTGTCTCGGCCCTTTTCCTCTATAATAGCCTCACTTTTGGGGCATGGCCACTACCGCTACCATTCCACCTCCAGTTTTTGGAATGATGCCCTCTATGGGCTCCGGGAGTACCGTTGATACTTCGCACTCAAAACTATGGAGGTCGACATCCTTAACGGTGTGCGACACATCCAGCACTTTTGGCTTCTCAATGATGTTGGTGGATTTTTCCTTCTCATCGTGCCCCTCACCAATGATAGTGATAATCTTATGCCCGGATGCAAACTTGAGCTTTTGATGCAGCATCGACGGTATCGCTCCGACTTTATGCAACCATGGGCATCCTAACAATAGATTGAACGAAGATTTGATGTCCATTACTTCAAATAATATGAAGAAGGTCATTGCCCCAATTAATAGCTCAAGGTCAATTTCTCCCATTATCTCTCTTTTCGTATTGTCAAAACCTCGGACACTAGTTCTCGTGGGTCTCAACATGCATGGATCTATCCCAATCTTTGTAGCGGTTCTCAATGGGCATATATTCAGAGCAGACCCATTGTTAATTAACACAAAAGGGACTATCATATTTTCGAATTTCACAGTGATATTAAGGGATTTTGAGTGACTACTTTCCTCATATGGTAAATCGACATCCTAAAAGGAAATAGCATTTGGAGCCATCACTTGACAAATTATCTGCCCGACCTCATCTGGGCTCACCTGAAGCGATACGTGTACATTCTTTAATGCCCCCATTAAGGCTTGAAAATAGAGTGGGGACGTTATTAATAAATTTCAAACTGTGATATGAGCAGACATTCTTCTCAACCGAGTCTCCAGTATATGTTCACGACTCATTTTTTCAAAAGGGTTTACGACGCTATCCTTCTTTCCCTCTGGTTGGGTTTGTGCTGCTGTTGGTGCTTCCGACTGCTTCAAAATCTTTTCTGATCGGATAACAAAATCTACTGCTCCTTCTTTGATGTTGTCGGTGTTGACATCCGTTTGCTCATAATTCAGTGGGACATGATAAGGATTGTAGGTTGGTCATGAGATCTGAAATGACATAGCTACCGGAGTCTGATGCACTTGTACTGATGGCTCAGGAAGGGTGGGTAAGATTTGTTTAACTTCGGTGATAGATGAGTGGGTGGAAAAATTGGGCCAGGTGGGGGTGGTGAAGTTTGCAAGTGATTGCATCGGGGGTAATGGGGTAGGAGTGGGCCATTGATAGTTAACAGGTGTTGGTGGGGGATGGGGGACCTGATAGGCAGTCGGGTAATTGATGCGAGTGACAGTGTATGGTTGATATGCATTAATTTGTACATAATTGGTGGGTATGGGTGATGGGAAATAAGCCCTAAGATCTAAGGGTTCAATTTGTGGTGCTGAGTTCGAGAAATAATCTGATAAATTTAATGGTTCAATCACCCAAATACTCCTCTCTTCACGATGTCTTTGCAACGGCACCACATAACTTTCCCGGTCACTGATATAATCTGACAAGTCAAATTCAAACTCTTCCTCACATTCCTATATCATCCTGATGGTGGGTCTTGGACCTGCTCCTCTGGTAGGGTGTGGGGGTAAAGGCACCTGATGTATATTTGCATGTTGGTTCACTTGGGAAGGTACAGGTAGAATGATTTTCTCGATATCAATTAAATCTTGTATCGCATGCTTCAATGGGAAGCAATGGTCAGTCGGGTGACCCGGACCCTGATGAAAGTTACAGTGAGTGTTGGGATCATAATTCTTCGAGATTGGATTAGGAGGAGGTCGCGATTGGAGGGCAGCAACTAGTCCCTTTTTTATTAGCAACGGTAAAAGTACATTCAAAGATTACCCCAAGGGCATAAAAACTCAATCGTAGAGGGCTCTCCTCTGCTCTGGAGTAATCTGCATCCCCTGTCCATTCCCTATTCTCTGCATCGGCTCAGTTCTGACTGGTGTTGGCCGGGCTGCCTTAAATTGGAACGGGATTATATTATTATTAGGCCTGATGTTGGTAATGTTCTGGACATCGACCCCCGCTCTCCTCTCATTTCTCTGCTCCGAGAGCCTCCTAACTCCACTAGCTCCCCCAGGCACACTCTTGCTCAAGCGACCTTCCCTGATAGCATCTTCACAACGATTTGCGTTCCTTAACATATCAGTAAAGCTAAACTGCTGCTGGTACACTAAGAAGTCTGAGATCACTGGCAAAGTATTTTTTAAAATCATTTCTATTTGCTCGTCATCAAGTATCATGTTTCTAACCTGAGCTGCCAATGCTCTCCACTGCCCTAAATAATTGCTAAAGGTTTCATTTGGGTTCTGCTTGAAACGGGCCAAGTCTGACTTACGCGGTTCAATGTTTATATTGTAGACAACAGTTCTTGAAATAAGTGTGTCAAGTCTTTCCAAGTCTTTATCATAGATGGGTCTAAGGATGTGAACCACCTCAAGGTCGGATCAATCAAACTTTTTTGAAAGACCTTTATTAATAGTCTTTCGTCCCCTCCATACTGGCACATATCCCCACAATAAAACTTGAGGTGTGCGATGGGATTGTCGGTGCTGTTATACTTGTCAAAAACTGACATTTTAAATTTTGGAGGCAAGGGGACCTCAGCGAACAAACACAAATCCGAGAAGTTTGTGGCGTGGATTTCAGTACCACCCATCTTCAACAACTGCTTCTGAATTTTGTCAAGCTGTTCTCTCAACAATTGGCTGGGCTTCACTCTGGGCTATCAGGGGGTGGGTAACTATAGGAGGAGGGTTAAGGTTAGTCAATGCCCGGTATAAGCACCACTGTTCCTAATCTAATCCTCTTCATACTGCTGGTCTACATAAGGTGCAGTGAGGGCAGGATTCTCTTATTGGTGTTGTATGGATTAGATGAGAATGGTCTGAAATGGGGGTACGACGAGCCCATTGAATGTGAGGGAAGGTTTGTTGGGTGATGGGATGAGTGAAAGTCGGATTTTGGGGTGGGGTCTGATGAGGCCATTAGGTATGGGGAAAGGTTTAGAACTGACTGTGGGATGTAGGGATATGGGTGAATTGGGGTTGATGTAAGGTATGAGTTTGAGCTGGATATGAGGGTTGTGGGTGAGTAAAATTTTAGAGGAATTGTGATGGGTATGGGTGTGAGGCTCCAAGGTTAGGCCTTGATGGGCTTGAATTTGGGCCATGAAGCCTTGGGAGGGTTGGGCTATAAAGGTCTGGCCCATGGGTCCTTGGGAAGGTTGGGCCATAAAGCCTTGGTCATGATAGGTTTGACCCAGTGGGCCTGGTCCATGGGCCATTGATGGGTCTGGGTCATGGACCCTTGGTGGGTCTAGGCCATGGACCCTTGATGGGTCTGGGCCACGGACCCTTGATGGGTATGGATGATGGGATTTTGGGTCATTGAGCCTTGGGGTATGTTGGTAATGGGGGTTTGAATGGTATGGATGATGGGGGGTTGATGGGGGTCATGGGGAATGAGGCATGGAGGCTTGATAGGGTATGGGATGGATCTATGGATGTGTGGTGTGGATGAGAGGGGGTGTGTTGGGAAGCTTTCTACCTAGTGTAAGCTTGGACCATCTCCTCCATCATGGTCATGGAAAGGAGATCAGATGGAGATGGGGTATTTAAGGATTTGAGGGGCATGGATGAGGCGGATGAGGAGGAAAAATTAGGCATGGCCCGGGTAAAATCGGGCATGACTCGAGTAAGTGGTGGGATATAGGGTGGGTTGGAGAAATGAGGTGGGGTATTGGTGAATGGGGATGGATTAGGCATGTGTGGAGAGAATGTACGGGGCATAGATGTGGAGGATGAAAGAGAAAAGCTGGTCATGGCCCCGATAAAAATGGGCATGACCTGGATAGATGGAGGGATGTATAGGGGATCGGATGCGGCATGGGTAGATGTGGGTAAATTGGGTATGCGTCGGGCGGATGAAAAACATGGTATATTGGTGAAGGTGGAGGATTGGGCCGGGTTTGAATGGGTGTGGATGGAAGGTGAGATGGGTTGGGAATGGCCATGGATGAGGGCATGGCTTGGAATAATAGGGAATGGGAGGGGTGGATTTTGGATATTTTGGGAGGTGGTAGATGGAAATATAGGAGCACAGAAGGGGCCGGTGACGGCGAATGGGGATTGAGGGAGATGGATGTGAAAACTTCTTCCACATGGGAATGGGTTGGGGAATGCGGTGGAGATGAGTTGGGATCGCATATGCCGAATCCACAGCCCACGACATGGCTTGGTGTCGGGTAGGGTACAGGTGCCTCGGGTGGGGCCCGTAAAGCTTCCTCCTGCTCCTACGAGATGGCGGAGGGTACGATGATGCCGTTGTGCCAGCACCAATAAAACTCTATTTTTGGGATTTCAGATTTAAATTTTTTTTGAATTTTATAAGTGAAAAGATTAAAAATTTTGGGGCCTTTTGAATTCCCTTTTCGGGTGTCTCTCGTACCCTAAATAGGTCTCGCGGAAAAGGCTCTGAAGCGCTTCGGAAGAATCAAATGAAAACCCCTTGATCTATTGAAGGCACGGAAACCGATGCAAACAACTCGATCTCCCAAGATTAGTAAAAAAGAAGTCACCTTCTCTTGACTGACGAGGCATATTGGGTGTCGAAAATTGCGGGCCCAAACAAAGGCACTAAAAACACTAATCGAGGAGTCCGGGATGTGAAACAGGCCACAGATTCGAGCTGCACTTTCTAACACAAACCTGGTGCAACTATTAGGTACGCTAGACCAAAAATGCATAATTTTATACTGGCGCAACTAATACATGTGCCAGTGTATTTTTGGGGCTTTTTGACTTGGTGCCAGGCAACAATGGGCTTTCAAACAGTTTGACAGCAGAGGTTTTCAGCCTGAAATGAGTCTTCTAACTTGGTTTTTCTGAAAGTTGTGCTTCCGGGGACTGACTGCTTTAATGAATCAGATCTCTTCCTCACCGAACCTAAGGGTTACAAGGCCGGTGCAGGTCTACTAATGCTCACTTTTCCCCAGGTTTTAAGCTTGGAAATGAGAAGGTTACCCACCCGATATACCTCAAGCGCAAGTGCTTTCTCAGGTACTAGGTGGGCAGAGACTTTTCCGGATCATCACTACTATGGGCTGCTGTCGTACTGAGACTCGGGAGATTGTATGTGTGCCTAGAATAACCCAACCTGTAAAAATCTACCCTGTAAAAATTGATTAAGTCCCCTTTGTTGGTTCAATTTTAATTATCACTTTTAAAGGGAGTTTGCTTAGAGTTCAAAGACCGGGGGTGATGATCCCGTGCCGCCTCTATGGGCCGGCGTCCACTATTTGTAATATGATTGCGGAAATTAAAGGCGCACGTAGGCCCGCAAATTGGCTAAGGCACTTAAAATGACGTAAAAGTAAAGGAAATTAAAGGACAATGCACAAGTAGACCCGCCAATCGGCTAAGGTACATAAAATGACGAAAATATAAATAATTTTAAGACGGTGTGCAAGTAGGCCCGCCAATTGGCTAAAACTCGTAAATGACGTCAAAGTAAGGGTGAGAAAGTGACATAATCGGAAGGGTGAGTAAAAATGCAGCAAATAATAATAATAAAATGGTTAGAAAAATAAAAATAAATGGCCAAAATTCAAGGGGAAGCTCTAATAGCTACTCCCCAGCAGAGTCACCATCTGTGCAACTGTGGGAATCAAGACGATCCTTTCGCGACAATGTGCACTTTTAAAAATTAAAGAGTCGCCACCCGGAGCTTTTGGTGTCCCGAGAAACTCAAATAAAATTTAAAGAGCATCGAAGTGCCAAAAATTGACTCTGAATCCGGACTACGCCAAAGACTTTTGGGTAGGGGCTTCAGTTATCAATTGAGAAGGTGTTAGGCACCCATTCAACCCGCTTAATGCGGTCTCTACTTATGGCCAAAATGAAAATGATAAAAAAGAAATAAAAAAGTCTTCCTCTTTCTTTTATGGCACTCAAATTCTATTTGTATCTTTCCGTTTCTACTAAAAATTCGGCGGCGTAACGGCACAAATGAGAGGATAGAGAGAGAATCAAATAAGGTAGAGGAAAAAAGGGGAGAGTCGGAGCTCTCAGGCCCTTGTTGCACCACTGTGGAACCTTGTGTAGGCTTGCTTCAGTGAGCTTCAATGACTTGTATGGTGAGAATCGGGGTTCTAGCTCCTAGGGCTTGGTAGCTAAAAGGTAGAGAGGGAAGTCTAGGGGGTAGCACACACCTAAACTATGGCTTCTTGATGAAAGGATAAGGTATAAAGAGGGTTTGAAGGTTCTGAAATTTGTATAGAAAGGTGCATTAGAGGAGAGAGAGAGAGAGAGAGAGAGGTTGCTTAATCTCTATTTTGAAAAAAATTTCAAGCCTCTCTAAAGGGAGGGTACCTCTCTATTTATAGGGAAAGGAGAGGTTAGGAGAGTGTTTAGAGGATAAACTATATTAGGAATTAGGATTTTTGGAGCCTTGAAAAGTGTGAAAAGATATTCCAATGGTGGATGAAAGGTTAGAGGTTTAACCCACTTAAGGGGTTGCAAATAGATAGGGAATGGGTGCAAGAGAATAAGCAAAACACACCCCAAGGATCAATATGGTCAACAAGTCAAACCTCAATCTCAATTTTTGAGAAGAAAACCTACAGTTATTGTTCATAAGCCTGACGCAACTAATTGATGCGCCAAGCTTATGTACAGTAAAACAGTGGCAAACAAGGATTTGGGAAGTAGCCGCCTGAGGTGAGACTCACCTATAGGCTGGTACAACTAATAGTTACGCCAAGCCATTTATGAGAAGAAATGGCTTGGCGCATCTAATAGATGTGCCAAAACCCTAGGGGGACCCCCTCAAAACCCTAAAATGCCCTTCAACTTCGGAATGTCATAACTTCTTGCGTACAACTCCGATTGGGGTGATTCTTGGCTTGTTGGAAAGCTGAGGACTTTTATTTTTCAATGGTATAAGATTTGATTATAGTAGAAGGTCACAACTAGTCTCAGTACACCACTCTTTATCTATTACTTGGGAAAACTAAGTTTATGTTCGAAATAATTTCTAAGGGTCGGGATGGGTTTCTAAGATTTCATGAAGGTTCCTAAGGGATCTGGGGTGATTCCTAAGGGTTCGAGATGGCTCATAAGGTTTTGAAAAGGTTCCTAAGGATTCCATACATGCCATTAAAAGTTTAAAAATGCGCCTCACTCGAAATGTGTCTCGATCGGGCCTTGGGCCAAATTTGGGTGTTTACAATTCGCCATGAAAAATCGGATTCGTATCATCTAACTGTCACTCGATAACTAGTTACTTTCAAGGGCCAGATTTGGAAGTTTTTCTCTACCGCATGTTCTTTTAATGCTCTTTGAAATATTTATTTGTCTCTAAAGATCTCTCAAACTTTAAACGTCTAATTTCAGTATTCAGTTTCCACCTCTTGATCGGAAGAGTCGTCCGATGTCTCTGACACTTCGTAATCTCCGTCTACTAAGGGATTATCAATGCCTCTCACAAAAAATTTTGGATCCTCTTTTATAAACTCATCCGATTCGCCATCAAAACTTTCATCTAAGTTATCTTCATTAGTAGGTTGGGGATGACTACGCCATTCACTAGCGGTGTTCTAAGTTGGTTGACTAGATCCTTCATCGAAGGGATTCTGATGTGATTGATTAGATCCTTCATTGAAGGAGTTCTGGTGTGGTTGAATAAACTCTTTACCGAAGGGGTGCTCATTTGTATGGACATGGGGTTGAGCTTCTCCGGTAATCCATATCGATGGCATAGTAAAATTTAATTAATGAGTCAACCAAGTTGTCCATCCACCGGAGAAGATATGACTAAAATCGTCGGTTTCTACCACCCTTTCTGAAGTGTAGCCTAATCCTTGACTACATTACTGTGACCCATGCATATATTTTAGTGGGTCATCATACGATTCAACTGGAGTATCGTTTCAATCAATAATTACTTTCCTGGTAGACATGTTCGCCGTAATATCGTTGTCATCGCCTAACGAGACGGTATCATATATAGTTCAATTCTTCTCAAACTTACATGGTTGAAATGAATGATTACTCACAAAATCAGTCCCGCCAAGAACTACTTGTTCAGCTTCGACTCGGAAGGATGACGGTTCCTTAATGATGAATACCTTTATGACGTCCACCCCGGATTTATAAAACGAAATTAAGGTGGCCAAATAATCAGAGTCCAAAATGTCGGCAACCACATGGGTATTCATTATCTTCATATGAAACTTTATGGAAACTGTTTTATCTGCCTTCGCAAAACTGACAGCAGACATTTGCCTTATGAATTATTCATAAGAAATACCAGTAAAAATGTTAATAACCCTCCGCCGGCCACTCTCATACAAGTCATTATCGCTTACAAGAAGGCCATCATAGTCACAGAAAAGATAAATGCTCACCTTTGTCATCGCCTATTTAAGAATGAGAATGAAAGGGTCATAAGACTGATGGCACATATCGACTCTATATACAATCGATATCGACTGTTTATACAATCGATATCGACTATTTATATAATCGATATCGTCTGTTTATACAATCGATATCGTCTATTTATACAATCGATATCGACAGTATATAAAGTTGATATCGACGGTATAAACAGTCGATATCAACTGGTTAGTGAATCGACATCGAATATTTATACAGTCGATAGATATCGATTATATAAACAGACGATATTGACTGGTTAGCAAATCGACATCAAATATTTATACAGTCTTTATCGACCGTATAGATAATTGTTATCGATTGTTTAAAAAATTTACCAAGGAAATAAAATTTTCTTATACTGCACTATTAAGAGACCCTAACAAATTGAAAATGAGGACCAATAAAATAAAATTATTTCTTATACTCCACCATTAAGAGACCTTAATAAACTAACCAACTAAAAATAAGGTTTAAGTAGGATACCTCGCGTCGCAACGGCAAATTGCAGGGTCTTCTTTTCACAATGGCAAAATACAGGAGCTTCTTCTCCCAAGCCTCTATTTTCTTCTTCGTAATAACAGATCGGAACAGATCGGACTAAGGAAGAAGACGTCGTCACCTGACCCACCTCTAACTTTTTAGTAGATTAAAATGAGAAAGAAGATGATGCTTTTGTGGGTTAAAGAAAGTCATAAAAGGGGGTAATTTTGACTTTTTACTCTCCTTAGGGTTAGCTAGGCTTGGAGATGGTCGGTTTGGGTAAAGGTGAAAATATAGGGTCTCTGACGGAAAAGGTGTATTTGACAGGGTCGATCAGGTAAATTTTCCAAATATTTTTGGCACACTCGATTGCCATAGTAAATAAGTTTTGCCTGTTATGACCCTAAATTTTGTTTGATATATTTGTTACATGATGAATTTAATAACATTTTTCTGTTACACTTATGCTTTTTTTATATGAGGTTGGAGCCTTGTATGCCCTCGTCATTGCATATAACGATGAGGGTTAAAATGCATCGTTAGGACTACTTGCAATTAAACATGCCCTTTGAAAGAAAGACTTGGTATTTTGGGACCTGCGCCATGAGGAAACACCATCTAAGCTCACGTCTAATTTGAATGCTATGATGTATGAGTCTTTGGTGTAAAAGATTGACAAGAAACATATTTTCTATCATATGATTCAATACATTCAACCATTGAATCAATTATCTGATAGAGATCTTTTTTCATGCTTCTTTTGTGCCAAAAATTTATAAATCATGGCCTTCAAATTGGCGGCAGAGATGGTGTTTTCACATGGCCCAAGTCTCCGAAGTATCAAGCCTTTCTTTTAATTGTGTGCTTGGTTTAATATATGTGTGCAAATAAAATAATTGTGGAAGAAGCAACCATCTTAAATTATGACCTAATGCATATTCCGTCAATTTATTAAAAACTGTATTCCAAACCTCTTTGTGCTTCGACTAATCCTTGCGAGGGATTTAGGCTGCGTATGGCATTGCTCTTTGGTAGCTCCTGCCATAGCAGAGTTCACCTGCTTTAGCGGGTTACCATCCTCTATGTTAATATCTTGGTTCCTGCTTTAGCAAGTACCCCTTCTCCTTGATAACTCTTTGCATAATAAAATTTTATGCATGATTTACCTGTACTAGCAGTTCTACCCTCCTCTCTACTAGCTCCCTATAAGATCAAATAGAATTAGCTCTGACAAGGAGTGAGTAGAGAGGAGGGTAGAACTGGTAAATAGGTAAATCATGCATAAAATCTTACTATGCAAGGAGTTATCAAGGAGAATGGGTACCTGCTAATGCAGGTAGCAGGATGTTAACAAAGAGGATCGTAACCTGCTAAAGCAAGTGAGCTCTGCTATGATAGGGGCTACCAAAGAGCAATGTAATACGCAGCCTTAAAGTTTAATACATATCGGCATATCATTTGGGTCCCGTGGCCAATATTTAATGAATAGATTGGATACGTATTGTCCAAACTAGCCGATATTGAAGTAACTCTTTCTTTTAAATTACGACATATATAAATATTAATAAAAAACTTGCCCAAAGGGTGTTTTTCAGTATTACATCTTATTCATATCCGATATTTATTTGATACATATCTGATTTATATTCGATATAGGCCGATATGGACTTGATATTTGACTTTGTTGACTCAATTTTGCTACCTTCACAAAGTCGGGTTTATATTATATTGGATTGGGCCTAATCCGATACATATCGGCGAATATGTTATCGGATAAGGCTCACATTTAAAACCATGCCTGCGAGTGCGGCGCACCTACCTTTCCTTGTGACACCAAGTTTCGCGAAGGGATTCGAATCTGCTGCCATGGCCCAAAGAGTTAGCATCTAAGTGCATTGTTGTGTGCACATATGTGGTGCAGGCGACAGCTTTTGTGTGCTTGACCAATTTATATCGTGTGATCAAGTGCCTTATAAAAGCACCTGCGTGAACAATTAAATATAGGGCATTTTAGAAAACAAAGCCTCCAAAATAAATTTTTTAATAAAAAAATTATTTTTAAAAAAAATGGTGCTTTTACAATTTTCTGAAGTTTTAAAATTCGTGAAACACAAATTTTCTAAAACATTTGAGGTCAAATTTTTTTTACTAAAAATTTGTTTTTGAGACATGTTTCTCTAATTAACCCTTAAATTATTTATATTATATGTGGACAACAGTCTATGATGAAGGGCGTAAAAAAAATGTTCTAATCATGTGATTTAACAGTGTTCACCCAATGAACTTCCCAACTCTGTTTCTGGGAGTCATCTACAAGGAGATCAGAGAGAAACTCACCAAATTAGAGTATTTTCCCGGGGCACTTTAGAAAACAATGCCTTAGAAATATACTTTTTAGCAAAAAAGAACTGACTTCAAACATTTTAGAAAAATTATACTTTCACGGATTTTAGAACTTCAGAAAACTGTGAAAGGACTGTTTTTTATTTTTATTTTTTAAAACAGTGCTTTCACAGTTTTCTGAAGTTCTAAAATCTGTGAAAGCACAGTTTTTCAATAATGAGTTGTGGTGGAACTCTGCTCCTTCCCAACTATTTGATGGAATTTCTTTTGATTCTATGAATTGAAAATCTATCTTTTTCCGATGAAAAAAAAAAAAAACTTTAAAACATATGGCAATAATGAATGTCGTGTGGGACGGTGGAACCACATTTCCCAGTTCAGCTTACGAGTGCAGACCCGGAATCGAACTGAAATTGAAAGTTTTGGAACCGAAGTCAAACAAATTGGTTCAATTTCAGTCTGGTTAAATTTCGAAAACTCAAAACCGAATTGATTTCGGCTTGGTTTGGCTCGGCACAGTTTTAGTTTCATTTTTTTCATTACTTATATATTTATTACATTACATTTTCAGTGTTTTTTTTTTCTGATATTTTCATTTTTTTAGATAAAAAAAAATTGGGTCTGTTTTCTAAGCCTGCCCAACCTGTTTTCAGTTTTGGCCTATCAAAACCAAAACTGAACCGGTTGAGAATCAGTTTCGGTCCAGTTTGGCAAATCATTTTTTTAGACAATTTCAGTTTTCCGTTCAAAACTTGCACCCCTAGTTGATCTGCACTTGGAAATCTCAATTGATGTTTAAGCATGTCACAGTTCACTGATTTGGGTGGCCTATGCACTGCTGGTGGTGTATGGACGTATGCACCTGACACCAGCTCTAATAAAAAAACCTACACTGACTGGATACTTTTAAGTTCTAATCATCAAGATTGATCTGAATCACTATACAAACTACGAACAAATGTCCATATATTCATTGATCAAACGATTATAAACATTCAATTTTTTCTTTTATTTTACATTAAGACCTGGCCCCCCGATTGGACTTTACGAAGCCAATCCAAAGGAGGTAACCAAGTTCGAAATCGCCTCTCATAGGGTTGGGTGCCTGTTCGGTTTAATTTAGATAAGATTTGAGACGATATCAAAAAATTGGGAGATCATAAAAGTAATAATAAGTTATTAAATTATACAAAAAATATATATTAAATTATTTAAAATTAAAACTAATATAAATAAATAATAAAATAAGTGTATTATATAGTTCCCATGTATTAACAATTTACAATCCTAAAAACAATACAAAGTACGCTTAAGCATATATGACAATGATAAAAAGTCAATAAATTAGTCAAGTTCAAAAACTAAAAAAATCGAGAAATATTCAAAGAATCAATGCATTAAGCGAATATTCAGCAAAAGGTTCAATAGATCATATATTTAGAAAAAAAATTCAAAATTTTGATTAATTTGGAGAAGGGAGCTAAAATTTGCACATGAGATTTGTACCATGGCACATGATTGAAAAGAAAGAATTTGTTATTTTGAGATTTGTGCCACATGAAAAATCATCTAAGCCATCTAATTTGAAGACTACGATGCAAAAAAAAAAGGCAAAAAATTTGTTCGAAACATAATCTCTATCATATGATTTGTCAGAGTCAATCATTAAATCAGCTGATGACTTTTGCCTATATGCACCCAAATAAAAAAATTATGTTTTGTGCCAATCTTTGGCCTTAGAGATCTCTCTTTCATGATTTTTAAATTTGACGGCCTTGATGGTATTTCATGTAATAGATTCTAAAAATAATAAAGTTTTTAACCACGTGCCACGGTCTAAATTTAGCGTACAAATTTTAGCTCCCTTTTGGAGAATTTTGTGACAATGATCGGTTGAACTGCTCTCTTTTTTGTGTATGATTAGCACTTGATAATTGAATGTCATGTGTGGAACATAAAATAGGATACCTCTCATCATTCACATTCGGAAAACCCTTTACTAATTTAAAATAAATAATTCTGAAATTCCCTTTTATGGACTTTTGGAAATGGGAGCCATTACTTGCACATGCTTTTCAAGTGATTGCACCGAATTTAAAAGATAGACTTGCAAGTTTGGGGACCTCTACCACATGAAAACATCATTTAAGCCATTTGATTTGAAGGCTATGATTTAAAGATATCAATTGCAAAATATTAGAACAAAATATAATTTTCATCATTTGATTAAATGGAGTCAAAGGCTATTATATAATTCAACAGTTGACTACAATAAATCATATGACAAGTATCATGTTTGCTCCAATTTTATGTATCAGAGATCTATTGATCATGAACTTCAAATCAGACGGCCCATATTGCATTTTTACATATCACATGTCCCTAAAATACCAAGTCTTTCTTTAAATTCGGTGCAATCACTTGAAAAACGCGTGCAAGTAATGGCTCCCTTTGAAAATAGTTAAAAAGAGATGTGACCGTGCGTCACTCATTCAACGTCTCAACTGTTGTACGATTGATATGAGATACTCTGGCAATTCGACTCTCCTCATGGTCATTTTAACACTAAAATGGTGTTTAACTGATCTTACACCATCAATGGTTTAAGATGTGAGTGATTCGGATAGTCAAAGTGACTGGTCATAGGTTGAAATTCTACAAGTCCAAACCTGGTGTTTTAGGAAGATTTAAATCATCTGATTTGTGAAGTATAATATCAACCGTTGATTTTAATTTTAATGATTGATATCAAAGTTCATTAATTGGATGGTTCACATTCACTTATAAGCAAGTTCCTTTTGGCTGAGACATGTTTAAATGATAGTTGCCACTTTGACAATTTAGATTATTAAAGACGTGTTTCATATAGAACAATGATAATCAAACATTTATTGTATGAGATAAAAAGTCTAATTTTATTAGTGTAAAAACGTTTAAACACCAATTATGTGTTTAAATGTCTCTTGAACCATTATCCCCTTGTTGGACATCTTCATCATTTCCCTCCATAATTAGAGGGGTCGGCCAGCTATATTGTATAGCTGGAAAAGAAAGGATAATAGCTCATTACCAGCATTCAAACACCAAAATTATGTGTAAATGACCTTATACCATTAAAATGAAACTTTTTTTCTCACACCATTACTGTGCGATGTATCAGTATGCCATGTGTTGCACGTGGGTGATCACTCTAAATTGTCTAACATTCTATGATTAGAAAATGTCTCACCAACAAGAAACATTCATATGAGTGGATGTCAACCATTTGATTGACAAACACTAAAATTAGCCATTATAACTAAAATAATAGTTGATACTTGATATTGTAATCCATAGATCAGATAGGTTAAATCTCTTGAAAACACTATTTTTGTGAACTATCACTTTGACAGTACAAATCACTTATATCTTAAAATCAATGATGGTGTAAGGACATCTACCTGTCAAGAGAGTCAAGTCCAAAAATAGTTGACGGCTCACTCTCTTAATTTTCATTTAAACACTATTTTGTTGTTTAAAAGTAATCTTACATAATGTGTAAAATGTGACCAATAGAAGTCGTCAAATTATAGCTGTACATTTAACAGAAGAGGGCTTGAGAATCACTTTTAGGGAGATTTGAATCAGACTCTAGTATCAACAATTATTTTTATTTTGAAATGGTTGATATTAGATTTCAACGATTAGATGGATCACGGTCCATGGGTGAAAAATATGTAAGAGAGAGAATGAGAGTATAATTTTTGTTGTAATCTCTATAAATACGAAAAACACATTTTCGCCGTCGGGAAGACCAAATCGTTGGGTCACGCTCTTTCGAGTTAAGAGTTGTTGCAGGCAACTGTTGGGCTTAAAATTTATTGGAAGCCACCCGCTCATGGAGCTTAGAGATATTGGGCCTTTTCACTCGGCACCTTTTAGGCTTCTCTTTCTTTATTTCTTATATTTATATTATATATGTAGTAAAATCATATTTTCCTTCGTAGCTTTCCTAATCCAAAGAAATGTAGAAATATGGAGTTTTATTTATTGAGTCCATCTCATCACTACACTCAATCCATGTGCAAACTTTACAACCAATCATATTTCATCAATGCAAAAATAAATAAGAACCTTCGGTTTCAACCCTTTCACTAATCAGTCAGGCCATTACTATTCCTTAGAAATAGGATTTTAAGTGCGGCCAAAAAGAGCCTGAGGCTGTCTTTGGGTTAACTCTTATTAGAGCATATATAATTCTTTATTTCTCAAAATCTGCTTATATATAAAATAAGCATAAAATAATTTTATCACTTAAAACAGCTCGCATTAAGGGCTACACTTTTCCCCAAAAACAGTTAACCCAAGCGCAGCCTTAGTGATTAGTTAAAGTTTGTACCTTTGACCTATATTAGTAAAAGGCTTACAGCCCAGGTACAAATACCAACAACTGTAAAGAAAAGCAATAATTGAAGCAATATATTGATTTTACACAGACAAAGCACAGTCGGCTGATGTGGCACGACTCAATCGGTACATATAAGTCAGTGAATCAGTTACATAACGCCACGTCCTTCGCCTAACACTTTATCTGCATAAAATCTGTCGTCCGTTTTTCACTTTCCCATGTTCAGCCCATCCGAGTATTTGAGTGCTCAGTCCTTCCATATGCTTGACCTTTCGATGGATACATTTGCCACGTAAGGTAAGGGTAAACAAAAAAAACGAAAAGAAAGAACATATTTTTTAAACCCGAGTGGAGTGGGAAATTGGGGAATAGAAAGGAAGAGCGAAGGTGTTTTGGAACGATTGGTTTGCTTTTCGATACGCGTTCCTGTAGATAGTTCCATCGTTTGGATTTGCAAATTTGGGGGATCGGTGGATTGAGAAGATGACGGAGGTGATCCTCCATGTGTACGACGTCACGAACAGCGCTTCTGCAAAGACAAACAACACCATCGTTCAGATCAACAAGATCTTCAAGGACGGTATTGGATTGGGAGGAATCTTCCACAGTGCAGTTCAGGTGATTTTTTTTTTTTTTTTTTCGATTTCAGTTATAAAATGAAATTTTATTCTGTTTCGTGATGTTTGTCTAGGGTTTTCTTTTGATCAATGCGATTTCTGGTTTTTATCGACGAGATCTAGGGTTTTATGTTTTCGTTGCCTAGGGTTTTTGCTAGTTATGACGACAATTTCCAATTTTATATGCAATTTAGATGATGAATGGATGTTACCTTCTATGAAACAGTATTTTTGTTACGATTTGGTTAAAAGACCATGATACAATTATTCCTGTATTTTAATCACAACTACTTGTATGAGTGCTAACATGCTATCACGAAAGAAAATAATGGTTGATCTCTTTGAGAAGATCGACTTCCAAAGTTAAATCCTCGTAGAAAATAAAGACTGTGAGTTTACAGAACTTGTAGGAGAATTTTCAATCCTATTACTTTCGAGTGATCCAGATAAACTTCTATATATATATATATATATATATATATATATATATATATGGAAAAAGGATATATGGGTTGGAGTGCATGGATGAACTCATGCACTCGAATCCTAGATCACATGCCACATGGCACGTGATCCCAAAAAAAATCTCTCTCCGGATCATGTGTCACATGGCATGCGATTTACTAAAAAAAGTATTAAAAATTAAATTTTTTTGGTGGTTAAAACTGTGGTCAAAGTTTTTATACTGCCCCACACATTCTTGTGCATTGAATTGTTTCCCCTTTGACCACATTTTGGATGGTACATATACATCAGTTCATGTCCAAATTTTTTGAGTGGCCTTTGACCGTCCATTGCCGTGGTACTTGATCCCTTATATGGTTGCCACGTGGATCCCACCTGATTCAAATGCATGGATCCACCATGCATTCCAACCCATATCCCCGGGGCTTTTATATATATATATATATATATATATATATATATATATATATATATATATATATATTCACAAGTGTTTATATGAGATTTACCAATCTTATTACTATCAATTGATTCAAATAAATTAGGAAACTACCCTACCGTATTTAAGAAGCATAACCTAAACATGCAGTTTAACATTAACTTCTATAACAAAAATAACTGTCCTAGACTACTCATAAAAAACAAACAGTAGTAAACTATCTCAACCATTGTTTAAATCTCAGAAATCTGAGACCTATCAGATAGTACTAATACGTGAGACGTCTCGCATATCAGCGAAACGTCTGGGCGATACGGTCTGAAACGAAAAAAGGGCTTTAAATGATCTTCCACCATTAAAGTATACTTCACTGTTATGCCACATGGTACATCTCTGTGATCAATTTAAGCAATCCAAGTGGCTGTCCGTCATTGGAACACATCTCAGTTGAAGAATCATCCCTATAAAGCGATGCAAACCCTTCGATCAGTGAGCTTCAATATGAGCCGTTAAAAAATAAGAATAATAACAAATAATAGAGTGCACAAATTTGGACAAACGGGGTCATCACATAGATTAGATACGTTGAGTGAAAATAATGCCATGTGTACAAAAGTGACGATTCGTACACTTTTAATTGTGAACTAGCTTAACATCTTATAATTCATTCTTAAATAACTAAGTTTCTCTCTAGCGTCTCGGGGCGTCGTCGCTGGTGATATCTAAAACCGTGATCTCAACTGGTAAAATATGTGACCATGAACCGTCAAAATAGGTTTGTTTCTATCACTTTTCCACCCTTTGAAACACCCTTGTCCTCTGGGCAGGGAATCTTCTGTTTATATGAGGTTCTTATTCTGCGCTTGCTCAAAACTAGTGTTACCTGGACACATGGCACGGGTGCCAAGTGTCAAGGTGCCAATAGATGTTTGGCACGCCAATGTCTAAAAATTCCAATATAGCGGCACGGCCTTAAGAAAAATAAAATAAAAATATAGAACATATATAGAGAAAAATTGAAGGGAAATCTTAGAGAACCAATTTAGATATGTAATGAAAAGATTCATAGTATATGTCGTGAACCTAAATAAATTAATCTTATAATATAAAATTGTTTTTAACGACCCAAACCTAAAAAAAAAGTATATTATAGTATTAAAAGGATGAGCATTTTAATAGCCATATTTGGTTTTTCATTTATGTCTAGAAGTTTTGTGTTGTTTGAGGAGTGTCCAAGTGTCGGCATGGGTGCCAAGCATGGGTTAAAATATCGGGTTACCGATACGTATCGTCCGAGCTCCAAAACGATACGTATCGGACGATACGTATCGGTACCGGTCTGTATCGGACGATACATTGAATGTATCGTTCGATACATTCAATACATTTGAATGTATCGAACGATACATTCAATGTATCGTTCGAGTCCAATACCGATACGTATCGTCCGATACGTATCGGTATCGGACGATATTTTGATCCATGGTGCCAAGTGCCACCAAGTGTTGGCACGGGAAAAATCGCAAAAGTAGAAGTGCCAAGGTAACACTGCTCAAAACCCTTTAAGATAGTCGATTGAGCTTTACACTGATGTCCCAGTTTGAACATTTGTTCACAATTGAAACAAAGTTCCTTTTTTGTCTTATGCTCATCTCTATATGGTTCATTTTTTTAAATAATGAGACTCAATCCTGTAGTGCTTGTTAGATATTGATGGCTTCAACAGACACGGTTTACCAGCACCATGGCATGGTATCAATTTTATGATCCACTTAATCGGGTACAAAACTTTGTTGGGAATAAATAAAAAATATCAGATGAATCAGGTAATACAGTGTTGGTCTGTGCAATTATTCCAGTATTTGTTGGCAGATAGTAACTGATAAATACCAGATAATGTTGACACATCCTATTTCTCTATATTTCTAGTATGTAAAATACTTGGATCATTTAAATGGTTTAAAATATAAAAAAATGAACAAAATGCTCTTATCAACATTTTATTAATGTTATAATCATTCATTTATTTGTACACTGCCCTAGTAATTCATTCCTTAGGAATGCTCTTAAACACTGTTTAGTTGAATCATGGTAAAAATTTGTAGGTATGCTTTTCCAAATCCTTTGCTTCCTTTAAATATAGAATTTTTTTTTAGGCGTATGTTGAATGATATTTACTTATTATGGTTTATGCTATAATCCATCGGACAGGTTTGGGGAGATGAGGAATGGTCGTTTGGATATTGTGAAAATGGTTCTGGAGTTTTCAGTTGTTCTCCATGTAAAAATCCTATGTATACGTATCGTGAAAGCATTGTCCTTGGAAAAACGAGTTCTTCAATTTCCAAGGTGAATCAGATTTTGAGAGAACTAAGCAGAGAGTGGCCTGGACATTCGTATGACCTGTTATCAAGAAACTGCAATCACTTTTGCAATGACTTGTGTGAAAGGCTGGGTGTGCCAAAACTTCCAGGTGACATGCATTTTCTTGCTCCGTTTTTTGTGATATTGATTAATAACATGCTTGTTATTTGTTAATATTAATCATAGATGCTTACTTTTACGAAGTCATTGTATATATTAATATTTTAACAATTGAATCATGTAAATAGGATGGAATTCTTATCATTTATTGCCCGCTAAAACACGGGGCCCTTTAATTGTTTTGAATATAGTAATCACAAAGCAAAATATATAATATTTTGAAGAAAATATATAGTTGTGTTAATTTCTTTGTGCTATGAGTTAGTATTTTGGGTCATCTTCTGTACACGTTATATGCACTTGAATAATGTACACATGGTACATGCAACTACCTTTAGGTGGGATTTAGCTCACAAACTGCACCGCTGAATACCTTTATTGTCTGGTCAAGAGCCTGCAAATCGGTGGTTTTAAGCATGTAAAGGCAGTGGTTCACATTATATGAATATAAGTGCTTTGTTCTATTCTGATCCATAAATTTTCCATAAAAATTTATGGTTCTTTCCCTCTCCCTTTTTTCTTTTCCATGATAAATTGAGAACTTGCCTTGTTTCAGTCTTAGCATCCATAATATTTCCACCTAGGACTTGATCTTGATTCACAGTCTACTGTCTGAGACCTAGAATTGGCTGATTTACAATTCTATCTTTGAATGATTTATGCTCCACAAAATTCATGTTCACGTCTTGATATAATTTTGTTCGTGATTTGATCTTGGATGCCAGGATTGCAACCTTGGAGGGGTGAATCTGCTTCAAAATCATCATGCGGGGAGTGTGATCCCTCCTCCTTGTGAGTGGATTTGCTCCCCTGCTGAAATTTTGACCTCCCTCCTTGGGTGTGGTACTAACACAATTTTGTGTCGTTAAAACAAGTCTGTTAGTTTATTTAGGGAATGTAGCAGGTGTAGCCGTGTAGGCTCGTTTGGTATAAATATAACAGATACAGCTGCAAATTTCCTTGGGGTGTCAAAAATAAATGCTTAAAAATAGGGACTACTCTATTATATTATCATTATTATAGTAAACATATAGACACGAAGTATCACATCCACTGGTATGGACAAGATGTCAATATTAATTTTATCTAGACATTATTGCAACTTAACTGTTTATCACATGCGTCATGTGCTGAAACACCATTGTACTTTTTTTTATTATAAATTTTTTTTCAATTAATCAAGTACATTGTTGTTCTCTTTTCTCAATTAACAAACTAAGTGCTCTAATTGATGTACTCGAAGGGAAAGTACCATTTTTTAATGTTATTTGTGTTCTGTTTTTTGGAAAATGTCCACATTTTGTAAGTATATCTATGTACTGGATGGATAAATAATATATCTCTAAGGACTTAGTTTAGTAAGGAGTTTTTTAATTTTTTTTTTGAAACTGTAAGAAATTTACATAGCCTGTTCCCAATGTTGAATCCTGTAAAAATTGATTTACTTCTGCATCACTCACTTTCATACTCCTGCTCCAGGCTTCTGGGGTCTTGATAAATTCATCATTAGGATTGCAATCTTGTCTCAGAAAATTTATATTCATTCATTCCATTGATATATTGGTGTTCTCTTTAGCCTCAATCACCTAATCATGGATTGGTTTTGAGAGTCACATATAAGTTTGTAGTTGGTAGAATCCATGCTAATCCTCAATGAAATTGATGCAAATATTTAAGAAATTGGACAATTGATATTGTTGGTAATTTTAGAGGTCTTGTAATAGTTATTGTAACAAAAAATTACTCGTATTAATACATATTATTCTAGATTGCTGTTTCATAGAGAAGTAATCAAAATTGCATTAAGTTGAGAACATCAACTTGATAGGTTTTTGTTGTATTATGGTCCCTGTTTTCACTTTGGGCTGTATTGATTGAGGGAAATTTTGGGTCTCAGAATAATTCATTTTATACTTTGATGGGTGTTACCCAACCACGCTTGCTACTTCTTCCTGCCACTTTGGTAACCATAGTTACAGTTGTAAATTTTGAGCACATGGATTATATTCTCTAGATATTAAATCCAGGTGCAACTACTTGCACATAAAAAATCTTCCTTCGCACCCATTTGTAAATATTTAAATAATCCTTTTTTGATTACCCTTTTTAATACCCATCTTATCCTTACAAGTACATCCTCATAGATTACCCACATCTTCTTATTCTTCTTCTTTTTACAGTAGCCACAACGGTGATCTTCTTCTTCTTAGTCACACCATCCATGAAACCCATTTCTAAACGGCCCATCTCAGCCGTTAAGTTCACTATGGCCTCCTTCTTCTTCTTAGCCACACCATCCATGAAACCCACTTTAAAACCACCATCTCAGCCATGAAACCCACCTATCTCAGTCATTAAAACCACCGTCTCATCCATTAAAACCGCCAGTACCATAAAAACCACCATTTAAGCCATTAAACGCCCTCTTTCTTCTTTTTTCTTGTTAGTCACACCATCCATGGAACCCACTTAAAAATCACCATTTTAACATGAAACTCGTTCATCCCACTCATTAAGACCACCATCTGATCCACTAAAACCACCATCTTAGCATGAAGCCCACCCCCTCATCCATTAAAACCCCCCCACAACCTCCGTCTTCTTCTTAGCTACACCATCCATGAAACCTAATTTAAAATCACCATCTCAGCCATGATACTATCTCATCTCACCCATTAACACCACCATCTCATCCTTAAAAACTACTGATGCTATTAACACCGTTGTCTTAGACATTAAAATTGAGCAAATGGGGAATTGTGTGGTAAAAAGGTGTGCAATTTTTGTGTGTGCAATCATAAAATGTAATGTGCCATAGATTTTTTTTTAGAACTCGTGTACAAAGGAATCGTAACAGTTGCTCCCTTCAAATCATAGTCACCTAGAGGGAGTACAAGAATAAGATGGCAATGGAAACTCGAAAAAACAGTAAAAAATGGAAAGTACGGTGTGAAAATGGAAAAAATCGGAGTACAGGAATAAGGAAAGGGAAAAATTTGGAAAAAGGGCAGAAAATGGTACATAAGGGAAAAATGAAAAAATCGAGAAAATATAAAAAATTAAAAAGCATGTACTAAAATTAAGAAAAAGACTAATTTGTGCGATAGAAGAGTAATTAAACCTTTTTTTCTGTTTAAAAACACATTTTTTTTGTGTTTTTAAACATACAAAATATTTTTTTTAAAGATACATTTTATACAGTTTTTAAACATTTTTTTTTTTAAATGGTGTTTTTTTTCTTGACTGTGTTTCAAATCGTGGTATTGGGGGCCATATTTGCCTCTGACATTAGGTCAATATGTTTCGGCCAATACCAATATATTTTTTTGTCTACTCAAATTTTGATACTATATAAGCATCAAACTGGACTAGGCCGAAATCTAATATATATCGCCAATAAGTATCAATATCAGCCGAGTTTGAGACCATGCTTATACTCTGTCGAATATATACACAACTCTGTTGTTCTATACAGTACATTATGTCTTCTGATACTGAAATGAACATTACTAATTTAAAATATAAGAAATGAAAGATTGCTATTATGTATAGGAAATCAATTGCCCTTCACAAATTACCATTCCAGAATATAGTAAATTATATGAACAGCGGTTCACGTTCATGGTTATGTTCTACCAGTTTTCTGAATACTTCCGTGTTTTTTATGCCCTCTTTTGAAATACTAGAATACCTGGATAAACATATACTTTTTATTTTATAGATTGCTATTCCAAGTTTTCTAAAAAACTGAATAGGAAATTATTCATGCAATGGAAAATTATACAGATTCTTGGAAATGTAATAGTATAATTCTATAACGAGTTTGTGAGAAGTGACTTTTTAGTGGTGGGGAGATGATGTTTATAGGTTTTGAGAGAGTTTCTGTGCAAGGCTTCTGGTGCCTTTTTTCTTTCTCTCTTTCTTTCCTTTGTTCTTTTAGTTTGATTCTTTAGGTAATAAGGGTCATGGTTAGATTGTTCATTAAGAGAATACAATGTAGGGTAGCTCTGTTTGTGCGCACGCGTTCTCTGAAAGCTCCCACGCGTGCAACCCCTTAAAAGCCGTTGATTGCTTCAGATCTGATGATGGGAATCGCGTTTCACCTCTATCTTCGACACAACCGATCTTGAGATCATTTTGCACCTATCAAACAATCAATTTTTGATTCCACATCTCACAGATCCCCAAAAAATACCCCTTGTGCGCAATGGCACACATCATACTCAAATGTGAGTTTAGGGCCATATTTTGGGGATCTGTGACATGTGGAATAACAAACAGATTGTCTGATTGGTGCGATATGATATCGAGATCCTTTGTGTGGAAGATCTAGGTGAAACACGATCTCCATCATCTGGTCCGAAACAATCAATGGTTTTCAAGGGGTTCCGACGTAGGCGCTTTCAGAGAACGCATGGGCGCTTTTAGAGCTACCCTACATTGTAAAGTAGATCAATGGAGTAATTTGACTGAGGTTTTGGTGGCATGAATTTTAATTTGTTTAATGTAACCTACCAATTAAGCAGAAAATTATTTGTTTAGATTGTTTCTTAGAGAGAATTATGTCTATCGAAGTCCTAGGATTAACGGTGTGACTCCTATGATTAAATCGAAGCAACACGAGTTATGTGATGAATCTTACGATTTATTTATTGAATCCTACAATTCTACTCAAATTGTACGATTCATATGAATCTTACGATTTGATTCATATGGGGTTTCACGGTCGCAGATTGATTGTGACTATTTTTAATTTTTTTTTCACGTTTTTATGTATTTTATAATTTTTTTTAAAAGTTCTTTTACATAAAAATAAGTTAAAAACGAAGGCTCACTCTGGTAAAATGTTTCTAGGATTTTGTCTTCTCATATGAATCTTACAATTTGATTCATATGGGGTTTCACGGTCGCAGATTGATTGTGGCTATTTTTTATTTTTTTTTCACGTTTTTATGTATTTTATAATTTTTTTTAAAAGTTCTTTTACATAAAAATAAGTTAAAAACGAAGGCTCACTCTGGTAAAATGTTTCTAGGATTTTGTCTTCTCATAAACCCTTGTGCTTGTTTTTTTTTTAAAATATTTTTGTGATAGGACTATGAGTTTGATTTTTGTTTGTTGCGAAAGTTCTCTTTTGTCGAGAGCTATCAAAGACACGTGATTTTGAAGTTTGGAAGTCTCTAGTGTACACCACTCACCTCAACTTATTTCTTTCAAGGCTGTGATAATGATGCTAATTTCCTAAGCATTGTCTTCCTCTTGAAATGGTACTTCTCTTGTTTGATTATTTTGGCAGTCCTTTTCCAAAAAGCACTTTTTTAGGGGAAAAGTGTTGGGTGAAAAGCACATTTCACCCATTGACATGACACCTTTAGCTGAAGACAGTGTTGTGTTGAGAAGTTGCCCCTTGCTGCTTCTCACACAACACCATTTTCAACATGTGGTAGACCTTTTTGAGAAGCAACACATGATACACCTCTTTACAACACTTGAAAATTGCTTTTTGAAAATGGGTTGCCAAACAGGACCTATGCTGCCTGGAAAAAAGAATTCCCTAGGAATTGCAGTTCTATTGTTTGATTAGTCTTTTTGGGAAATAACTTCCTGTGACATTGAAAAAGGGTATTTCAGGCCTAATGGAATGATTACAAAAACTACAAATGGGCCTCACGTGATTCCAATTCCACAAGTCGAGATAAAAAAATAAAAAATAAAAAAACAAAAAAAAGTTACCTTGTGGATTTGCCATTTTAGAGGTTTCTTGGATGGAGTTATAAATGGCATGTGAATGAATTGGTTGGTGAAAGTGAATTCCTCAAATAGGCCCCATATGATTTCAATTCCCATCTTTAAAATGCAATCGTAGAGGAATTTTGGAATTGGCTAATCAATTCCACCTTAAATTTCCAACTTCGATTTTAACAAACACAACCTTAAAATTTTTTGTTATGCTTTTATAGATGGGTATAGATTTATAGCGTTATATGCTTTTTTAATGAATGATGAGTAATGATTAATGTTGAGGAGGAATTGGAAGAGTTTAGATATAGTTTTGTCCATTTATCTCAATATACCTCTTTTTGTTATACTTTGGCACATTTAATAATTAATCTTCTTCAATCAGGCATACTTGGTTTACATATTATGTGGTTTGTGAAAGAAATATCATGTTGGATAATTGAGTTTGGGCATATTTGGATGTAACTCAATTTTTTATATTTATTGAATGTTTTCTTTTCAATTTTTTCTTGTTTAATAATGTTTTTTTAAATCTTACGAATCAACGGTTTAAAGATATGGTTCGATTCACAATATCCAAAACGATATTGTGATACAATTCAATTTTTTGACAACGTTGGAGAGAATACATGTGCTAGTTAAAGATTATTTGTACTTCCTTTTCAGTTTGTGTTCTTAAAAGTTTTTCATCTTTCACAGCTTGGGTTAACCGGTTTGCCAATGCTGGTGATGCTGCTATTGAAGTTGCTGGAAATACTGCATTACGTGTTAGATGCTCTTCCTTATCTTGGTTGATTGCTGCATTTTTTGTAGCCTATACTTTTTTTCTTGAATTTTATTTTCTTCCTTTATGGCTATTTCTACCAATTAGTATAGAGAATCACATCCTAAAATGCCTATATGAAGCAATTGGCTAATGGATCCCATAATTTCATGTGTCTAACTTCCAGAAGAGCTGGTATTAGATACCCAATCCGAGGGCCAGTGCTCAGTGGCAGCACTCAGGTCAATCTCCTGCTACCCAAATGATCAACCGTTGGGCGTTGCACGCTATTTTGACCATTCAATTCAGTGACAGTACACTGTTGACATTTCAAAGATTTGACGCTAAAAAATATCAGGGCTTTCTCAAGGTTGATGGAAAGAGATTGAGTTGAATGCCACCACTTGCGCTTGGGTTGGGTACTTTATACTAATTCCTTTTAGAATTTATTGATGTTTTTATGATGCTAATAGCCAGTTTCTCACTGTGCAACGTCTTGTAGTAGTTCTTTCATTTATTATTAGCATTACTGAACAAGCAAAAATTTATCTCGAGGATTCCATCGTTTAAAGAATATTCACCATTTGTTAACCTCTCAACATATAGATGTTGGTAGGGTTGATCAATTTACGTTTGGCACGTTCCTGATTACATTTAGTGACTACACAGCTTGTTCAGTAATTTTTTTTAATGGAAATCCAGATATCATATTGATGATTGCAAGTTTAATACCTCTGATTTTTTTTGGTCTCTAGCAAAAAGAAATCCATTTCCCATTGTTGAAAAGAGATATACAGTATGAAGGCAAAATCTTTTATCCAAAATAATCACAAAGCTTAACCCATGAATGGAAATCGACCTTCGGCGGACAGTGTTCACAACTTATTTCCTACGAATATATATGAGTCTAAACTGAGAGACGCTTTCTCAGAAGCCAAGTGTTACCTACAAATCACCAGCACCCAGTAGGTTGTGTTTTCTTAAAGCATAAAACTTACATCTCCCATTCCTTAGTAGGAGAGATATGTGGCCACAGAAGAGGGATTCAGTGGAACAGAATTGACTAAGTGGTAGAGTCGTGGAAACAGTTTATTTAATTTTTTGGACCTTAACTCCATGGAAGAATACGCTATTGCTGTGTGCTTTACATCTCTGCCCCATATAGCGCGGTAGATGTGTTTTGGGTGTTTCTATTTATTTATTTGGAAGAAATTTTTTGGTGATTGTCAGTTTGATTGGTATGTTACCTACTACTTATACTTTTGACTATCTTCAAGTGGTAGTCATTATTGGATAAAACATTCTCCAAAGAAGTTCAAAATTGCAGCATTTGCAAAATTGCAAGATTTATGTCAAGGAAGTTCTCTTGGTGATTGCACAGATGCACACGCTTAATGAAACAGGAACAATAATATGAGCGTGGATGTGCACTTATCTAAGATTTTAACTTTCCAGAGTCTGGAAACCTTTGGAAGCTTCCAGGTCATCTTACCTGCACCTGATCAGATTAGAGCTCCAATTTGAAGTTAAGATGACTACTAAGGGTAAAGATCTATTAGAGTAAATCATTTTCAAGTTAACTAATGCGGTTGGTGCAAAAAATCAAACCAAGGAAAACTCTGCATTGGCATAGGCAAACCAATTGTTACAAAGTTGAGAAATGAAGCTATGGAGTATGGAGCATTATAGGGATTGTTCGGTGGAATTCAGTTGCATGGTATTCTCTCTCCCTTAAATTTTTTTGGACACGTGGCGCCATTGTTTTTGTGTGCCATGCGTAGACCACGGTTTAAATATGTGTTGTGTCGAAGATTGTATCAAGAAAACATATCTATCATGTGATTCAAATTCAATGTGGTCAAACACTTTTAAAATTCATGCTTACCATGTAAATTTCCATAATCAGTTTTAGCCATTAATTTTAAAAGCGTTTTGACCGCTATGAATCACATGATGGAGATATGTTTTTGATGCAATCTTCGACGAAATCTTCAGATCGGGTCCTTCGCATCACGTGACGAAAAATAGTGTCACGTTTCCAAAATCGGTTGACCTGTTTACAATCTAGATTGGGAATGGGTCGATTCCATTTTCAAAATCCCAATATTTAGAGCTTGAAAAGCAACTTCTATTTATTTCAATATCTTCTTTTGTCAAATATATGCTGTTCTTTTGCTCAGAGGTGTATGTGAGCAATTTGACTTTTGTTCAGAGAATGTTCAAAATTTCGCAGGAGATTGCTGTTGCTGTTTTTCACCAAGCCATGGAAAATTGAATCGGACATGAGTGATACACATGTATGCCAAATTTCTCATGTGGCTTGCACAGTGTTAGCTGTAAATGGGGTCCATTAGCATGAAACTTTGATTTCCTTCACAATTTCAATATGTATTGCCCTTGATATGCACCTCTTCAAGGTCTTTACCCTGCATGGTTGTGCTTGTTGAATATGTGTGCAATTGTGCATGTGGTTGCACGTATGTCCATTCTTGCACACGTGCATGTTGCATGTGTGCATGTGCATGCATGGTTGGGTGCATGTGTGGGTGCGGTTGTGTGCAGGTATGTATGCATGCTTGCATGCATGGTCTGTGGGATTAAGAGTGTTGTTGGTGCAGTTGGGGAAAATGAAGACAAATAGTGGAATGATGTGAAATTAGGAAAATTTTGGGAAATGGTTGTTTAAAGAAATCTATATGATGCAATTGCTGGGTTTGAAGATGTAAATTGTGTTGAACAAGTTTGAAAATCCAGAAGAGCATCATGGTTTATTTGAGAACAGTTTTTCTTAAGAGTTTTGCAGAGGGATAGATCATGCTTTATTTATGAACAGGGGATAATGCAACAAAATTTTTAGAAGTGGCAATGCACTTAAAGTGATGTTTTGAAAGGAATTGGGTTCCCTATGGTACCTTTTGGTAATTTTGAGGCAGATGAAACTGAACATCCACAACAAAAGTTTGTCCATAATTGGGATGAGAAATGCTAAACCTATGTTCAGTTCATCAGAATTAAGTGAGAAATCTAATGTAGAGAAAGGAGACTTACAAATCCTGTTGAAGCTAGCCTTTTGCACGATTCAAAGGCAAAAAGGTCTTACTCACGACAAAGGCTTTGAGGTGAGTTACTTTCTTCTTACTATGGATGTTGCATCTAGATCAAGTTTAGTGTGAAATAACAGGGCTTTATCAGCTACGTTAACAGCAGAATAACCTTAAAGCTACAATCTATGTCACCTTACTATTAGTATAGGAAGGATCAGGTATGGGGGATTCTCTGAATGTTGAAATCTTAATATACCTGTATACCTGTATCAGAGGGATCTTTTTAGTTACTATCTCCGTTTCTCAGTACCTGTATCAGAGGGATCATTTTACTTTTAGGTCATAGCATGCCATTAAGGGTCCCACATGCCACAATAATGTCCGGTTTTGGGCTTAGCCCCCCCCCCCCCCTCTCCAAAACCCTGATTTTGTTTCTGGCATGCGCTTAAGTTCCCACCCAAAACGTGCCATGACATGTAGCATCCGCAATCACATATAGCCCAGGGTCAGGACTTTTCCCTGTCCAATGTGGGATTATCACAATCCCCCCACCTTATAGAAGAGTCATCCTCGACTCTGATACCATTCTGTTTCAACCCAAACCCACATGCCACAATATTGTCCAGTTCTGGGCTTAAGTCCCTGCCCTGGTTTTGTTTCTGGCAAGGGCTTAAGTCCCCACCCAAAACACGTCGTCTGTGTATCAAAGCGCACAATGGAAGATAGATATTGTGATAATTTGAGGTCTTTTCTCATGACGGCAAGTCAAAATATCAAAGTTGGTGATCACATTCTTAAATAAATGGATATTGCTGGAAACAAAGTGTAATTTATATAATTTTTCGTCAAGATATCAACTTTCAACATGATGAAGCCATGAATTAGTGCGTCAAGCATCCATATCTGTGTTTCAGGCTTTCTGGTGCACTGCCCATTTGCTTACAAACATGGCATTAGATCTTAAGACATTTTGAACCTGTGTTTCCAGAATTGAACTGGAGCTTAAAATTGTAAAAGAGACTAGTTGAGTCAAATTGGTTTAATCATGGTTCAACCGTGGTACGATTTTTTATATGTATAAGAGACAGTTGCATATATGTGTATACTTTTAAGTAAAAAAAAAGATTCACAACCAAGGTTTTTGGAGAAACACTGTGCTCTAGTCTCCAAGTTAGACCCCAAATTGTAATAGAGAAAAATAGAAACGAACCTACTTAATTTTAGGTGTAAATGACTTTTGGCCTATAGAAGTGGACTCGTTGGAGACGTGGGCTACCCATGCTTTATGCCTCAAAAAAAGTGGGATTCTTTCTAATAAAGCAAGAAGGAATCCTGTTGCGATTACACTAACTCAAAAAAGTCGGACCTGAGATCATTATGAGAGTCCCTCTCTTGTTTACTCTATCTACGTTATTGCCATCTCTCTCTCTCTCTCCCCCTCTCTCTCCATGGGAAAAAACTTCGTCATCCTCTCTCGACGGCTCTGCTTCTGGCAGCTTCTGTCTAGCCATAATATCTCCAAACGAGCTATGAAGTCTTAGCTTAGCACCTCATTGTTGTTGCTTTTCCTTTAATTAGTGAGTCTTTTCGCAGGTGAAGTTCTGTCCAGATAAGGGTTACATGTTTTTGCCCATGTAATGTTTAGATTTAGATTTCTATGTGATGGGGGTTAATGGGTCCAAATTATGGGCTATACTTTATGCCTCTCATGTGGGTTAATGGGATCCATTCATGGGGTATTAAGGGCCGTACTTTATGTTGCTGGTATGAGTCGATGGTGCTCCATTGACCATGCACGGTGGTCATCAATTGAAACTGTACAGCTATCATTTTTATCCATTGGAATTTAAAAGGAAAGAAAAATCAGACTTATGATCATGAAAGCCTGATTAAGGGCTCGTAGATGGATGGTTTAGAGCTGTCCAACAATTTCCATATTTAATGAAAATCACATGTATGGTTTTCTCATTCATATTTTAAATGGTTGAACTACTGATATAAAAAAAGAAAAAAAATTAAATGGTTAAACAAGCACGTGTAATAAATTCTATACCATTCGAATAGAAGGAATGGACTTTGGAAGAATTAGTGAATTGTCGCACTCATGAATCCAAAAGCACCCTTACTTGGTGAGGAAATTGACCTTTAAATTCTTAGCCCGAAAAATTCTCTCTTGAAACGTGCTTCCATAGAACCCACCGGTTTCGTGAAATCGCCTGGTCTGGCAAATCCTACGATTGTGAGGTGGTTTTGCATTAGTCATCAGATGTACACTGGACCAGAGTCCTAGTTGGTGCGGCCCTGATCTAACGATAGTTCAACCGTGTTGGTGCCATCCTGATCTAACCATAGTTCAACCGCTGGTTCAATCCAATTCTAACCAAGTGTTTTGAATTGTTGGCTCTTAAATTATTTCTTGTAAATATTTCAAAAAACAGTTAAAACGGATGATCTTTGAAGCGGCTGGATGGAAGAAGTTTAGAGTGCATAAATTATCAAGAAGGTGATTAAAAAGTGGACTTTACTAATTTGGGAGCATCTTTTCACCTTGGCACACCTATGGTGGTGGATTTTGCATGGACTTCGGCCTTTAAACAAAATACTTACTGTTTACCATCTTCAAAATCAAGTTCTTTACATTTTGAACCAGTGCTCCTTATGCAAAGCTGGATTAGTGATAGTTCTCATCTTCTCTTACACTGCCCATTTTATAATAATGTTGCTAATAAGATGCTTTCAATACAACTAGGAAATCATCATTGTGAACAAAGAGATATAAGGGAAGTTCTGAAACCAACTGGAAGTTGATCCTAGAAGAAATAACCAACATGAAGAAACCAAAATAGGTCAAAATTGCAATGATGGGAGACCAATACTAGTTTCCTCAATCTTGTCACTCTATTGGCAAATGTATTTGCACAAGACTCGCCTTGCAGAGAATATGGAGGAAGGATAGACATCTCATAACACAAATATATCTACCTTGATGAAAAGCGTCAACCAGACGCTGCCCTCTTTCCCTCACGAGCCTACCTAATGAAATTCTCGAGATAAATTAGACAAGGGCGGCAGTATCTTCAATCCCTCAATCTAAATTTTCTCCTCTACAAGTTTGGGTCAAACCGGTCGATTAGCGATCCATATCAGACCCATATCGGGTTATATAGGCCAATATGAACCCGATAGGTATCGGCCATAATACTGAAAATGCCTTTTAGGTAAATATTTTAATTATTTATATCTTTATGAACATTTGAAAATAAAAAAGGTTACTTTAAAATCAGTCAGTTGCCTGATACGTATCCGATATGTATTGACCCGGGACACGGCGGATATGCCCGATACATGTTGTTTTAAATCCTCGATGGAGACTATTTGGTGGATCATATTGGGTTTTTTATCTAGGGGTGCAAATGGGTCAGGCAGTGGGTGAACAGTTGTGAGAAAAAATTATGGGACCCATTTCAGGTTCGAGTTTGGGTCAAGCTAGATCTAGACCCGACCTGTTGAAGATCGGGTTGAGTCTGCGTCAGGTCTGGTTTGGGTTTGAATTTGAGTCTGAGAGTATTCTATGGAAATATCAACACTACACCAAAAACTAATTGCAAGCTCTCCAAATATCGAAATATCGTCCATATTTGACATTACAAAAATGCATTTAGGTATTTTGTTTTGTATTTGTTTTATAACACGATTTGATGAGTGAGGATTTACTCTTCTAACTTTTTATATGAAATCAACACCAGAAAAAATGAGTTTAAATATAAGCATGTGAATGGAAAATTAAAAGGGAATGAAAGAAGCTCAGGTTTATATGAATGGATGAGGTTCATAAACATATTCCTTACAATATTTAATATGGTGAGAGATAGAGATACTTTTTTCATATGAGTAAGAAGAATAAAACTAATATACAAATACAATACATTAGAACACTGTTTACAACAAATTTGCGTAAGAAAGAAAATTTAAACACAAATAAATTATAACAAAATTTCCCTCGATTTACGGGAGTTTTATTAATTTGTGGGGACTTTACACTTCCGGGTATCGCCAACGATGCCCCATTAATTACATCTATATAGAATACCTTTGATTAAAAGTACAATGTATGTATACAATATGTTTTCGATCATTATGTGATCTTTTCATGAGTCTTCATTCGCCTCCACAAGAGGGTGTCTTGAGGATTCTGCCAGCTCCGAACACATTTATGTGGTCTTCGAGTGGGTGATTGCATGACATGTGTCCTTGGATGCAGATGATTGCATAACATATGCCTCTTTGAGTGAGGATGGTTGCATAATATAAACGTTTAAATGAGGATGGAGGCATCATATTTACTTTGTTCAAAGCAAGTGCATCACATATGTCCTTCACATGCATGAATACATGATTGCTTCGCATGTGGCTTTGTTATGAAGGTGGAAGCGTCACTTGTTTATGATTTCAGAGATCGTAAATATATGAGAATAACTTGTAATTTATCTCAATCTTTTGTCAGTGCTCATGGCTTTCCAATATTATATTTTCTATCTTGCAATTCAGGCATATCTTAAGCCCTTCAATGAATATTATCAAAAGAAAGAATTGCGAATACTTGAATTTATAACGAGTTTGGCAAATCAAACATTAGCATTCACAAGTAGACATCTGGATGGACGACTTTGAAACCTCATCATTGTCAACAAGTGTCGTGAAAATGCGAGTTTCGTTTGTTTTGAGAGAACTTTGAGTAGTTAAACTCAAGACTCAATCAAAAGGGGTGTCTTTTCTCGGCTTCTTTTAGAGACATATTTTACAGTGTACATCGAAGTGCATAGGCTATTGGCATTTTATGCTTTCGGGGATTTTAATTCTTTAAACCAATGAGAGTGAATAGTTAAATATCCTTAGGATTACCTTTTCTCGGCCTCTTTAGATCCCGATTTTGGCAGTGGACATCAAGTGCTAGAGATTCACCCTCTTGGGTTCACGTTAAAAATAAAAAATTGAGATAGAGGGGTTATGTCAAAAGATTTGCAAGCCTCTCTTTTGAGTTTCTTTTCTCCTTGAACATGCCTTCTCAGGAGTTGGAGAAGATCTGGGAAGTTTTGGGCTTCTAATCTTCTTCTTCAAAATGCTCTCTGACTTTCTGTTGTGTCTGACTATTTGTGTTTTTGTATGTGTGTGTATATATATATATATTTATTTATTTTATTTGAGGTGCCCTTTTTATAACCTTAATGCTCGAAAACTGCCCATGATCCTTCGATGTCGGCAGCTATAAAACTATAGGCAACTCCTCTTAGCAGTGGGTAACTTTTGAGCTTTGATTCATAAGTGGTTGCGGCAGACCTAGGCTTACAGCCACAGGGAACTGCGAGTGGACTGGGGTTTGGGGCCACAAGAGGTCGCGAGGGAGCTTGGGCTTTGGGCTATAAGAGACGGCAAGTGGGTTGGAGCTTGGAGCCATTAAGGACCGTGAGTGGGTTGGGGCTTAGAGCCATAAGAGGCCGCGAGTGTTTGGGGCTTAGGACCATGGGAGACTGCGAGTGGACTGGGGCTTACATCATATGAGATTGCGAGTGAGCTTGATCTCGTGACAGCCAGAGTTACTTGTGTGCAGTTGAGTTGCTCTTTGTTACAGTGACTTTCAGATGAGTTGCAGAGCTTGGTTGTGCGCAGAGAGAGTTACTGTTGGATTATGCTGTTGCAAAAATATGCTCGATGCTTGTTGGCCATGAGGGCCACAAGTTGAGGTAGTGGGTCGGTCCGAGATGGATGAACGCTAGTGACTACCGACATGAGACGTTGGGTCACACTGGTGTTGTGAGCACCGTTGCCTTTGATGACATGGAGCAAGTAGGATGCTCCGTTCTCACTTCATGAGGAAGTTGAGATTTTTGAATCGATTGCTGGTACATGACACAATGGTCTAGACCATTGTATGGGGCAGTGTGTTACGATGGTCCAGGATCGAGGGTACAGTTTAACGGGGACGCTACAACAACTAGATTGAGTTATGCTGAACCGGGAAAAGGGTCAGTAGCTTGGTGCTTTGTTGTGAGACGACAAGGCATGGTGTCCGTGAGAGACGGATGACTGGACATGTCTTTTAGCATAGCTTCAGAGGAAGCAAATGCGAGAGCCAGATGGGTATCTTCAGAGGAAGTGAGTCCCAGGCGATCGTCAAAATCTTTGGTCTATGAGAAGGACCGAATTTAGTTTCTGAGCACGACAGGGGATTGAAGCGGAACAGTTCAATGCAATTGTGTCATGTTTCATGGTGAAGAGGTCAATGGCTGAGGTACCTAGGCATGACAGCCCTAGCAAGTGAAGGCATTGGTTGCGCTTGTTAGAACACTGAAAGCTTACACTATGGCAGCGAATTGGACCGTAAATCGGGTTACAAGAGGTGACTCGAGTTATGCTATAGGTGAAGACAGAGATCGAGGTACTATAGTGTGAGAAGCGTGGAGCTTCGTTGATTGAGCAAGGTGCTTGTAGCATTTTCTTAGATGAAGGCACAGTGGTGCTGAGGTACTAGAGCGATGCAGGATAGGTGAGGGCTTGTAGTGATGATCAAGTCTAAAGGTCCAAGAAAACTGGGTTTCGTTGGATGCTGCAGTCGAAAGACATGGGGTAGTGTTGCAGACTACAGTAGTGAGAAGCTGGTGCTTCGTTGGGTTGAGCGTGGTCACTCACGGCAGTTTCTTGAGTGAAGACAGACGTCGAGGTACTAGAGAGCTGCGAAATTGTTACAGGTGGAGGCAACTCGGGTAGCAGACTTGTGGTTGAGAACATACGTCGAGGTACTGGAGACTTACGAATCAGACGCAAGTCGAACTCTTGGGCGAAGACACAGAGGTGTTGAGGTTCAGAGTGCGGCAATGCAGATGAGAGCTAGTCTCCTTGATGAAGACAGAATGTTGTGAAACTAGAGAGGTGCTATGCGCAATGAGTTGCGTGAACTTGGAACCGGCGATGTGGGCATCAAAGGCGCGGTTTGGTTGGTTTTGGCAGTCTATTCAGGCAATAACAGGAATGATGTTAAGGATCGGGTTGCTTTAGGTTGTATGAGGTGAAATACAGACCAGGCCAAGTTGTTCAGAACACTACTTGGGGAAGACACAGAAAATGGTCGAGATACTAGCATAGAATTGTAGATGAAAGCAGTGAAGTATAGTAACTGTGTTCAGACGCAGGTTGTGTTTGGGTGAAGACTGAAATTGTGTCGAGGAACTGACGTAGGAGTTCAAGTGCTGACGAGGACGTCGACACATTTAAGTGGGGGAGGATGTGACGTGGTCACGACCCTGGTGCATAGAGATGCGCATTTGATCAGCTAACGAGAAGGTGGGAGGACCTTGTAGCTAGGTTGAGCCGAAGGCGAGCTTGAGAAATAGAGTTGTGAAGGCATGACTGATGTACTAAGGTGTTTCGAAGGCAGAATGCGGTGGGTAAGCTCTTGGGTGAAGACACGTGGTGTCGAGGCACTAGAGCGAGTTGTTGTCACAAAAGCTTAGTGCATGACATAGTGATGGATAGCTTTGGTGCGGTGCCGTGCAAAGAATCAGTGGGTTGCTCATTCATAGGCACGGATGAGACCAAGTAGAACTAGCGAGGAGGTGTCAAACCTCAAGGCTAGGTATTTGTGGAGACTTTGCATGGGGTGAAGACGAAAGTCGAGGAACTGATGCGGGTCTTGGTGTCAGCATGGACATTGACACAGCTAGATTGGATGAGTCGATGTGGTCATTCCCTTGAGATATTGCGTCAACGAGAACGTTGTCCTTATGGAGTGGGGGAGGATGTCACGTCGTCGTTGCCCCGTGTGCCAGCGAGATGGCATGGTGCCCTTAGAGCTAGGTGTTTGGCTAGCAGGAAGGCGGGCGGGCTTTGGAGCTAGCTGTGTAGCGCGTGAGCGCGAAGGCATGTTGCCTTGCGGCGCGTGCTTGTTCCCCTTATATATGGTGCGATGGTGACTCGAGCTAGGTAAAGGTCTAGTGTGGAGACTCGACGCGTGTGGGCATGGAACTTGGTGCTCCGTATAAGGGGCACACGATGTAGTGCCAGGAAGGCATATGACGTCATGGTGCCATGAGGCATGTGATGTAGTGCCAAGAGGGCACGTGACATACGGGTGCCATGAGGGCACGCGACATGAGGCCATGAAGGCTTCACGGCATGGTCGCGACATGGATGCGACACGGTCACATGGGATGCTGATGCGGGACCTCAAGGGGCGTGTTGGTGTGGAGGATGGCACTGTGTGCCACGGGCAGAAGTTCGTGTGCCATGGTGGTATGACAAACCAATACGTTTGAGGTTCTTCTGCTGGATGGCTCGAGGTGATGTTTAGACTGTACTTGGGGGAAGAGAGCTGTGGAGCTATTTCCCTACACATGGGGCCCTGCATTGTTGGAGGGGCACATGGGTTTCCTAGGTCTCAAAAGGTAGGCCTAGGACGTCGCTACGGCGATGCCGTGTGTCACCCAAGGTGAGGTTGTCATATGGCTCGAGCTACGCGTCGCATTGCATATGGGACGACAACCTCACGAGGGCACTCAAGGGTTACGTGGGACACAGTGGTGCACGTTAGCTAAGCGACCAATGCAGATGTGTGCTGGTTGTATGGGCCACACACGAAGGTAGGCTTGGTTCGGTATGTCGGCGAGACATGCATGGAATGAGGAACTAGTGCGATTACGGTGAGGAACTAGTGAAGGAAGTGGCGAGGCACTGAAGTGTTGGCATGCGTGTCGCGAGGAGACACGATGCTTTGATATGGTCGGCCTCGAGCGAAGGCAACCATAAGCGTGAGTTCCCGTCCTCTAGGTAGGTGGTATCAGAGTTAATGGTTGGGTAGGCTGGCCTAGCTTGTGAAGTTAGGTGCCGCATGGGTGTGATGTCCGGTGTCGAAATATTGCCCCGTGATAGTGCACTCCTGTGCAAATTTCGGGCATCAATAGTATTTTGCCAAAAATTTCCATCCCAACATACACACATATACCCACACTCTAGCACTCAGACACACGTAGAGTTAGATCTCGGGTCTAGGTTTGAGTCAGATCCGGGTTTGTGTCCAAACTTGAAAGGATCCGACCTGACCCGAGTATAAATCGAGGTTGGGTTGGATCTTGATTTACATGAACCAGACTCGAACGCAGTTTTCAATGGAGTCTGGTCAGTGAGGTCTATTTCGGATCCAATAGGGTTGGGTCTAGATCTACCCGACCCTTTTGTATCCATAGTAACAAAGATTGATTTCAGCATGTTTTGGTGGTGAGTGAGGTGCCATGGAGTGAAGCCGCTTCACCAAGTTTACAGGGTGAAAGAGTTCTCACTATTGAGGGTTAGTTTCCAGGGTTGGTCGAGTAGCTTTCGTTTGTTTGTTTTTTAGGGATATGGAGCAATACTTAAAAGCGGTAATAATATCTCAGCCAAAGAGCTCAATAAAACTGGGATAAAGTTCGAGCCAAAAAATCCTGATTAAACCCCGATTCAATTTGAGAAAGATCCAAGCAAATCTAGAGGATTGTTGAAAAATATAGGAAAATAATATAAATGATTAAAAATACACAAACATATATTAGCCTATTTAAAGTAAAGAATGTCCCTTTTAAGCAATAAAATAGGGGCATTATAAATACACAATCCAAATGCATCACAAATCGACAATCATAAAAAGCACATTCGAAAAGGACAATAGGAAGTATAATTAAACCGTGAATCCTACTTCATTTAACTTCAGAAATTTTTAGCTATTCACCGAAATAGGAGAAATTTAGTTGAAAGCTTCGTGGACCCCCATTTCGGCAAAATGTCTGAAATTTGTGACTGTGTCCATTGCTACTGTTATCCATACTCCATATGCATGGAGTAATTAATATGGTCTTGGGTACAATTGTTAATAGGGTATGTAGACTTGATCTTTACTTGGGAATAGTATGTTCATTAGTCTTGTGAATAACGTATTTTCTTATTATTTTGGGTAGCCCCTTCTTATTTTCTTCCTTTATAGAACTCCGATACTGTTATGGCCTTGGACATGCTTGTGAATAGGGTATCTAGACTTCATCTCTATTTGGGAATAGTATGTTTTTTAGTGTTGTGAATAATGTATTTTATTATTATTATTTTGGGTAGCCCCTTCTTATTTTCTTCCTTTATAGAACTCCGGTACTGTTACAAAACTCGAACATCTTCCAATTGCTGTCTTTACAAGGCCTATAGACTTGAAACTTCATGAAGAAGTCCCAGTGTCTATATAGAATGCAAATTGCTTCTTGCACATATTCTGGTTTCTAGGATATAAACAAATGATGCATTGAGCATCAGAAAAATAAATGCTCGCATGGGCAATATGTCACGGGGTCGCACTTCCGCAACCTCAGTCCCATGCGGCACCTAACGCACGCTTCGCTAGGTCAGCCTACTTCTGATAACAATCGTCGCGAGGGCGTCCTTCGACGTGCTTTCAACCCGCGCGGTGCTTCGCTACCGCGTGCAACGAAGCCAACCCATCTGCACATCAGCTCTGATACCACCCGCCTAGAGGACGGGAACTCCTTCCAACATGGTTGCCTCTGTTTCACGGCCTACCACTCGGCTCATCGTGTCCCTTACGACACGCCAATCTGCACCGCTACGCTAACTTGGCCTGCTCAAGCTTCACCGCATGCCTTTGCACTAGTACCTCGCCGCCGAAGACCAAGTGAGCCTTGTGTCATCTCGCGCGTGCCCAACTGAGTCCCACGCAGCTTGCCTTCGTGTGCGTTCCGAATTACTAGCACACGTACGTCTTTTGCCCACATGCTGTCGTGCTCAACTGAGTCCCACGCAGCGCCTTGGTGTTGTCTCGCGAGGTTGCCCAGCCGTATGCACCGCGACGCGTAGTCCGGAGCCATACATCAACCTCCCTCGGGTTCCACACGGCATCGCTGCGTCGACGTCCTAGGCCCACCCTTTCAGGCCTAGGAGACACTTGCGCCCCCTCTGGCAACGCAAGGCCCCGTGTGCGGGGGAATAGCTCTCAAGCTCCCTTCCCCTATATAAGGGTAAAACAGTCATTCAGCCAGAATGGCAGGATAACCTCAAGCCTATTGGTTTGACATACCGCAATGCCTCATGCATCGCTAGCCCACCTTGGCTATGTCGCGTCCGTGTCGCGACCGTGACGCTCCGCGTCATACCCTCATGCGACCGTGTCGCGTCCTCGCAGCACGACCACGTCGCAAGGCCAACATGGCCCCATGTCGCGTGCCCTCCTGGCACCACATGTCGTGCCACACGCACCACGCCGCAAGCTCGAGTATTGGCCCCGTCACAAATAGCTCTGTTGAACTCAATGTTTTTGAAATCGGATTGGTGACCAAACTGGCAATGACGCTTGGCTAATTCAAATAGGGGATTAAATACTTAAATAAACTACTTATTATAATGCATATCTACCTTATACATAATGTGATATAAAGTAACTTTATATTTTTTACAATTTCATCCACATTCTCTCTCTCTCTCAATGTGTAGGCAGGGATTCTCTCTCAGTTTGCTTCCATAAAGTGTTGCCCCCTTTAAGGATGTGCTGGCTAAAAAATGACCAGAAATACTTGAGCATGCTTTTTCTTGTGTGTGTTTGTTTTTCAATGGCCTTATTTCCTTGTCCCTTATATTTGGTGTCGTCCTTGTGGTCCTATTTCTCCTGAGCAAGGATCAAAATTTCGGTTTCAATATCGGTTTTGGGCCTAGCCGAAACCGATAATTTGGCCGAATTTTTTTTTAAAATTTTTGGCTGAAGTTTCTGCCGATAATTTGGGGCTTGGCCGAAATTTCATTCCCAATTTAAAAAAAAAAAAACTAAAAAAAAAAGATGATGCTGCAAATTATTGGCTGATAATTTGCAGTCTCATATAAATGCCCGATATTTTCATCATATTGTTTCGGCTATGGCCGAAACCGATATTGAACCATGCACCTGAGCCCCCTCATTTCTATTTAAAGCTAAAAATGCTGTCAGCTTGTAATCCTTAGTGTCACTTGTGACTTCTACCCTCCTAGTCCTTGTTGGTCTTCCCTTCTATGTCCTCATGCATGAATACTTTTGATTCTTAGTAAAAGAAATGTTTTCAATCTCTAATGGACTTATCCAAGCCATCTCAAATTGTAACTCCTAATTTATCACTTCTTATCACTCCATATATCCAACCTAAGCATACACGTCTTAGACACATGCACCATATCTTCTTGTCACTTCTTCGTAGCCGAACACTTAGCACCATATAGTAATGTGGGTCTTACCACTGCCTTAAATGTCCCTCCAATAGAAATGGTACTCATCAGTCACACAACACACTACTGCGCTTATCTCCACTTTGCCTTTATTTATCTCATTTCAAATGTCCTTCTCAAGCCCAGTTTTATAGTAACACCTGAATTGCTAAAATTTATTACGTTGTGGCACTAAATGGTTTCCCATTTTGACGAAATCATCTGCCATCCTATTTAGTAAATTTGCGCTCCATATATTGTCTTCATTCAAATTATTTTTCAAACTCCACGTGTAAACCTTTTCTCTCTGTAGTTCCAACTTACCATTTACTTGATTACTTTGTCCTTACAAGCAACATACACAATAGAACCTCTTGTACTTCTGCTGCCAATTCATCTATAACCAATGCAAATCCAATAAGGGCTCAAAGCAGACCATTGATGCAACCCAAATCCGACAGGAAAGTGATTTGTTTCTCCACACTCACTTCATACACTAGTTATTACTTCGTACATGTCTTACAGAACCACAATATGCTCATACATTTCCTCAAAATTATTATGGGTAGCTCTGGATAAGTACGGGGGGCAGGGGTGTGATGAAGTTTGTTCTTAATGGTGTTCTTCTCTTGTACTGGTGGTGCTCTCGGAGAGAGCTAGTAGCTGGGCCTTGTCTGGCTGGTTTTTTTTGGCTTGTTTTTTCTTTTCGCTGTTGCTTTTTTGCCTCGCCTGGCTTTACCTCTGTTTGTTTGTTCAGCGTCTCGCTGATTTTTTTCAATGAATTGCTCCGTAACCGATTAAAAAAAAAAAAACTCAAAGGATCCACTATCTCACTGGTAGATGATTTGGCAGGTGGGTGCTTTTAAAGTTTTGGTGGATGCAAATAAAATTATCCTATTATTATTGGTTTATATATATATATATATTGGACCCACCAAAATTGACCAGTATCACTAGAGAAATCAAGCAACTCACCCTTTGGAATTGCTAGTTGGACTGCTCGGTTCTTGGTCAAATGCTTTTTGTTCTATATACTGGATTGGACCCACCAGAGTACTAGTTATGGTTTATCCCACTCTAAGGGGTTCGTCTTGTCCATTTTTCGCAACACGCACTTGAAGCTGTTGTACATCACTCAACATTTGACCTTTGATTTATGTGCAATATTTTAAGGGCAGAGGAGCACGAGTATAGTACACATGCAGAAGCCGAAACAAGCTAGAAAAGGGCTTACATTTATTTGTCATAATTAGAGGAAGATAAAAGATAAATATCAGGGGTATTGAAATGAATAATCAGAATGGTTTTTAGCTGAGTACTGTTTAAAACATGAATCATGAATCTCTATCCATGATTCAAAATACTGAGCTGAAAATTAACAAATAAAATGTTTATTTAAAATTGCAAGAAGATTGCTATGCTGACTTAGAAGGAATTGGATAGAATAGATATGGTCTGTGCAGAGTCTGAATGCAAGGAAAAAAAGTTGTAGGGATTTGTTCAATGGGTTTGAATTTTTATTGTTAGGGAGGCTGGATGCTATATCTGCAGTTTTACAAAGGTTTCTTGAGTGGTGCTCGCTTGACGTTTGGTAACTGCCTTGTGTGTCCCTTTTTTTTTTGCAGTTTAGACAAGCCAAGACAGAGATTGTGTGTGCTAGCAAGGTGGCATACCGATTTATCGTGGGTATAGCCACCTCACCGGGCACTCCAGAGTCAGTAAGCAATTCCAACAGAGGCAGCCCCAGATTCCAAGGAACTTGGTTCAAGAACCTCATTTCTACTGGTCCCAAACCATCAAGTAGTTCAGAGCTTCCAAATCAGGCTGAAGAAACACTGCAACCGCATCGGCAACAACCGCCAACGTAGTATAGAATTTCTGTGATGTGTACTGGTTATGAAAACTCTGGATTAACCATTGATTTGACACGCTAAAATTTACTTCTGTTTAAACATTCTATCGAAAATTTAAAAACACTCAAATGAGTGGCTACATTGAAATTGAGATTGTTACACGTCATATGTTTCAAGAATGGCTCATGTTTTTGGTTTCCATCAAATAGGCCTTTCGATCAGAATGTCGTGGCGTGGCTCTAGAAAGCATGTAGACAATAGAGTGGAATGCATTGGCTGCTATTCGAGACTTTATCTGCCCTCTTTTTGGTTGAGGCCTTCTCCTGCCGAAGCTTCCCTTAGCCATGGTGAAAGCAGCAGGGCTGGAACCAATTTTGTTGCTCATGATGCTACTTTGCGGGTTACTTAAGTCTTTAGATATGATGGGTGTGCTTGGTTGGATTTGTTATGATTGATCACTTTGGTTTTAGGTGTATTTATAGAAGTCTTGTAATAACTCTGGCTCTAAATAATATTGGAAAGCTGATTTGGAAGATGGGATGAAATCTGAAAAAGGTTTTCTGGTGGGGAACATGCCAACCATGTTGTCTAGCTGTAGATAGATTCCTTGCAGTCAATTTGAGATAATAAATAGATCACGTGGGCTCCTGATAACTATCAATAGATATGTATAATACACAGATAAAGAGTGTTGAATCTAGATTGCGAATTTGGGATCTTTCAAACTGGATTGGATTAAAAGTGCCAAGTAGGAACGGTTTTCATCTCGTCTGGATTTCACTGCCGGCTGTCATTCTACTCCTTTTCTTAGGTAAGCAGCATCAGCCAGGTGACTTGGAACTCCAGTAACTTTTTGGGATGTGTGTCATGTGAAATTCTCATATGTACCAACTAATTGGTGCACAATGATCTAAAGATTTTTGGTGTGATAGATTGAGGCAAAAAATGATCTCATTGTTTGATTCAAGCAGTCAAACGCCATCTAGAATTAATGGCTACCATATAGATCTGACATACTGTTAATTTTAGTTGGCGTTTGAAAGCACTGATTGGAGATAAATTTTTTAGTTTCTATCTCCTACAAATAATTTTTGAAATCATGAGCATCATATCACATGGAACACATCCTAAAAAGTGACCTACCAGAAGCATCAGCGCGTAGGTTAGTTACCTCATACTAAGTCAAATAGGTACCCAAGCCCCTACTTTGCAAAGCCCGTGTTTGTCATCCAGTAATGGGACTCTCGGCTTGAATTTGAAAGCAATGTGAATAATGTCCATCCCCCTCTAGAGGGAGGGGACAAGGTTAGACGGGTCTCTACTTTTAACATTCATGAAATTTGTGCAAGTATACTTTTAACCATGCAAACGGGTATGAGATTGGTGCATACTACTGTATATACAACTTGCAATACATGCTTCTTGTATCATCTATTGATATTATCATGTTGTGCAATAGATATTATCATCTATTGATACTACTTTGATTAACTACTTTGGATTCGTTTGTAAAATTGTTGTTAATTACTTATAAATTAAAAAGCAACAAAAGAAATAAATAATGAGAATAATAAATAGAAACAAACTTTAATTAGGCCCAAGCTCGCCCTACTTCCAAACCATGTGCTGCTGCCTATCCCATTAGTTGGCACCTATGATCTAACTCTAGTGGCTAGTTTATACGGTTAGCGTGGCAAATAAGTTAGTTAGGCTTAGCCCAAACGAAAGTATAAGAATTTTTCACCAGAGAGGGCCCCACCTATTTTCTATCACCAGAGACGCGGAACCCTTAACTTTGGAAAAAAAAAGGTGGACAGGTTTTTTGTCCACTTTAAAGGGCAAAAGTGCCCTATATTTAGAAGAGTAATGGAAAATAATCACTATATTATTCATAAGGATGTGAAAATTCCCTATAAACCTTTTATAAGACCGATTGATCTCACGTGAGAAAAATAAGAAAAAAAACCACTCGCGTTATATGTTAAAAGGATTTTTTCTCTTTTTAACTTAAAATGAATAAAATGCACATACATATTATTTTAAACATTAAAACTCCTAATCCTCTTAAGTAAACAATAATTTGTTTGACTCTAGGTAAAATGTAAAACTTATTTACCTTTTTAATGCTCAACCCAAAATATAAAGTATATGATTAAGGTACAGCCCTCAGCCTTAGGTATGACCACGATGAGGCCATAGATTTCAACGTAATATATAAAATTTATTAATGTCTGGACGTGGAGAAGGAGACACTGACCCAGAGATAATCAAATTAATTATATAGTAGACAGCTCACCATTCGGACACTTCGTACCTAACAAGATGTGGATGAAAAGGTGTTCCACCACACAATCCTCAAACTTTTGAGTCTCTGATCACAGTCTGATCGTGACTGGACGGTTGGGATTGGAGCTAACTGTTCCTTGATTGAAACTTCATATGTTGTTGGTGGTATCACAGGTGATGGTTTCAACAGCATTAGATCGACAATCAGATGGTTATATGGGGCTCAAGCCTGCGGGAGTTCGTAGAAGGATCTAACCTTACCCTTTATCCTAAATAATAAATTTGTTGACTATTAAAGCAATAAGATTAAATAGACAATAAACAGACAATATAGAGAGAGGTACACTTTCAAGCAAGGATCAAAATTTCGGGGTTTCATTTCGGTTTCGGAGGAGACCGAAACCGAAATTTTATACCGACATTTCGGCCAAAAATTTCAACCCCATACAAAAATGACCGAAATTTCGGTCCCATATTATCATTTCGATGGGGACCGAAACCGATAATTTCGGCCGAAATTTTGATCCTTGCTTTCAAGGCTGCTTCTCTCTCTCACACTCTCACACACACACACAACAAGGAGACGGGATGATGGAGATCTAAGAACATGGAGATAAAAAGGTGTGAGGACCCCGACCGACTGACCCATTCCTATGGCCCAAACCCAACCAATTATAATTTCTTCTTTTGTCCCTGCTTAACACCAAATCCAATTTTTCTCCTATCCCATCTACTGAAAACAGAAGCTTAAGCAAGAAACCCCCGCTCCAACGCTAAGGGGTTCGATACGTGCTACAGTTCAGCGCCGTCTCAACGACAGGCTCGCCTACATCACGGAACCACCCTTCTTCACTACACCACCATCTCTCTCTGATTATAAATCGGTGTCAACCATCACTGTTTCCTCCACACTCCAAAGAGATCTCTGGTAAGGCTTCTGCCTCTGCTTCTTCTCTTCTTCTTCATCTTCTCTTTTTCCTTTTATTTTGGTTGGCTCAATCTCAGGCAACGATCATCGGAGAGATCGTTGTCATCCATTGCAGCGCACGTGCGGCTGTCGTTACTAGGCACGCCATCGCGACCAGCGTTGGCCATCGCAGTCGCGATCGGCGTCATCTCCGTCAACGGCAATGCTGAACCAAACGACGAAATTCATTTTCTCTCCCTGTGCTTCACTTCTCTTCCCCACCAATACACCCTTTTATTCCTCCCGTGCCATATTCAACCCACAACCATTCTTCATCTCTGTTCTGTCACATAACCGTGATCATAAAAATTTCCCTTTTTATTTTTATTTTATATATATAAATATTATATAAGGTATAAGAACTACATACCCATTCCTCCCTATTTTACAACAACTAGTGACCTTAAAAGCTTTTCATTCTATTTTATTTTAGATATATAAAAATATAATATGAGATATAAAACTTGTATGTATTTATTTATATGTATATATATTATATTTATTATATTTTTAAGACCTATACTTTTATTTAGTTATTGTATTTTTGCTATTAAAATATAAGGGTTTATAACTCATGAACTGTTAGAGGTATTTTTAGATTATTAACCCATTTTATAAAATATTTTCTGAATATGTTTATTTATTAGGTTTAATATCAATTAAATTATTAAAGAATATATTTTTAGTATTTACAAAAATATATGTCACTATTATGGGTTATCAAAATGATTTTTAATGTATTTACCGTTTATAATATTTTAGGTATTGCAACCCGACCCGATCGCTATACGCTATCGGTGTATAATGATGCCATTTGTTCTCGAAACTTAAACAATCCGAGCCGAGACCCTATTGGCTAACCTTCCACGTGACCCGACTCAACCTCTAGCTCAATACCTTCCACGTAGTCATTCAACTCTTTTGTCAAAATTTCGCTTAGCGCTGACACACTCTTGTTCTTATGCAGGCAACACGTTGAACAACCAGAGCTTCAACCACCCTCATCGCAATCACTAGGGAAGCGCATATCAAGGCAAGTGACTTATCATTATCACCCAATTTTGTTTAATTAATTAGTACTATTTAAATATAATATATATATATAAGTACATACAACCTTATAATTATGAATTGAAACTCTTAGATAGTGTGACACATCTATGAGATATTATTGTATGTTGATATTATAAATGTGTGAGTATACTTATGTAAGAACTTGTTCTTTTATCTCTACACAATCATGATTGATATTTGAAATTCTTATATAAAGTTAATCGTAGTTTGATTCTTGATGGCATACCTAACATGAGCATACAATTGATTATATGAGCAAGCAAATCATAGTATGGTTCTTATCATAAACTGGTAGAAAGAATGATTATAAAAATTGATTGATCGTAGTATGCATTTATTTTCGAAAAACATCATGAAATATTATCTTGTTTATAGAAAGCATCAACTATCGAACAAATTATTTTCTACTGCATACGTCGTGCATCTATATAATTATATGGTATTTCTAGTGTGGATCTCCCATTGGGTAGTATGGGTTTGGGACGAATGTCCGTGTTAGTGCTTCCTCATATGAAGTACATATCGCCTACTGACCTGCCACGGTAAGGTGTGAAATTCATATATATAATGTGATGTGGTAAGGATAATCTGAACGGAAGTGAAGTCTAAAAGGGTCACATGTGGCTGTACCATGAATTCGATACTATAATAGTAGAACCTGTACCTATAAATGTATAGCTGCTGAAATTAAGTTATTTTCTTTTGTTTTTCTTTCAAAGAAAAACTCCATGTTCTTTGATGCATACATATCATTTCCTACTTGATAACTACAAATGCAATGATGCTCTGAGAACAAAATAACAAAATTACACACACACACACACACACACACACACATATATATATATATATATATATATATATATATATATACACCCTCTACTGAAAATCAAAGGAATGTTCATAAATGAATTTCTCTCATATTGATTATTAAGACGTATATCACCATATATTATTAGAGGACACTTGTTGAATTTATCTTACCCCCGTTGTTAATATTCAGCGACGGTTCGGACATCTCCTCAAGCAGAGACGTTGGGAGATTTTTTGAATTAAAATCAGTTGAGTAGTTGTAAGGTTTTGTATTGGGTTGTAAGGGACTTTTGAATTGTAATAGTATTCACGATGAACAATTATTTGTAACAATGATATACCCTTCTTTTGAGATTATGAATGAAATATTAGATTATTTGTTTTGTTTAACCTTTTAGTTGTGTTTTGATTATTGAATTTGCTCATGCACTGAAGTTCGCGGTGTATTGGATTTCGGGGCGTGACAAAAAGTTGAAAACAAAAGAATTCATATAATTAGGTCAATGGAAAACATAGCGTCCAGAAGGTTGGAGAAAAGAAAAATTGCAAATGGCAAGCAGGTTTGTGCAGGCAAAGTACAAGCGACTGATGTGGGGCGATATGACTGGCTGCCCCAACCTAGCCCCATTGCACTCGCGGTGAATTGCAATCCGCCACTTCAAATGTCTGCACTTTGCCTGTCTGTCATATAACATTATCCGTTGAATTGCATCGCGCCACATCAACCGCCTGCACTTTGCTCGCCTGCCATATTAACTACCCATGGGAGAAAATTAAATAAATAAGAATTTGGATTGGTAAAAATTAAAATTGTGCCACGTGGATGAAAAAGAGCGATGATAAGTGTGATATGTATCATGCATGAATGATTTCTCTTCTCACATGGGGCACATGGGCTCTCCCATGATCTCTTACCCTCCAAAACTCTTCTATTCAAAAGGTACAAAAAGTAAAAAAAATTACAAATTAGGTTTTATGGGAGTTTAAGTTTTATAAAGTATAAATTATAAAAATGGAAGTTGGAAAATTGATAAATTTATTAAAAAAATGGGGTTTCATGGTTCCTCAATTCACCTTAAAGTGTAGTCACCAATACTTTGATTTTTTTCCCTTCAAAAAAGTCACATTTTAATCGCAACTCTTTTTGTTAGCAATTAAATCCTGTTTATATTACGATTTTTTGAAAAAGTAATTTCTTCAAAAAGTTGCGATTTCATTAATAAAATGAAATTTTTTGACTACTTTTCATATTTCTCGATTTTTCTTATTTTTCTCAATTTTTTAATTTCTATATATTTTTATTAATATCTTTTATAATTTTCTTTTTTAGCGTTTGCAAATTTCTACCTTTTTTTCTTGAATTTGGGGCATTTAGCTGATTTATTCTCGAACCCCTTGTCATTGTGCATGAAGCAAGGTGACATTGCATAAATAAATTCCAAAAGATAAATTTAAAATTTTGATCTCCACTGTATGATTTATACCGTGTGAAATTAAATTTTAACTAATGCCATAAACATGAGTCTGCTAAAAAAGAAAAAAAATATCTATACAATGCCTTCATGCTCTAGGGGCAACCAAAATCATTTTTGAGTCACAAGGCGTGAAATAGATTTGACACCTATGCCTAAAGCCCTGATTCAAATAAATCTATGTATTTTTAGAGTTTCCATGCATCACTATCCGCTCCATATAAAGTTGATATAATTTTTTTTGTTATTCAAAATTAGCTCTTGAAAAAGGTCACTGCTAAGAAATTTGCTTCCCTTTTTGGATTAGAAGTAGAGAAACAAGTTTGTCTACTCAGATTTCCCTCGTTAATTTAGGAAATGTGTTTCCCAATTTCCCATCTTGAATGCAATTATAGATAATATTCTAGTTCATCCAAAGGCCAAACCACCCTGTCATGTCTCTTCAATATAAGAAACCACCGACCTAGCTAATTATATATATATATATATATATATATATATATATATATATATATATATACATCCGTTCATTTGTCCACACAGATTCACATTTCATAAAAGGAAGTTACCTTGAACCTTCTTCAATGCTTACCTCCATACACAATAAATATATCCATAGCTACCCATCTTCAAAACACACACAAAAAAAAAAACTCTCATCAACTACCACTTTCCCTTCTTCTTTTTTTTTTGATAACGAGGTACATGCAACACTCGCACATCACACATACCAATCAGTAGGGATAAATCCGTGCAAGTAGCCAACAACTGGGGGAGATTTAAACTCAGAACCTCTGCCTCTTAAGGCGTAGTCGAGGCATACTCTGTCTTATTTTCTCTTGATCTTTCTTTGTCCTCTACAATGGTGGGTGCAAACAATGATTCGAGTTGCCAATCTCTTCTGGCCAACAATAGAGTAATAACGAGCAATAACAAGAAACGCGAAGGTAAGAGATGGAGGCTAATTGGATCGACAACCATCCTGCGGGTAATGGGTATTCTTCCAAGCCGTTCATCAGTTGAGGAAAACCGTGTGTCGTCTTTCCGGCAACTGGGTTCCTAAATAAATCATAGGTCAAATTGTCGAATCGGTAAAATTGGGTGCTATCATATACATTGGTATCAGCTAAGTTCAGCGGACTTTATCTAACAGTGGAAATAGGTTGGGCTAATTTGTAAGCATATTTGTGAAATTTCTTAAGGTAATACTATACTATAAGAAGAAAAGTTTGGAAACTGAAAACACATGGGAATAAGAGTTTCTCTTCTTAATAAAAGTAAACACCATGGAATAAGTCAGTGATTAATAGCTCATTATGTTGGGAATCTTAGTCATGACTAATGGTTAATTATAAACCCAGTGATTCATTTGCAGATAAGGTAAAACAGTGTGCAAAACATTGCTTCAAATTAGATGAAAAATGAATGAGAATCTCAGTTGCGGGTTCTCTCCATGTACCTTCTTTTCCATGAAATGGACCTACTTTACCAATAAAAAAAATTAGGGAACCATTACCTTTAGACATCAAATGTCATAAATCCATTGGGTTTTTATTATAAAGGGTAGCTTTATTTGCACCTACTGAGTCTCTAAGGACAACAACGTTGAAAATCATTGACTTCTTTTAATAAGACAATGAAGATCCTTTTTTGTCTCATTCTTCTACACAATAGATCTTAAGAACGTAGGCATAACATCAGATTATCACATTTTTATTCCATTTGGCATTGATCCCAAAAAGAGATTCGAGAATGATACTCTAATTAAAATTGGCCCTTGGATCACTCTTTGGGATGTGTGCCACAAAGTGAAAATCTGACTTGGATGATATGCTCATCGCCTTACGCTCCATTGTGTGGAAGATTGAGATAAAAAATAATCTAAATTGTCTAATTCAATGCAAGCAATGATTTTCAGCATTGGTGCCCTTATAGATTGGATAGATGGAAATAGAGCTACACTAAAGTTAAAATACCCAATCTTGGGCATCTTGTATTTTCAATCCTACTGTATATCTAAAGTCTGTGTGTGCAACCAAAGACCTCCCATAATCAGAGAGAGAGAGAGAGAGAGAGAGAGAGAGCAGAAGAAGAAGAATACATTGTCTTACCATGGGAGGAGTTGGTTGTTGTTTATCAGCAGTAGCAATTGGACTCTTAAATCAAGTTGTCAAAAACCTTAGAATATGTGGTGATTAAGCTAATCTCAAAGATTTAAGGTCGAGAGATTATCGCGAGGAATACAACCAATTAACCACCGGTTTGTGTTTGGGGTGTTAATTAATCAAGGATCAATGGAATATGACCACTAGGTAACAAATTGGGATCATGACCTCCCCATTTTGTAAGACATGTGGCACAACTTTTGCTCAATCCAAGTTATTAAGTGGTAGCTTATATTGATGGGAATTTCAACCGTCCGATCCACGCACTCAAACATGAAGTCAATGATGAGGTATTAGTTAGATCATTTGGATTGATGAAAGATGTGCATCAAGTCGTGTAAATTTGGGCTTTTATGGCATAATTAGTGTACATAGTGTCACGACTCGAAATTCTATCCCATCCCGAAGGCCTAGAATTCTGAGTAATGACCTACACGCATCCCAAATACGTTAAGTTGATATACACATAATCAAAGTTTTCATGCAATGTGGCTCTACGAAATCCGTGAATCCAACAAATGAAGGGTAAATATAAGGACAACCATAAATATAAATAAATACGATAAAATCCAGGTAAACCATAAAAAAAAAAGAAAATAAAAGTTAGAAACAAATCTGATACATGAGGCTATAGAGTAAACAATAACAATATAAAATGAAACTCAGTACCGAATCTACTACTATTAATAGTCTGCACTCGAGTTAAAATCATCACCAATGTCCTCCTGGAACTCAGCAGCGCCGCCCTCCCAAGGCTCCTAGTACTCAGCGTCTATGGGGTCAATGAAATCAACGTCAGCAGGATTTGAATAATATGGGCCTACTCCGTCAATATAATTACCTGAAATAGATAAATGTCACGAGGGCTAAGTTGCTAAACAACATGCAACTTAGTGGATATACCAGCAATCCACCCTATTCCACTCAGGTGCATTGCTAGTGCATCACGTAAGTGATAATAATAATATATCAAAGCAACTTAAAGAAGGAAACAATAAATTCTTACGTATCATAGAGTTCGTATCATACCATAAATATCAGACCATGATCTAGACACACTCATATCTTAACGTACCTTACCATACCTCATAAAATAATATATTTTATTATTATAATGACACATGTGTTTGTATATCACTTGAGCATATCTACACACTCATAAATCCTAATACAACCTGCGCCAGAGTCGCTGCTTGAGCCTATCATGTGAGGGTCACCATCGTAGCTTACCATCATAATCTAATGCCCTCCATAACATACTAATATACCACATTCAGCCTAATGGGGAGACATGATCAATCGTAACTCATAATATACTTATATTGTTTCCTAGGGACCCATCTTGATTGTAAGACGTTATGACTCTTACGGTGACTACATAAGTAACGACACGTACATACTTAAGTTATTAATCTTTTGTTAGTCTACACAACGGTGTCTTATTATCATACTTATAACTTATCTTATATTACATACTCATATAACTTAATTCTAGGACAAATTATAGTGCAATAACTTCACTAAACTACGCTTCTCAAGGAAAATGTTCAGTAGTAACCTGGATGTACTTCGTATGGCAGCCTATATTATCATAGAAATATTGCATCTCTATATGGACGCCTACATTACGAGTTTTACGTGATCGTAAAAAAAAATTCACTACAACTAAGACCCAAGGGTCGAATCACATATTTTAACTTTTATCTTATCTTATCATATTAAAACTCGAGGGTCATAGGGTCACCGCATATGCCACCATATACGAGATTATACTAAATCCGCACTCACTACATTCGTCATGACGTCTCATACCACCATGAGTTATGAGGCATGTGAATATAATGTATTCCTCACTTCGATACCATCTCAGCAAATTATCGCGCCCAAGCATAGACATGATCCCATACACTCAAGTACATATGACCTAATATATCCATAATTCGTATACTATAATCAAGATCGAGGCATGAAACTTATCTTATCAGAGAATAAATTTTCATTCAAGATTTCATTATGATTATACGTATATATTTGCATAACACACCAATATAAATATAGAATAGGATAGTTATTAGTGTGTGATTTCGAGAACGTGAAGGTTAGAGTTCAATTTTCACGAGGGCATCGAATCTCTAACTCTTCATGCTATCAAAGAGGTCGCGTTGAATTGATAAAATTGATATATATATATATATATATATATAAAACTATAATTTAATGTATAAATTAAAAGATATTACAAATTAGAGTGAGGCAAATTACGACCATCAATTTAAACATTCTTGTGACTAGCATGCATTAAAAGTTATGGTCGTGATAAATCGAGGTAGTGTCATGATAAATCGGGGTAGAGTATTTGATACTCCGCCAAAAGACATTGATGTTTCGGAACCTTAGACCTTGAGTCGGGTATAAAATTCGGGTCTAAAGTATTGTGGGTCGAGTCTCAATTCGAGTGTACAGAAGTGCACAAAGGAGACATACACCGGATGGAAGCATTAGCATAGAAATTGTGGAAAAAATAGATCAATCGATTTTTGGAAATTTAAAAAGTGAAATAGCAAAGTCTGTTCCGATGAGAATCGATCGATCGGTTTTGAAATCGATCGAAATTATAAATAAATATGTCGGTCAATTCGGGTCAAAATCGATCGACTGGAAATTAGAATTGATAGATTGATATCATACAGGAAGATAAGCAATTTGATTGGTCTGGAATTGATCGATATGAAATTATAATCGATCGATCAAAATTATAGTGTATAGGTAAATCGGTTATGTTCAGAATCGATCGATCGGACATAAGGAATCGATCGATCGAAAATGTGATACAAAGAAGACATTTGGTTCGGTTCAAAATCAATCAAAAATTATAATCGATCGATCGAAATTAAAGTATATAGGTAAATCGGTTCTGTCCAGAATCGATCGATCGGACATAAGGAATCAATGATCGAAACTGTAATGCATAAAAGACATTGGGTTCGATTCAAAATCGATCGATCGAAAATGAAAAGTAACATATATATATATATATACAATGGTCTCGGTCTAGAATCGATCCATCGACCATTAATAAAAAATAAGCAAAGTCGATTCGGTTTATAATCAATCGATTGGAAATAATAATAGATTGATCGATTATATCAATTAACAAGGAATTTTTGTTTCGGGTCAGAATCGATCGATCGAAAATAAGAATCGATTGATCGATTTTTGGGATTTCTGCAAAAATTATGATTCTAAAAATAATATCAAACATGGAAAAGAAGAACAAAAGGAATAATTAAAACAAAACCATAATTAGGGTTAGCCATTTCATTCTCTTTTATATTAATATTTATAATAAAAATAGACGAGTTTGTTTTATTTAGCTAGTCGATACACTATTGAACGTACCCTATGCGACGCGATTTGAGAAGAACATAATGAATTGATTGGTACTCACCTGTTGAAGAGTGAATGGTAGATCTACGACGATTAGGGTTGAATAGATCGATGTCTAACACAATAACCCGTCTTAGATTTCTTCTATTCCTTTCTCTTCGATCTTCATGCAAAAAATATAATCGATTGATCGAAATTAGAGCATATAGGTAAATTGGTTCTGTCCAAAATCGATCGATCAGACATAAGGAATCGATGATCGAAAATGTAATGCAAAGAAGACATTTGATTCGGTTCAAAATCGATCGATCGAAAATGAAAAGTAACATATATATATATATGTATTTATATTTATATTTATATATATTTATATACAATGGTCTCGGTCCAGAATCGATCGATCAACCATTAATAGAAAATAAGCAAAGTCGATTTGGTTTATAGTTAATCGATCGGAAATAATAATAGATCAATTGATTATATCAATTAACAAGGAATTTTCATTTCGAGTTAGAATCGATCGATCGAAAATAAGAATCGATTGATCAATTTTCGGGATTTCTGTAAAAATTATGATTATGAAAATAATAATCAAACAAGGAAAAGAAGAACAAAAGGAATAATTAAAACAAAACCATAATTAGGGTTAGTCATTTCATTCTCTTTTATATTAATATTTATAGTAAAAATAGACGGATTCGTTTTATTTAGCTCGTCGAGACGCAATTGAACGTACCCTATGTGACGGGATTTGAGAAGAACATAATGAATTAATAGGTACCCACCTGTTGAAAAGTGAATGATAGATCTACAAAGATTAGGGTTAAATAAATCGACGTCTAACACAATAGCCCATCCGAGATTTCTTTTATTCCTTTCTCTTCGATCTTGATGCAGAAATTATAATCGATCGATCGAAATTATAGTGTATAGGTAAATCGATTCTTTCCAAAATCGATCTATCGGACATAAGGAATCGATGATCGAAAATGTAATGCAAAGAAGACATTTGGTTCGGTTCAAAATTGATCAATTGAAAATGAAAAGTAATATATATATATATATATATATATATATATATTAGTCTCGGTTCAAAATCGATTGATCGACCATTAATAGAAAATAAGCAAAGTCGATTCAATTTATAATTAATCGATCGGAAATAATAATAAATTGATTGATTATATCAATTAACAAGGAATTTTTGTTTCAGGTTAGAATCGATCGATCAAAAATAAGAATCAATTGATCGATTTTCGGGTTTTCTGCAAAAATTATGATTATGAAAATAATAATCAAACATGGAAAAGAAGAACAAAAGGAATAATTAAAATAAAACCATAATTAGGGTTAGCCATTTCATTCTCTTTTATATTAATATTTATAATAAAAATAGACGGATTCATTTTATTTAGGTCGTCGATACGCAATTGAACATATCCTATGCGACGGAATTTGAGAAAAACATAATGGATTGATAGGTACCCACCTGTTGAAGAGTAAATGGTAGATCTATGATGATTAGGGTTGAATAGATCGACGTCTAACACAATAACCTGTCTGAGATTTCTTCTATTCCTTTCTCTTCGATCTTGATGCAAAAATTATAATCAATCGATTGAAATTAGAGTGTATAGGTAAATCGATTCTGTCGAGAATCGATCAATCAGACGTAAGGAATCAATAATCGAAAATGTAATGCAAAAAAGACATTTGGTTCAGTTCAAATTCGATCGATCGAAAATGAAAAGTAACATATATATATATATATATATATATATATATTTATATATACAATGGTCTTGATTCAAAATCGATCGATCGGCCATTAATAGAAAATAAGCAAAGTCAATTCAGTTTATAATCAATCGATCAAAAATAATAACAGATCGATTGATTATATCAATTAACAAGGAATTTTTGTTTCGGGTTAGAATCGATTGATGGAAAATAAGAATCGATTGATTGATTTTTGGGATTTTTGCAAAAGCTATAATTCTGAAAATAATAATCAAACATAGAAAAGAAGAACAAAAGGAATAATTAAAACAAAATCATAATTAGGGTTAGCCATTTCATACGCGATTGAGCGTACCCTATGCGACGGGATGTGAGAAGAACATAATGGATTGATAGGTACCCACTTGTTGAAGAGTGAATGGTAGATCTACGACGATTAGGGTTGAATAGATCGACATCTAACACAATAGTCCGTCTGAGATTTCTTTTATTTCTTTCTCTTCGATCTTGATGCAAAAAAGAGGTCATCGTGGTTCTTGTGAAAGAACACACAGGAGTTTTGAGAAGATTAGAGAGTTTTAAGAAGGATAAGTTGAGAAAGAGTTGTGACGACTAGGATTTCTCAAAAGATTAGAATAAGGAAAAAAAAAAAGAGTTACTTACATAAATAGAGTTTTATAAAATATGGTAGATTTTGGTGTAGAGCGTTAACATCGTGCATAGTGCAAAACACATTTAACCATATTCAAAATATTTAAGAAAATTCGAGCCGTTACACATTGTGTCAGGAGGGTTGGCCTCATAAACAAATATTGCTATTTTTGAATAAATAAACTTTACTTAATGTGGAAGCTTAGGTGAAAAGGAGGAGTGTAACCGTAAATAGACAATTAATTATAGAAAAAGAAGTGTTGCTGCGACACCCTTTGCTTGTTATAGCTACATCACTTAAACAGGGCAAAAAAACATTGACGGCTTTGAATCGGACTATGGAAATTGTTTTTTGTTCTAATCTTCCACACAATAATTCTTGAGATCATGGGCCTACCATTAAAGAGTCATATGTTGATTCCATGTGACACACATCCAAAAAAGTGAACGCGAACTACATTTGATGAGACATCATGATTGTGTTCACTTTTTGAAATGTGTGTCCTATGAAACCAACATATGATCGATTGATAGTAGGCCCATTAACTCAAGATCTAGTGTAATCAATAGTTTTTGCTCTACTTAAAATGATGTGATTGTAAAAAAGGGTATAACAATACACTTCTCTTATAGAAATCGTACCAAATGGACTGACAAGTCTTATTCAAATGGACAAATATTACTCACAAGTTTAACCTGAAATGTATAGGATAAATAATAGTATATCTTAACCTAGAGTAAACTCATAGATAATAATATAATAATAATTCTAATGTTGCATTAAAATTAGGGAAAAAGACATGAATTCGAACGCATGCATTCGAATCCCAAATCATGTGCCACATGATCCCAAAACAAAACGTATTTTGGGATCATGTGTCATGTGACATATGATCTATAAACAAAATTTAAAAAAAAAAGAATTTGGTCAAAATCTTGGTCAAAGTTTGGATACCGTCCAAACATCTAGGTGCATTGATTTTTTCCCTTTCATCGCATTTTGGACAGTCAATATCCATCCTTTTTTATTTTTTTCTTCTTTTTAAATGGTTTTGATTGTTTTCGGGTAAGTTGTCGTGGCTGATCTCCTTGATGGGTGGCATGTGGACCCTGCCTGATTCAAATGCGTGTATCCACCATGCATACAGGCCCATGTCCCCAAGTCTCTTAGAAAAGAAAAAAAATATTTTTTCAATCAGGTAACTATGATCCCGTGATTTGGAACTTGAGTCACTTTTGAGATGTGTGCCATGTGAAATTACCATGTGAAATTACCATATGAACCGCCTAATCGGTGCACCATGATCTTAGTAGTCAAACACTATCTAAATTTTACGATTACTATGTAAATCCAATATGCCGTTAATTTCAGTTGGCATTTAATCACCTTAAGCCAGACGATGGAGATTTTTTTTCATTATAATATTTATAAAAATGCTCATGATGATTTCATATGCCAGGCATCCCAAAAAATAATCATGAGTAGCAAGAGCATTGATGCTCGAATTAAGTATCTAATCTTTACTATCATAAAGCAACAAGGCCAAAAATGAGGCTTAGACGAAATATTAAAATTTAATATTATAAAGCGAGAAGGCTGGATACGAGACCAAAGACGAAAGTATTAGATTTTTCCTCCTACTAATGTTTTGAAAAAATCTTATAAAATCTATAAGGGCCTATTTGGTTTTAAGGGAAAACAGGAGAAAGAAGAGAAAATTGGTAAGTAAAACTGGTAAGCAGGAAATGAATTACCGCATTTCCCATTATTTGGATGATATTGGAAATGTTAGAAATTATCTTCCCATTTTCCGTTAAAACCCGATAACAAATGCCGAGGGGGTCCCTTGATTTTCTATTTTCCCGACTTCTCATCTGACTCTTCTCACCCATTTAGTAATACCACACAATTTGTTCATAACGAAAATCATTGACTGATTTGAATCAGATGATGGAGATTGTTTTTTTTTTTTTAATCTTCCTCATGATAGATCTTAAGATCATAACGCTCCTATCAGACGGTTTGATGTTGATTCTATATGGTATACATCCCCAAAAATCAAAGGGAGAGCCACGTTATGACTTGGGTGGTCAATTGACCATCCAAATTTTTTAAAATTTTGTTACTAAGCTTTAGGAGTCCTATTTTATATTAGTGGATTCTCATCCATCCAAAATTATCTTGACCACCCAAAATGATAAAAAAATCTTTAAACAATTTTTTTTATGGTATTTATTTTCATAACAAATATTTTTTCTTTGATTTTTTTTTTTTAAATCCCATAATTTTGGCCTATTTTTAAGATCCCCTCCATTTATTTAGGTGTTGACTTATTTTTGGAGTGATTTCTCTCACAATAGGCTCTACTATGCTGTAGAGCTATATACTCACATATATGATGTATATACTTTAGTAAAATTAATTTAAAAAAATAAACAGTTTATTACACATAACAATGTTTGAACCTAAAACCTAACCTTCACAAAGAACTAAGTCAACCACTAGAGCAATTTAATATATGTAAAGAGAAAAAAAAACTTAATATATATAAGTTTGTGGTCATTTGGCTATTGTTTTTGTTAGGATATGTTATTTTCCTATAATTTCCTGCATATATATCCAAACGCAAGATTTGATTAATCCTGCATTTTCCCAACTAACAATGTGGTTATCCAAACATCGAAAAACAGAGGGAAACGAAGGAATCTCATGGTTTCCAACAACTTAGGTATCCATGAGAAAATATAGAAATATTATTTTACTTTTACACGTTTCCCTTATTTTTATCCAAACAGGCCCTTCAAAACACGGGAAACGTGGGAAAGTAAAATAATATTTCTATATTTTCTCATGGATACTTAAGTTGTAGAAAATCATGGTATTCCTTTGTTTTCCACTGTTTGGATAACCACATTGCTAGCTGGGAAAATGCAGGATTAACCAAATCTTGTGTTTGGATACATAAGCAGGAAATTGTAGGAAAATAACATATGCTAACAAAAAAAATAGCCAAATAACTAAAAAATTATATATGTATTAAAATTTTTTTTCTCTTTATATATATTACTAAATTGCTCTAGTAGTAGACTTGGTGCTTTGTGAAGGTTACGTTCTAGGTTCAAGCCTCGTTACAAGTAATAAATTGTTTATTTTTTTAAATTAATTATACTAGAGCATATACATCATATATGTGAGTATATGGCTCTACAACATAGTAGAGCCCTTGTGAGAGAAATCTCTGGAAAAATAAGTCCGTACAATACCTAAATAGATGGAGGGGAACTTAAAAATAGGCCAAAATTGTGGGATTTAGTTAAACAAAATCAAAGAAGAAATATTTGTTATGAAAACAAATACCATAAAAAATTTTTTTGAAGATTCTTGATAATTTTGAGTGGTCAAGATAATTTTGGATGAATGAGAATCCACTGATATAAATTAGTACCCCTAAAGCTTAGTAACAAATTTTTAGAAAGTTTGTATGGTCAATAGATCACCCAAGTCATAACATGGTTCTGCCTTTGATTTTTGGGGATGTGTGCCATATAGAATCAACATCAGACCGTCTGATAGGGGTATCATGATCTTAAGATCTATCATGAGGAAGATTGAAAAAAAATATAATCTCCAGCGTCCTATTCAAATCAGTCAATGGTTTTTGTCTGTGAAATTTTTTTGTGGTATTATGAGAATAGTCGTACGGATGAGAAGTCCCAAGGTTCTGAAGATGGAAAATGTGAAGATAATTTCCGACCCTTTGATGTCATCCAAACAACGAAATCTCGGTAATTCATTTGCCGCATATGAGTTTTCCCTTATTTCCCTTTGTTTCCCTTGAAACCAAACAGGCCCTAAAGGATACTAGTAGGGCTGTCAATAGGCCGGGTTTGGGCCCATTTTTTTATGCATTTAATAAACGGGCTTGGCCAGGCTAAGCCCGGATAAGAAACCAGGCTAGGTTCGGGCTGTAAAGTGTAAGGCTCAGCTCGGCCCGACCTTGCCCGGAAAAATTAGGTCTTTTAAAAAACCTCTTAAAAAATTATTAGAAACCCGGCTCCGGATAGCTAATCGCGGTGAATTCAGGCCACAACATTTCAAATTTGGGCTAAGCCCAGCCCGACCCAATTAGCTATCGGGCTGGGCCCAGGCCCAAAAATTTATCTTTAAAGGAAAAACAGTCCGGGTGGAAAACCCAGCTCGAACCCGACCCGTTGACAGCCCTAGACACTAGTACTTGTAATTATGAGTTAGTCTACAATGGATGTCCAATTGATAAACTTTAATATTAACGAAACATCTGTATGAGTAGATCTGAACCATCCAATCGATGATCTTTAATGTCAACCATTAAAACTAAAAACATTATAGATTATTGAGGCAATCACTTTCGTAGTGTGGATTACCCACATGTTAAACCGATGATGGTGTTTTAAACACCTTATCATTTGGGTGTTTAAATGAGGGTCAGGAGATTCAGTCCAAAATTAAAAGGAGGGCAACCATGGGTGAAAGGGGCAAGTTCCCCTGAGGCTACAATTTCCTGTAACATAAAGAGGTGTGGTACACTGGTAGTCACAATTTTCTTTATTTGTCTATATATTAATTTTATTAATACCTTTTCTACATCACCTATTCACCGGCTTTAATCAAAGCTACGGGAGCCATCATTGCTGTAAGTGTTCATTATATTTTTCTGAAAATTATTATTAGTTTCGATTGCATATAATTAGAATATGCTGGAGATTTCATTTCGTGTTCTGATAGTTTGTAGGTAAGATTCCTTAATTGATCGGGCTTTTGTTGTTTGGGTTGAATCCTATATGATTGGTATTTCGCTCCATTTGATGGGGCAGAAAAAGATACATAGATTAATAATTTGGACATCGTATTGCATCCTCTGTGAGATCATACCTGAATTGATTTATAAAGCCGATAAATTTATGAACTATTAGCGCATTCTCTCATGTAGAGGAAGATCTCGAAGATCATGTGAGGAAGGCCGGTTCATTCTGTTAGTGAGGTTAGGGTTTGTTTTTGTTTTTGTTTTATACAGTTTCTTGATTATAATTTGGGTTTGATGTTTAGGGTTTAGAGTTTAGAGTTTATGGTCTGTTGTGTTTGATGTTTTCTTAGTGTGTAGAGTGTACCTAGGGTTTGGGTAAGTTGGATTTGATGTTTTCTTCATCTTTTTGTTACAGAATTTATGGTTTAATAATGTAATTTGTAGCATGGTTTGTGTTTTTGTGGAGTACATATAACTCTAGTGATATGTGATATTTAAATCTCTTTACCAATTTCAAAGTCCTTAATCAGGATTGGTTTGATTTCTTTTACTTGATTTTTATTATTATTATTTTTTGTGTAAAGTATTTTGATGATGTCTTTGAATGTAAGTTCAGTATTTCCATTCAAGATCTGCTCATGAACAATAAGAAAAATAAAGTCTAAATCTAAAGTTAATTGTTCTTCCTCCTGAAATAACCTAGCTGCTTCCCAAGAACCAGCTGCTCTCCGAGGTAAGTTAATGTAATCATGATTTTATCTTCTTTTTTTTAAATTTTTTTTAAAATTTTTAATAATGAATGGTCTTCTGTCCACTTTTTTAACATTATGAATATGTTTTTCATATTTTAGTGAAGGTTTCATCATTTTTTCCCTCTTTCCAGATTTCATTTAATGAGATGGGTCGCACAGAGCATAATACGATACCATCGGTTCATTATCTTGTGATCTAAGTGCAATGATCAGATTTTGAATGATAAAGTTATTTGTTACAATCAAATTTTAGTTATAGCTTATTTTCTTGGTCTCCTTTATATGTTTCATGTAGTCAATTGGTGACCTTTGTGGCAATTGTTGCAATTTCTTCTAGATATTTTGTTTTACTGTGGACTGTGATAATAGCATGTAGCATAATATGATATCAAAAGATGCATAAACACACATAACTCCTATCATAATAATAAGATAAATAAATTTTAATCGTACCTTGTGCCATGGAGCTTTTCTTTTCTTTTTGCTTGATTTTGATTTTCTACAACCAAGGCCTTCTATTCTCTCGCACTTATTTCACACCATACAACCAAATGATAGGATCTGTAGTTGTTTTTCTTGTCACGATAGGTGCCTAAGCTAATTTGGGTTTTATCCAACGAATGGTCCACCTATCACTAACCATATAGAAACACAATCAAACACACGCATGTATAGGAAATAATCTTATATAACAGAGGTACAAAATAGCCTACGTATATAGGCTCATCAAAATCGCTCATTTTAATCCAACGGTCATAGATCTGGGTTTTAGAAGATTCTATGATGTAAAATCTTACATAGTATTCAGATTTCATAACAAGTAGCAATTAGGAACTGATAATTGGTTTGTTTAATTTATTTTTTGGGCTTAAATATTTTGTTTTTGTGTGACCTTCATGTCAATTGGTTTGTAAATTACTATATTTGCTTTAATATGGTCAGAGTTTGTAGCATAGCATTTGTAATATAGGGAAGCAATTAGGTACATAGTCATCAAGTTGGGGTTTTGGAATAAGTTGAAAAGAGGAAAATTTGAAAAAATTCAGCAAAATTACGGGAAGTTCAGATAAAATAAGGGAAAATAGAAAAAAAACTTAAAAATAAGATTGAAACATATGAAAACCATAAATGATATTAACAATTCATGAGATTTATTGAAGAAGTCATGATGAATTAATCATAATTTTCACGATTTTTTTGAAAAAGTCACAATTTATTGGTAAACCAAAAAATGGGATTTAATCGCAACTTTTTCAATAAGTCAACGATTTTGGTAACTATGATTAGGAGATGTCATTAGAAACTAAACTTGCTTCATTATGCTTCACATGTTTCCTTTCCAACCAAGTTTCCCCAAAAATAAGCCACTGAATAAGTCTTTTAACACGTGATAGCTAGAATTTGCTAATAAGTTTCAACCATTTCAGAATTGAAGCAAAATAGATAATAAAGAAGATGGATCAATCCAAACCTACTTTACCACCTTGAAATCAAAGAATAGGGTTTGGGGTCGTTCTTCCTCTTCATGGCATAAGAAGCATCTTGAAAGTTGATACTAAACGGATTCATCTACTTCTTACTCTACTATTAACTCGAATGGCTGAATGTAACAACTTTCAACCAATCTTGAACACCATTCTCTCAAGCAATTTATTACAATCATACAAATTTTGGATTTCTCGGAACTAATTAGAAAATTTACTTGTATGCATGTTCATCATACTCTGTTAATTATGGAAAAAATTTCATTGACTGCCCAAATTCATTAGGGAGTGTCATTGAACCATAAAAATTTTGAATTTCTCTCTAGCAATTTCTCAAGCAATAATTCATCTACTTTTTATTATAATTATTATTCATAGCATTGCAATTAAGAAAATAGATTTCTCATAACTATTGCATTAGTCATTTTATATATTTTTCCAATATACCTAAAGTTTACAGCCATGCAAATTTTGGATGAAAGCTTAAATTAACTCTTTATGTGATGCACTCTCAATGCACCCCAAGTAGGCAATCTTAATGCACCCTCAATCGGTTGAAGAGCCACATTTGATGAAACACGGTTTAAATGTTATTGGGATAAAAATTCAATTTTTTGGTAATTTGGGTATTCTTTTTTATCTTTCCCTCCCCCCTTTCCGCTTTTTAAAGGGTTACTATTGGTAATGCTTTAAGTTGTGTGAAGATTCCCACTTTTTTTACGTGTATATATATATATATATATATATATATATATATATATATATATATATATATATGATGCTGGTATCTGTTGAATTCTTTTCGATTTTTGCAGGTTCACATTGTTAATAAGCACAATACTTTTTTAGAGGCTATACAAGAAGCACAAGAGTTTCTTACAAGTTTTTCTTGATTTCAATGCTGCTATTACCAAAGCTTACCTTCATGTGGTGAATGGTTTATGGATGGTAAGCTTTTGATCCTCTAGAATTTTTCTTTTATTTTTGTGCTCTTCTCTATGCTATTCATTTCTAATAATTATGGAGATCAACTTTTATATTCAGATTCACCTAGAAGTGATCTTAGATAATTTTGATTGAACTAGATGAAAAAGTTCTTAAAGCAATGTGTAGACGATAAAAAGCTAAACAACAAACTAATTGTAACATCACTGAGCAACATAAGTGACCAACAAACTAATTGTTGAAAGAACTTAAGCAGTTCGTAGCAGCTCTCTCCATCAATCTAGAAATTTGATGCATGCATAAAAAAAATCCTGGTCTAGAAGTGAATGTAACTTAGGCCCTGTTTGATAGTAATGAAACTCCAAAGAGGAAATGAAATCAATTTCTTAGTTGATTTCATGGGAAATGATTTCATATAGAAATGAACTTTCCACTGTTTGATTGGTGTGTTTGAGAATTGAATTTCATTGGAAATTGATTTCTCTTGGTTGATTATATCTTTACAAATGAATTTGAAAATGAGTTATTAAGTTTTGATCATTTATTATTAAAATCATAATTACAGTCAAATATTAATCAATAACTTTTTTAATGATATTCTATTACGTTTCAAACTAATACCATAGTAATCACTATTTATTACTAAGTTACATAAATCAGAGTTTGAAAAGTTACACTCAAATAAAAAGTCAAACTTTGACCAAACTTAAAATTTTGATAAAAAATATATAAAGTTAAATAATAAAGTTGTAAATGCTAGTATCTAATGTAAGTTTATATGTTGAAATGAAATTAAATTTTTATAAAAGTCAAACTTTGACTAAAATTTCAACTTTGACCAAGAAATTTTTTTGCAATATACCAACAGGTTACAAAAGTCCAACTGCAAATTAATATAACAGTATTCATATATATCGTTCGGTTACACTAGTCAAAATTTGATCAAATATCCACTTTTAATAAAAGTCAAACTTTGACCAAACGTAAAACTTTGATTAATAAAAAATTATAAGACTAAAGTACAAAGTTATATAGTAAATGCTAGTATGTACTATAAGGTTATATGTTGAAACAAAATTCAAATTTTAAACTTCAAAGAAAATTTAATTTTTTTAAAAAGTCAAACTTTGACCAATACAGAATTTGACATTCTACCGCCAACCTATAAATTAATATAACAATATTCGTATCCATCGCCAGGTTAAACTAGTAAAAAAATTGACTAAATATCAACTTTTAAAAAGCCAAACTTTGACCAAATGTAAAAAAACTAAAATAAAATTTGATAATGTACTGCAAAGTAATAAACTAAAAAAAAAAAATCTCATTGGAGATATAGAAGTTCAAAAAAATCAAATTATGTTAAAAAGTCAAAGTTTGACCGAAAAAAATTTACATTACCAAAATACAAATAACAACAGTAATAATCACTATTTACTGTCAAGATAAACTTATCAAATTTTGACTACAGTCAAAATTTGAATAAAAGTCAAACTTTGACCAATAAAAATGAGGCAACATATTTTCAAGTTATAAATTAAAATAATGATAGATATTTTTAATTATAATATTTTAGTCATAAAAATTTATAACATTTTATAGAAATCAAATTTTGACCAAAAGTCAAACTTCGACCCTAAAAAATTACGTTGATACGGTATAAATTTATGTAATAGTATACTATCTATAAGCAGGTTTCGAGTTTGACTAAAACCAAATTTTGTGTAAAAGTCAACATTTGACTAAGAGTCAAAGTTTGACCAAAGGTCAAACTATTGACTAATACAATTGAAAATCTAGTATCCAATTATATATCAACGAGGCAGTATCATTTTTTTGCCATCAAATTATTGAAGTCAAAGTTTAATAAAAAGTAAAATTTTAATTAAAAGTCAAAGTTTGACCTTAAAATCAACCTTTGATCCCTGAAAATTTGATAATATATTACTAACTTACAATTTATTATTATGTTTCAGTAGTCAAAGTTTATTCAAAAGTCAACTTTATATAGCTTATAAATTTAATTAAAGTTTGATTAAATTCAAATTTTGACCAAAGTCAAATATTAGTTGAAAAGTGTATGATGTAAATAATGTGATGGTCATAGTGACCGTGCTGATATGATGGTCATAGAAATTGAAGTTACTTTTTAATAGTCAAAAAATATATATTTTTTTGGCTTTTAGGTTGTTTACAAGTAACTTTAGATTTGCAATAACAAACTATTATTATTTTGTTAGTAGGAAACTCAATTTCAGCCATTTGAAGGATTGAAATGATTTCCTCATAAAATGATTTGATTATGAAAATTTAATTTCCATGCGAGACGACTTAGTTTCATTTTCATCTCCTTAAATAGCTATCAAACAACAATAATTGGAAGCTAAGTTTCATTTCCATAATAAAATTACATTTTCATGTTATCAAATAAGGCCTTAGTCTATATTTTGATCGCATGAAATGATTTTAGAGCTGAATTGATCTATATATGTTGTGTGGTAGTACTCTTGGATTGTATTTACTTTCAACATTTCTCTTCGTATATTTCATTACAGCTGATAAGTACCTGCATGGCAGAGCATTCATAAGTTTCCCCTACCAAATGTTGTATTAATATATTTGAATCGTTCATGACATTGACATCAATTGGTTATGCTTAGCACTATTTTGGCCACCAATTATCTCTGATTTAGTATTTTAATGCATTGAATAATTTTTTTTTGCTAATATAGACAACTAAACATAAATAATACCCACCTGCAATACAAGTTCTTTGCCACTAGTATATATATCTATTATAATATATTATATATAAAATTAAATATTTTATTACGTATTTTTATTTTTCCAAATGTACCCTTCTTTCTAACCAGATTAATTTGGTAATTTTCAAAAGTTACCAAACTAACCAGATTAATTTTCAAAAGTTTCCAAATGTACCCTCTCAAGTTGCAGGAGCAATCATGGTTAAAGGCAGTAACCACCACCTGTCTACCTTTCTGTGCTAACCCCATATTTGAGCCCATATCAAATCGGGCCCTGTGCTACCACGAGCAATCATCTCTGTCCTCTTAGTGCTCTCAAGAAGGCATTCTTGCGGCCACCATTTCACAACACTTGCTCGACGATTTTCTTTCTTGACATATCCGTACGGCTCCACTTGTCACCCACAGCGCCACAATCGCCCCCCCACGGCCACTGTAATACTCCGACGACACTAGTCGCGGTACGCCGGTTAATGATAGTATTGGTAATTTTATATTATTTACTAACCTTCTAAGCCATAAACTGGCCTTAATCCGAAAGGCCAAAACCCTATTCTCATTTAATCCTATTCCCTTTTTAAAACCCTAATCCTAAAATATTACTCGCTAACGACATAAATCAAACCCTAATCCCTTTAACCTTTACCAAACCATAAACCCTAATTCAGAATTTCTTTATTTAATTATTAATATTGAGTTAATCTATTATTAATTCACTTTGTTGTTGCTTTTCTAATTGTCTGATTATTATCATTAATTTTCCTGTTGTTAATTAGCTCGCACTAGTATATTTTTAATTAGTTGTAATTTATATTATTAATTTGTGGTTATTATTTTAATTTTTAATTTTTCTGTTAGTCTCATTTTTGCATAAAGAATTATCTAAAACCCCAACTAGAGATGCCTCCCATGGAAAACACCCGCTCCGATCCCAAATAATGTAATTTGCGCACGATAGCCACTTGATATGGTGCAAGTTGTATCACAGAACTAGCAAAACCTGCAAGAATGCTGAAATTAGTCTTCCAAGGTGGTTGAATTAAGGAATATCCCACCAAAATTCCTTTGCCGGTGAACCCGCACGAATAATTAATACTAACCACAACTACCAGGGCTTCAAAAAGCTTCATACAGAAATTTTCATTCAACTATCTAAATAAAATTCCAGCACTACTGACCTTTAAATAGGTTTTTATAATGCATAAAATTAGAAATCCTAATCTAACTCTAATTCCTAATTTAAATGAAAAATACCCCAATTTTTTTAAAATAATAAAAATAGAGACCTAAATAATAAGAAAGCCAAACCCTTAACCTATTTCTAATAAAGAAACAAATCCTATTGGCTAAAAACATAATAAAAGAAAGCAATCCGAAATTATTTTGAGGTTTTAGAATTCGTCACTTTCTGTGCAGCCTACGAAAAGCTGACCATAACTTCTTCAATACTCTTGCCTAGTTGGAAAGCTACTTCGGTAAGCTTTTAAATTAGCCGAATTTCGCATTAATTTGATGCTTTACAAAAGTTCATATATAAAAATGATAGATCTGATAGTTTTCACTAATAAATTATAGATTTTCTCTTTTCTTTCATATTTTCTTCCATTTCTTCTTTAACTTCTTTAATTTTCTTCTCTTCCTCTTCACGCTTCTATCACTCTCTTTTTTCTCAATTTTTTTTCGCACTGCATCAATATCGTTGAAATGTTTTTAACCGTCTGATCAAAGGCTTATTCGTATCTACAAATGAACGACTAAACTGAGTACCAACAATGATCCATATTTGACATAAAAAAGGGCATTGACCAAGATGATTTTTTAAAGTGGATTGTTGTTATGATGTACTTTGGAGGCATTTGGTTCCTCATTACGAAAGATTTTGATATTTAGGCTCTATTTTACAATCAGATGGTGAATTTGTGGAGGACATTTCAAATAGGGTTAATTCATGTTGAACGGATTAGAGATAAGCACACTGGGTATTATGTGATCCAGTAGTTTTCTTTCGATTGAAAGGGCATATTATAAGACAACTGTGAGACTTGTCATACTATATGGTGCATAATGTTGGGATATGAAAAATCAACAAGATGAGTGCATGGTGTTGAGATGCGTATGTTAAGATGGATAAGTGACTAACAAAAAAAGATAAATTTAGGAGTTAGTAAATAAGAGGAAATCTGAGAGTGACCCCTATAAAAGATAAAATTATGGAATGCCATTTGGGATGGCTTAGACATGTCCATATGAGGAAAAAACTGACCTCATAGGAATGATTGAGACGTTACAAGCACAATGGAGTATGAGAAGAGGAAGAAAAGTGAGGACTTGGAGGGAAGCAGAGAAATGTTGACATGGTGGATTGTGGATCTATGGAGAGCTTAGCGCTAAATGGAAATGGAACCATAGATAAGTTAATCCTACTAAATCAGTAAAATTCTACTAGCTTGCCTTCTATTCTTTAACAGGGAGAAAAGTTCATTCAAACATATTTTCCTGCACACCATCTTGGGAAGATAGACTGTGTTGAGAGTCACGGATATTTTTCATATATATATGCTTGAAGGGCATACAACATAGTCATCTAAGGTGGTTCTCGGGTTAAGTCTACTGTAGGTTGGCATCAATCGTTATCATCATAGACTTATTCCATCTGTTTGGGATTGGCTTTTTGATCCCGCCCTTTATATGGGGTTGTCAAGGAATGCTATATGTTGGTGGGGAGGATTGTCTTAGCAGTGCTTGGGATCTACGTGTTTCTTTATATTGAGCTATCATTGATTATTTATTTTTATAGGAATCCTAGTTGGTGGAACTAAAGACAACCCATATCCACTGTGAAGCGAACTTTAGAGTGGGCAACCTTGTGAATATGAGGCTGTCAATGAATTGTGTATATATTAGTGGGGAGGGTCGGCCTAACAGCAGTTGCCTCTTGGGATTTATGTGTTTCTTTAAAGTGAAATATCCTTGGTTACATGTTATTATAGGATTCAATTGCTTGATAGTCTATGTACTATGTAGTGGCTGAGTTCTTTTTCCCTAAAGAGTTCTGGTCATACACTAGTTCACGTATCTAACTTGTACTAATTAAACTCCCAACTAAAAATGCCTCCAAATCCCATTGCATCACGTTCCATGATATAGATCCTTCCCTAGTTCTATGAAGTTGCTTTAATGAAGACACTTTAGCTAAGGGGTATTTTGGAATCATAGGAAGTGAGGTGGTTTGATGTCCTATTGTTTTTTTTCTTGAAATAATCGGTATTTTGTATGACTATTATTTGGCGAGGGTTGGTGTTAGTAGAAGCAATCTGGATTTTGGAGAGTTCAAGTTTCTTTTCATCTCATTCCCTCTTCCATTGATTGACTATGAGAACTAGTGCTCTTGCCATTATGCTAGGATGTAGGGTTGTCATCCCACTCTTTCGAAAACTAACACAATAAAATAAACAGTTGCAATAATTTTGAGAAACGTAAGTTTCAACTAGACGCCATTTTCATCACGTGCCAAGTAATAGACAAGGGAATATATGCTTAATTAATTTTTATATGATGGAATTTCTGTCCTTATTTGAAATAATCTTGAATTTTATTAAAATGTTTGAGGATATCATTGAAGGTTAACCATTCAGATGCACAGAGGGACTTAGGTCAGTATTTGGTTGCGGGAGCAGGGAAGCGACAAATCTCAATTATTTAGGAAGCGGAAGGACTTTGGAAGCATGAATATAAAATATTATTAAATAACTCAAATAGTACATTTATATCAACTAACTTAATAAGTGATTGTATATTTCGTACAATCTTGGAACTAAAAAAAGACAAAACTACGTATAAGTAAAATTGAATTAGTTTAAAGGTATATTATTCCAATTTCCGATTGAATTAGCATTAGTTTTTGATGTTGTATGCATAAGTTGAGGTTCAGAAGCAGGAGCAGCATGTGAACAAAATTTCAAAGCGGAAGTGACACCCTGGGTAGAAGATTCTTTCTACTAAGGGTTGAGCTACCGACCCTTTTGTGACAGGACAAAGTTGGTCATGGCAGTGAGTCCAGTGACAAGTCAACTCAAATCTTCTATTCTGGATGAGAGAGACAATTATAGCTGAAAAGCAACAAAATGGTTATCCGATTACAGACACGATTCTTACTTGTGGATGCACTTGCAAGCAATGGGGTTGGCTTAGCTTGTGCTTCAATATGGATTGCTCGCCATGACAAATGCTGCGATTGTATCCTGTGTGATTCTGTCAAAATTAATTAATGATGTTTGAAATGTTACTCATGCTATATTTTGTGTTCTTATACACCAGTTTCTTTAATTTGATTTCTGGAAGGCCTGAACGTTTAGGATAATATTTTATGGAGTTAAATACTAGCTGTTTTCTATTTCTACTCTATGATGCTGAATCATGTTTCTAATTTTTAACGAACTTTTTTTTGTTTATACTCGAAATGTAAACATGATCGATTTTTTCTTGTTGATATTATTGAACTTGCCTCTTGAACTCTGCAGATACTTCAGGAGGAGCAATGAATTTTCTATTGCGAGCTGCACAGCCTGTAGTTCCAGATCTGCAGTCTGTTCCAGAAGAATTAGCCACTGACACGCATTCTAAGCCTAACCCAGCAACTACTTTAGAGAGCCTTATTGCTGACGACAAGTCTTTGGCTAGCGAAGATGGAGACAGAGACAGTGATGAAGTTGGAGTTGTAGATGGGTGTATTCCTTGCCCCAGTCCAAAAAATCACATTCCAATAGAAAACCACTCAGATGTTACTGAAGATGAAGGATGGATAATCATTCCATATAGTAATTCTCTCTCTCTCTCTCTCTCTTCTCTCTTCTCTCTCTCTCTCTCTATATATATGCATTTATGTTTCTAGTAAATTTAGTTGGCTGATTTACATGCATGCAAACATATAGACATGGAAGTGATCATTCCTACATTTTTTGTAGGACTCTATCCTGCTTGAATACATATTAGGTACTATAGAAGAGTGTTAATGATATATAACTTATGGCCGTTCCATTAGAAGCAGAGGATTCTGAACAAAAGTTACCTTGAAGAGATGAGCACTATTTCTTCGTAAATTTAATTTATGCACCAATAGTTGATGCCCAGCCGATGATACTGAGAAGAATTCAAACCCTTTATCGTTGCTGTCATTGTCACCGCACCACCATCACCACCGCACCACCATCACCACCATCACTTTCATCGCCTTGTACTATCTGGTTCGCTTTGACTTCAAACCTAGTGTGCTCTATTCAGCGGAACATTAGTCATTGAACTATTGAGTTAATAGGAGATGCACACATAATGGAAATACTAATACATTAGTTATAGCTCTACGAGATCACATTGTTCCATATGGAACTGCCATACATAAGAGAAAATTGGGGCATAAACAGTGCCAAATTGTATACCAGTTTCATTGCTATGATGTTTTTTGAACATCTAGTGGGTTTTGATCGACTCATTTTATGATAGTGGTGAAAACATTGAAATTAGAAGAGCATTTTTGTAAAATTTTACATTTTGTGTATTCATTCGGATAAAGTTTCATTTTTATTATTTATAATTTTATAGTACAAATATTTTGACATGCACATATTCTATATATCAATGCTGAAAAGTAATGTTCTGAATATGCAAACTGTTTGTGTATAGAAAATTAGTACCCTCGAAAAATAATAATTTGAGGAGGAAGTAAAAATGTGTTTTTTTATGCCCGTTTTACTTGATAGAGAGGGAATGAATAGCCTTCTGCTTGAGGTTTGGGAATTTCTATATGTAATTTTTGTGGGTATATCTGTTTTATATCCAACTATGTCATTGGAAGGTTTCCAATATTCTTAAACACCTTAAGGGGTCAATTTCTATATATATATATATTTGTTATCAAAATAAAAATGGACATAGTTGGATATAGGCTTTGCTTGGGTAGGAGCCATAGCATGGACTTTTCCAGTTTGGAAATTGCCCAATTTTGTCTATCCAGAATTTTCTCACAAGGACTTACTATTGTTTAGTTCCGAGTTTAATGCTGTAAGGTACCACTTCTTCTGTAACCATTTTGAGTTTCTTGTAATCAGTTTGCTAAATGTAATATTTATTAATAAACCATCTGATTGTTTATAGTTTTCCTACTGATCCATCTATATGATGTGCTTGCAGGGGAGCTTCCCGAAAATTGGAGTGATTCACCAGATATACTTTCCTTTTCTTCTTTGGACCGTTCCTTTATTTTTCCTGGTAGTTGCATCTTTGTTGGATGTTATTTCACTAGCATTTAGTTTTGGCATAAGCTTGTGGTATCTCATTTGGAAATTGCTACTTTGCTACTAGTGTACTTATCTGTTTTAACCTTCCAGGTGAACAGATTCATATACTGGCCTGCTTATCAGCATCTAAGAAAGATGCCGAAATTATAACACCATTTAGGGTCGCTGCCGCTTTGAGCAAAAATAGCATCCTTGAAAAAAAAATAAAGCAACAAATGAATGTTAAGGGAACTGGGTCTGATTCTGTCACCAATGGAGGAGAGACAAATGACATGTATCAAGAGCCTGGGAGTCAAAATATAGAAGAGAACGGTGTAGCTGGCTTAACTACTGAGAAAATTGTTAATAAACAGGATGCTTCTGCCAGTGAAACTCTTCTTCGAATGGAAGATCGCAAACAACGGACTGAAACACTGTTGGAAAGAATAAAGAATTCACATTATTTTGTCAGGATTGCAGAATCAGATGAACCCCTTTGGTCCAAAAGGAATGCGGCAGAGCCATCCTTAGCGATTTCTGGATTGATGGGAGATAAAGTTAGTGATGCAGGGACAACAAAGGGTTCAAAAAGGGGTACAAATCTTAATGCAGTTATTGATAGAGGAAATTTTGATGCCAATGCATCTGGAGGAGTAGCTAGAAATACCATCAGATGCTGCTCTCTGCATAATGGTGACATAGTGGTTTGTTCTTAAAAACTTCTGTTATGTCTATTTTGGAGTGCACATGGAAATTTGAGAACATTTTTTTTTGTGTGTTTTCTAATAGTGCTAATTATGTACTTGTGCACATGCCTCTATTGTTTCAGCAAGGAATCCCAGTTTTTGAGAGGCTTATTTGTCTATTGGGGAAATACTTTTAAAATTTATATGCTTGGGCAATCACCCCCTTGCAGAAGCAGCCGAACATTACAGTCATAATACCTCTTTTACCGTATTCTTAATTTTGAGCATTCGTTCAGTCCTAAGCTTTCGCATTTGACCCCCATGCCAATAGTTTGTAAGTTGTATCATAGTTTTTGAACAAAATTAACATAGCTTAAACGAATTATTCAGCTCATAATAAGAGAGAGCACGAAACTTGATAAGTAGGGTTAAATTTGAAAGAACAAAATCAGTAAGTAGGGTTTATAAATCTCAAAGGCATGAAAATCCGTTTGACCAAATCTCAAAAAACACAATAAAATTCCATTCACCAACTCATGTTTTCTTAAAAAAAAGCTAATTAATCTCGTAAAGCATCTATGTTTCCTACTCAAAATAAAAATTTCCTATCTCTAAGCTACGCAAGCAATAAAATAGAAAGTCAGAATTTATAGCAGAAGCCATCACCCCTTGCTATCACAAGTTGGGGATTTCTTGAGATTCTAAAAGAAATGGGATCACTTGAATCATTACGTGACTTCCTAATTATCGTTTTTAGTCAAATTGAGATATCTCAAGTTGACTGAATGCAAGATGTATTTTTCTTTTGCTTCTCAAGTGGCACGTGAGCGGTAGCCAGGATTGTTTTACTTGGGTTCGTGTATGAGATGGACAGAATGGATCAAAAATATAATAGTGGACGTGCACTGGTTTTGAAGACAATTTGGTCCGAAATTGAGTTATTCTTGACCATGGGAGCATGAAACCTTGGAGCAAAGGACAAATATGAGAAGAAAGAGAAACGACAAGGCTAAAGAGTAACCATGGCGGAGACTGATGAAGATGAAAGTGAATGATGCGGTCAAGAAAAATAGGAAAAGGCGTCATAGAGACATCCAGGAAGAACGTGAAGGCCAACTCATCGGGGCTGAGTCCTCTCCAACCCAGGGAGGATGATGCAGTGCACGACGGGATGGATTAAGGACTGATATTTGTGTAATAACTGGAATTGAGCCTTATACAGGGCCGGAAGTAGTGCTTTATTGGATCCTGTTGAGTCCTCTCCAACCCAGGGAGGATGATGCAGTGCACGATGGGATGGATTAAGGACTGATATTTGTGTAATAAATGGACTGGAATTGAGCCTTATACAGGGCCGGAAGTAGTGCTTTATTGGATCCTAAACTATGCTAAAACAGGGATCAGGCAACCACTGAAATGCACAGATTTTGGGGGCAGTTGAAGGTTTAAAAGTGGAAGAGAAAAACAAGAATTACATGAGATTTATAGAATACAGAAAAAAAAAATAGAGAGTTTTTATATATCGCTCACTCTTCAGCTCCTGCCTCTCGAGATCTTCATCTCAGGTCTATCTGAAGGAAGCTCTTTGGCTTCTGCAGAATTCTTAACCTCTTAATTTCTGTGAAGATACTACTATTGCTGCTGCACTCTATACTATTCTCTTGCATTTTATGCACTGTTATATCGGTCAATTTGTAATCATCATGTACTGCTGCCACTAATAGTTGTAGTTTCTTTTCCTTATACTACAAGGTGTATTGGTATCTACGTGATTTATTTATTGAGCATTCCTGACATAGCAACATACACAATAATATAACGGTGTATCCATGAAATCCAAGGGCTGTGTTTCACTAGAATTTCTGGGCAGAATTAGTGATTATTATCACTGCCATCGATACTGTGTTTTAGACACAACATGGTTTAAAATACTGATTTTTATTGGTAGATCAGGTTATAATCTGAAATTGTCATCCGAGCTGGGTTAACATTTCTGGGTATTTCTGGACTGTGATTACACACAGTAAAGAGGATTTTATCTACGTACTCTGGTCTTGTAGTAATCTTGTGGGCTGCAGTTTGCACCAGCAATGCAGCTCAAGTGTCACTATAGCCTCGCCATGGAGAGCCTAATATGACGAACAATATCGCCATAAAACTCAAATAGGTTGGGAAGATTCAAATATCAGATTTTAATGTTTTATTATCAGATACTAATGTACAGTACTTTACAAACATATAAAGTAATTTATGCAATTACTGTATAATCAATGCTATTTATACAATAACTAGTGATCATACATTAAAGTTTGATTTAAATAATTTAATATCTACTAATCAAACATTGAAGTTGGTACTCTGATTAGTTTGATCAGTAATTTATAAAAATTTTCATGTCCGATCTATGAGAATTTCATTTTGATGTGTTGATATTTGTTTATGTTACAAATTTGTTGATATTTCATATTTGATAATTGATAGCTGGTAATTGATATTTTATGAATGTGCAACCTCAAATCCTCAGCATTAACCATTTTTTATAGTTGAGATTTCATATATCATAATCGATTTAAGACATTATCATATATGGCTAAACTTACACATACTTGATAGGTGAATATAATAATATCCATAATAGAATCATAAAATATTAGAACCTTGCTTGATAACTCAGATTCTTTTAACGATATTTGTTTTAGTAACTTTTAAATAATATCAGTAAAATTTAATAATTTTTTTTTCTTCCTCTATAAAATTTTAAAACAATAGAAACAACTTAAATACATAAAAAATAATACATAAATATATATGAAAATAAATAAATAAATAAACAAACATAAAAAACATTTAGCCTTGCTATATAGCGAGGCTTTAGCGTAATGAGCATGGGCACCATGCCCTTGCTGCAACGATGCCATAACAACCTTGCACACTGGGAATGGTCAGTCCTGCAATAAGCATTACCCCATCCACTCCCTCCTTTGCCAAATTCTCAACTTCCACATTTGCTTCTCGTTGAACATGTTTGGAAAGATACCTCTTTAGAATAACAGGTGCCATTTGGACCATTGTGGAATCTCTGTCTACCTATCTCTGTAGAAAGCCACTCGGCCTTACTCTCTCTCTCTCTCTCTCTCTCTCTCTCTATATATATATATATATATATATATATATGCCAAACTCTCGACTTCCACATTTGCTTCATGTTGAACATGTTTGGAAGGATACCTCTTTAGAATAAGAGGTGCCATGTGGACTGTTGTGGAATCTCTGTCCACCTATCTCTGTAGACAGCCTCTCTGCCTTACTGTGTATATATATTGAAATAAAGATTTTATAAAAGAAGGAAAAGAGATAGGAATCCAAGCCATGGCCCTGAGACACTCAATATAAAAAACACAAGGAAATGGTCGGTCCTGAATAAGCATTAGCCTATTCACTCCCTCCTTTGCCAAGCCATTTACTTCCACATTTGCTTTGTGTTGAACATGTTGGAAGGACACCTTTAGAATGACATAAGTTTATTGCTGCTTCAAAGTTCAAACACATTAGCCTATCTCCATGGGGGCAACCTTTTTGGCTTATTCATCTAATTTCATTTACGATGTTGGAGGTTACAAATGTTCACCGAATACAGACTAACACATTATATGCTTGCATTATATCCTACAAAGTTTTTTTTTGGGACTCTAGTGCATATAAGAATAATCTGTGCACTTCTTTTTTTAATGAGAACTTCTTTTTATCTCTTAATGACTAAATGTAATGTACTGCTTTTTTAATGAAAACTTCTTTTGTTCTCTTAAAGACCAAATGTAATGTTCATTTTTCAACAATATTGCACACACATTTAGATTTGATGTGTTTAATATCAATTTATACATTAAAAATGCCAAGTTCATAGGGTGTTAGGCATCAATATGCTTATTTTCTTAGAATGGGCTGGGTCATTGAATTATTAGTTTAAGTCAATTATGTGCCTCTAGTTTACATGTGAAAAGTGAAATAGTCTTTTTTAATTTTTTTTTTTTTTTGAAATGGTCACCAAGAAGAATATATTAAAATAAAAAGGAGATCATAGTACATACCTTTGCTAGTAGTAAGAAACTACCCAAACAAAGTAGAACCCCCCAAAAAAGAACACTCACCCAAATGTCAGTGTAGGGAGAACCAAAGAACCCATCACCCACTAGGTAATTGAGAGTCGAAGCTAAGGCAGAGAAGACTCCCACATAGCGAGGAACCACAACATCCCATCCAGAGAGTTGTCGACTACCGAAAGCGCCCCAATTGATAACAAGATCCCTAATATCACGAATAACTAACTTGAAAGGTTTCCCCTTTCTACGTAACACCCTACTGTTTCTTTCCAGCCAGAGAGCCCAAAACACAACGTAGACCGTAAAGGGCCATATATCCCCCTTGTGTCCTTCCACCAGATCTCCTCCCACATGTCCATCAACTGGGACAACCACTGAGGAATAACTCACTGAACTTAAAAAATGTTAAAAATGGAATCCATTGTTGCACCAAGAGATCCTTGGTCAAAATCGAACAACCGTCCAAGAGAAGAATTTTTTTTTTTTTTTTGGGGGGGGGGGATTTTAACCCTCCAAACATCCACCACTGATCCTGAGACTGAGGTCTATAATCACTGATCCTGAGACCGAGGTCTATCTTTTGCAAGAAGCACATCATAGAAGGAACTGACCGGGAAAATTCCCTTCTTACTTTTCTCCCAAATTTTGCAATCCCTATTAGCAACATTGGGTTTAGAGGCATGAAGAGCAGTCAACAGATTGGAGACATCTTGAAACTCATTGTCTCTAAGGGCTCTCCTAGTATTAATGATCCAAGAAGGAACCATTATTCCATTCCACCATATCCTTGATGACGAATTGTTTGGATGTCGACGAGGCATAAATGAGAGGGAAAGCAAGAACTAAAGACGAGTCGTGCTGAGAAGAGGGCGACACGTTCCAAGTGTCAATAGAGAGGCCATACTTGGCCGTCACAACCTGCCACCACAATTTATCCCTTTCTCTATCGTCTCCGAGCCTCCATAGCCACTTGACCAGGAGCGTTTTGTGTTCGCAAGCTGCAATTTTCTGATTCCCAATTCCCCAGCCTTTTGGTTATCACAACAATCATCTCAATTAATCAAATACAGCTTCTTCAGGTCCCCGTTTCCCTCCTATAGGAAATCTCTCACAATCTTCTCCAACTTTCTAGTGATGCTGGCCGGAGCCGAAAAGAGAGACATTGACAAGATAGGCAAGGACGAGTGTAGACTGAATAAGCATTAACCTACCCTCATTACTCAAAAATCTACATTTCCAAGTAGCCAATCTCTTTGGAACTGCTGAACAACTGGCTCCCATCTAGCCGCTCTGCACATGCCTTGGCCGAGAGGAATGCCAAGATAAGAGATGGGGAGATTCTCCACTTTGCAACCAAGTTCGTTAGCCACATGAGAAGTATCTTCCAACCGAGTATTAACGCCCATGAGACTGGATTTGTGGAGGTTAACTCTCTGCCCCGACAGACCTTCAAATAAAACAAGAATATCGACGACCATCTTGACCTCTTGTGACCCATCTCTAGCATTATAGAAATCAATGGTGTCATCAACATATTGAAGGTGCGATATAGAAAGCCTGTTGTCCAGCACCTTCAAACCCGAGATAAGACTAAGTTGCTTAGCCTTTTGAAAGAGTTTATGAAGCGCTTCCGCCACACAATTGAAGAGCATTGGGGAGAGCGGGTCTCTTTGTGCAGTCCACAAGAACTTTAGAAGAAACCTTGTGGACTACTGTTCACAATAATAAAAAATTTGGCCGAAGCATAGCTGCCCTTCATCCACCTTCTCCATTTAAAACCGAACTCCATTATGAGCAAGATGTAATCGAGGAAGTCCCACTGGACTCTTTCATAAGCCTTCTCCATGTCGATCTTGAAAATCCATTCACTTTTTTTTGCGTTTCTTGACTGAATCGAGGGCCTCCACTGCTGTAACCGCCACATCAAGTAATTGTCTTCCTGGAATAAAGGCTCCCTGGGAATTGGAAATTAACTTGCCTAGTGCCTGCTTCAGCCGATTAGCCAGAACCTTGGAAACGATCTTATATGCTCATCCAGTAAGACTGATAGGCCTAAAATCGGTGATGCTCTCAGCTTCTTCAACCTTTGGGATGTTAGTCACAAAGGTGTAGTTTAAGCTCTTAGAAAATCTCCCCGTAGAGTGGAAAATCTCCCAATCGTACTCCAAAAGGCCTTGTAAAACTCCACCATAAAACCATTATCATGCCCAGGAGATTTGTTGGAGCCCACATTGCAGATAGTGGCTTTCACTTCATCTTCATCAAAAGGCCTTTCCAAATCACTGTCATCTTCCGAATTGATGCAGTTAAATGGAAGACCATCCAGCCGCGGTTTCGAAATCCCATCGGACGAATACAACTCTTTGTAGAACTGAACAATGCTAGATTGAATGAGCGATGGATCCGTATAACTTATCCCATTGATGGTGATACCCCAGATGCGGTTCCGTTTCCACCTCCCATTGGCAACATAGTGAAAAAACTTGGTATTTCCGTCGCCTTCGCAAAGTCAGTGTGCCTTGGATTTCTGCCTCCATTGATGCTCCTCATGCATTTCCTATTGAAAGCCATCTTGAGGGACAGCTGAAACTCGCTCTCATCTTCAGATAGAGGAGCTACTTCCTCCAACCTATCAAAGGTAGCGATCTTCGTTAAGATGGGTTCCTTAATCTTAGAGATTTTCCCGAACTCCTCTTTGTTCCCTGTTTTATCTTAGCCTTCATGTTCTTGAACATAGCAGAGAAAAAAAATGAAGGGGTCCCTCTAATGTCATCTTCATTTCACCAAGCATCCGAGTTGGCAGAGAAAACAAAAGTGAAAGTCTTTTCTTTTAGTTAAAAAAATGCTTTTACATGTTTTTAAATCTGTTCTATATTTTCTTATGCTACATATAATTTGGCATTAGCAGGCACATACTTATCATCATTGTCACCAAAACCATCGTTGCCTTGCCCTGTCTATTTGGGGCCGGCAAGCACACACATATATGCTAATATCTAATTTGGTGATAACACACACAAATACTGCAATATTCTAATATATAAATTGGCAATGACACACACACACACACACACTATAATAAATATATTATTTGGTAAAAGCACAGTCCCACATGCAAAAATTGTAAAAAATTGTCCTGTATATGAATCTATGGTTTCCTCTACATTCAAAAAGTCCACAAATGGTTTTTAAAGGAAACTTTTTATATGAAATTGGAATTTCCTCTGTGAATAGATAGTAAAAAGGGAAAAGAATCAAGATTCAATGACACTTTCTGATTTGTAAGTCTTAAGAGTGTGCTTCAGAATCAGTGACTAAAGGAGGGTGCAACGAGCTTTTGGTGAGCTGTTAAACATAAATTCATGAATCTATCATGACTGCGAGCTCCTGCTCCTCAAGTGCGGATCTTAGAATGAGGATATGGGCATCACACGGTCAAAGAATCTGACTACTGAGATAACTTAGTTGCATTTCTAGGCGACTAATCTGCTAATTTTCATGTCCTGTTTTGACAATAATGTTTGTTAGACTAAACCTACTCTTAAACTCAATAATGACTCTACAGGAAGTTTTAACTTTTGGCTTACCCCGACAACTAATTTCTTTGGTATCTGACTGGATGCGCTGTGTCTACAACCCACCAACATCGGTTTTTGAATTCTATGTTGGTCAATTCATTTATATCTCTTATGTTGGCCAATTCATTTGTATCTCTTAGATATTATTTCTCAAAATATATATTACCACCCTTAGATAATCGAATAACAAAATTGTGTAAGGGACAGTGACTTGTTAAATGGCTAAATTTCCAATTCATCACAAAAAATATGATTAATATTTTAATATGGGGTTTTAATAATTACAGAAGGGGAATTAGAGAATGGCCAGGCCATACATCCTTAACAGTACTTTTTTTTAGTTTCTTGGTAAGCTAGTCTAAAAAACCTCAAGGGGTTAGGTGAGCTGGCCAGGTACCTGCTTTCAAAAGCAGGATATGGTGTTGACCCCGGCATGTGCTGGTGTTGACCCCAGCACAGGATATGGTGTTGACCTGAGTTCGAATCCCCTCCCCCCCTTGAGGCCACCCTAGGGATTTATATCCTGTGCTGACCCTGGCATGTGCTGAATTTGGGGTGCGCATGTGCCCCTGGGATTAGACGGGTGCTCTAAGAGGCCCGGATACCCAGGTTATCAAAAAAATAAAAAGCTAGTCTAAAACATGACTTATCGGTGGGCCGTGGGCAGACATATCCAGACGAGAGGGACTCTAGACTTACGCAAGATTGACATTTTACCAGCTCATATTGCAAATTAGAAAGAAACTTTTTTCTCAAAGAGTTGACTGCAATGTATGCCTGTAACGCGGACATGGTGTTGCAATTATGCTTTATTACATGGGTCTGTTTTATCCCAGGCCCATATCTATCATGTGATAGTTATCGTAACAATGAACAGTGGAAAATCATTTACCATAATCAAAGCTGACTCTCACCTAATTTCTTTTGTTGGAAGGATGCAGGTGCTTTTACAAGTCAATGTTGGGATTAATTTTTTGAAACATCCGGTCCTCGAGGTTCTTCAATTTGAGAAGTATGAGACTAGTAATGTAGCTTCTGGAAATCATGAAAAAACCGGGGATGCAAATCAGGATGACCCATGTGGGGATTTGCTTAAGTGGTTGCTTCCTTTGGATCATACCCTACCCCCTCTTCCTCGTCCGTTATCTCCCCCTGCTCTGAGTTCAAGTTCAGGTATTGGAAGCACATCTCAAAGGTCCAATTTTTCTGCTTCGTCCAGCTCCCAACTCTTCTCCTTTGGTCACTTTAGGAGCTACTCCATGTCTTCACTCCCTCAAACTACTGTTTCACCATCTCCTGTCATTCCTTCCACCAATTCTAAGCCTAGCATTGACCTGGAAGATTGGGACCGGTTCTCAGCACAGAAGTTTGTGAAGACCCAAGAAATGGGGAGTGAGGGGCTTCTATCTTTTCGAGGTGTATCGCTAGAGCCAGAAAGATTCTCTGTCCGTTGTGGATTGGAAGGCATATACATACCTGGAAGAAGATGGAGAAGGAAACTTGAAATTGTTCAACCTGTAGAAATCCGCTCTTTTTCGGCGAACTGCAACACAGAAGATCTTCTTTGTGTTCAAATTAAGGTCTGAGTCCCAAGATCTTAACCAAGTTGGCTCGAGTTGAGAATATTTTTTTAAGAAATTAATAGTCTTTGTTGTAGAGCCTGTTATGCGCTCATTTGTCTGATTCTTTCTTAAAATTCTGGTGTAGATGCCAACAACATTAAACCACTTATTTTGCAGAATGTTTCTCCAGCACATGCCCCAGATATCGTGATATTTTTAGATGCCATATCGATTGTATTTGAGGAGGCACCGAAAGGTGGACCGCCTCTTTCATTACCAATTGCATGCATTGAATCCGGCAATGAACACTGTTTGCCAAATCTTGCTCTCAGGTTGGTTACTTTTTTTTTCTTACCTTGGTTTGGTTTACACTCTGTTGTTAGCAGAAAAAGTTGCCCTTTCACTGCCATTGTTGCTACTTTCTCTATCAGTGTACTATCATTTGAGGATCCTTTTTTATTTTTAAGAATGCCTTTGGTTAGATGTTTATTTTGCAAACCTGTTTACGAAAATAAGGTAGGCAGTTTAGTTACTCATGTTTGATCAAATATTAAGCAGTATACATTATTCATTCTGTATTTATTTTAGCCAGAGGAGTGTATGTTTTTGAAGTTTTTTTTTGGAATGATATCTCTTCCATAATGCACAAGAAAATTTGAAATTGCTTATATCTAGGAACTTTCAAAGAAAAAATGATATTATTTAGGGTAGCTTTAAACACACCCACCGAATCTTGCTGGGCAGCTATGCTAAAAACCATTGATTTCTTTCAATCATACTATGGAGATTTTTTTTCACTCCAATCTTCGACACAAGGGATCTTGAGATCATGGCACGCCTATCAGACGATCAGTTTTCGATTCCACATGTCACAGATCCCAAAAACGTTGCCCTAAAGTAACGTTTGAGCGTGATGTGTGCCATGTGATTTTAAGGCCACTTTTATGAGATTTGTGCCATGTGGAATCGAAAACTCACCGTCTGATAGGTGCGCCATGGTCTCAAGATTCCTTGTGCAGAATATTGGCACGAAATACAATCTTCATCGTCTGATTTCAAGGAATTAATAATTTTTAGCGTAGGTGCCCAGCAAGATTTGATGGGTGCGTTTAAAGCTACCCTATTATTTATATGTTAGCACGTCTTTGAGTCTTTCCCTCTGTGTTAGGCACTGTTAACATTTTATTTATATATTTATTTATTTTTATTTTTTCCATTTCTCCTTATTTCTAGTGTCATATCTGATTGATTAGGCTATTTGTAACTCTCCCTGTGGGCATGAGGGAATTTCTTTAACCCACATTGATGTCTTTACTTATTTTAATGTAGTTTTTACCTAATAAGATGTATAATATGATGGTCAGAAGTTGTAAATATTGTTTTCTGGGTTTTGTTCTTAAGTGATTTTATATTAGTTGTATCTTTGTTTGAGCTGGGAACTTAAGCATATATTTTTTACTCGTGCCTGATGTCTTTACTTATTTTAATGTAGTTTTTACTTAATAAGATGTATAAAATGATGGTCATAGACGCTGTAGTCGTAAATATTGTTTTCTGGGTTTTGTTCTTAAGTGATTTTATATTAGTTGTATCTTTGTTTGAGCTGGGAACTTAAGCATATATTTTTTACTCGTGCAGACTTATAAAATGCCATGTTGGACTTGACCTAATAAAGTTCATGCTTGAGCATTGAAGAAAAACTGTAAAACTGATAACAGGATTCTGGGACTTGATTTTGCCATCTAATTCAATCATAGAGTCCATCAGTTGTCATTTTGTACTCTCCATGTGATCTGGCATAACCATAGTGATAAATTTCGTTTTCGGGAATTTTTCGGTGGGGGGTCCTTTTGGTACATTTCGGATTAATTTTGATACCTTTCGGAAAAATTTTGGGAAAGTTTCACGGATTAAAAATATAAAAAAAAAATATTTAATTTTTTTAAATATTTAAAAAATTTTTACCGAAAAATACCAAAATTTTCCTGAAATTTTCGTTTGACCCCCATTTCGCGAAATTTCACCAAAATTTGTCACTATGGGCATAACATGGAGGGTTTTTTTTTGTTTTTTGCGGTTAAAAAACATATTGCTCAACCTTTTAATTGTTTCCTTCTGTTTTTGAGTACAAGGACATTTTGTTCTAAGGAAATAGTTGAGATGTTTTGTAAAATCTCAAAGCAACAAAGAAAAGCAAGCATGATTGGGTATCACCATGCATTCCTGATACTTGTGTCCCCGTGATATTATTTAAATAAGGTTCCTACATCAAGCGCTCATTATCATCATTGTCATGATCTTCACCATCATATGTGGCAATGGAACATATATGTATTTTCGACTGATATTTTTATTGTTTAAATTCAGTGTTCTTAACAGCATTTGGGGGCCGCTCGCGCCCCCGGGCGCCCTGTTTAGCACTAGGCATCTTTTCGGGTGGACCAGGTTTGGGGTGCCCTCTCCTAGGCGCTCACCTAGGCGTTTTAAAGTCAGGGCGGGCAAGTTGATTTATACATTAGAAAGTTTTTACTGAGCCAGGTCGCGTTATCAAAGGGGCGGGCATCCGACCTGCCGACAACCCTTAAACTTTAAAGCCCATATTGCCTACGGATAATGGCTCCTGACTGACATTTAAATACCAGAATGGTGTTTAACTGATCTTATACCACTAAAGTTAAGACTTTTAATCTCACACTGTTGAAGTGTGATTATCATTATGCCTTTTGGTGAACATCTGTGATCAACCTAAATTGTCCAAGTGGCAATCTATCATTGGAACATGTCTTAACCCAAAGAAACATGCTTATACATTGATTTGGCTGCATATATCAAATTATATACATTTATGTTGAAAAGTGTATATATATATATATATACACTTTGGGGACTTACACCTGGACAATCACCCAACCACGTGGGCTTGCCTGAGCCCGCCCATCGACTTTAAGAACATTTGTTTAATAAATGGTCTCTACCTTGCCATTTTTCATAACACGGTGGGAAAGTTTGCAAGACACTTGTCCTCTGATATTTTATTGGTTTTATACATGGTCTCTAGCATAAAATGGCTTAAAATTTGCTGCCAGTTAAAATTAGAATCCTGTTTGCAAAACATAGTATTAAAACTAAAATAATCTAAACCTAAAGAATGAAACAAGAAATATAAAAGATAAATTGAACTAGAGAAGTACCATGTGAGGAGCTCCTAATGAAGAGGAGTAACTACTTACATATTTCTTATCTAGGCAAGGTGAATTAATCCCATAACTAAACACTCATATAAGGACACACATCATATCATATCTGATTACATATATGAACCCAACATCTCCAACACCCTCCCTTAAGTTGGAGTATCCATGTCATGAATGTCGAACTTGCCAACTAATATATATATATATATATAACACCATGGTGGAAACATTTGTGTTCATAAACAACAACTTGGTGCACCATCTTGAACTCAAGTGGCCATGTCATACAGCCCATGGACCAAACAAAAGGCTAAATAATTAGCCTACAACAATATATATTGTTCCCGCCACAAACAACATGGCCATAAAGCCAAAACGATTCACTAGAAAATCAAGGAGAATGGTATGCAACAACTATATAAGTCCGTATGACGGGGACGCCGACATCGTAGACATTGGATATGGACCGTTTTGTGTATACCGACGTCAGAAGAAGCATAATGGAAATAAGAATTAGGCGAAAGAGGCGAAAGATGAAAATTGGAAGAACCAACAAATTTGATCGATCAAAAATTTCGATCGATCGAAGTCTATTTTTGATCGATCGAACACCGACGAGAGGAAAGACACATGTTCTGCGGCGAATTTCCATTCGATCGATCGAGTTTCAATTTCGATCGATCGAATTTCTGCGGCGAACTTTTGAAATATGTTTTTCGATCGATTGAGTTTCACTTTCGATCGATCGAATTTCAATTTCGATCGATCGAACTTCACTTTCGATCTATCGAAATCGTGCAGTTTTTTATTTTGGTAATTTTTTTAAATTTCGAATTGAACTTTTAGGGGCATACTTGTCCTTTTGGTAATTGTTTTAGGGTTTTATTTTCGTTTGAAAGGACTCCTATATAAGGTCCTTAAGTTAAACAATGTAATTAGTTGATTAATGAAAAGAGCTTTTGCTTGTGTGGTTGAGATGAGCTTCTACGAAGAGTGAATCTTCTTCCTGATAAGGGTTTGGTGCGAAGCCCACAACATCTATCTTCTATCTATCTGTTTTATCTTCTCTACTTGTGTGATCCCACAACCCTAATTTAGCCACCATTCATTGAATCGATCCAATTCAACAACCGTAGCCTCCATTAGACTGTTAAGTCCAACCGTATCAAAATAACCCAAAATCAGAGATTCCATCATTGCACTGTGAGCGCCTAATATGAAAATCTAGAGTTCTATCTCTAGGAACGATCGATGCTGCAACCTAACGGATCTAACACCCGGACTGAACCCTGCTCGAATTATACGTGATCCTCCCATGAAATACTACGAAAGTCTGAGGTATTCGTTATATTTTGCGAGTTTTATTGTTTAATTTAATTCAATTTAATTTCGGCAAAGTAAATCATCGCATTCACATAGTTTAGGGCACCGTCTAGCGTCAGTTTTGGTATCAAAGCCTTAGGTTTTGGGTTAGGGCATACTGTGACATTGCATTCATTGCACTTTAATTTTATCGCATATCATTTCTGTTTTGGTTAAAGTGTTCATTTTGCATTCCATTCTAGAACCTGTCAATTAGTGACCCGTATCACCATGGACATGAGTGAGATTGGCGATTCTCGTAACGGCATGAGGGCTGACCTAAAATCGATCAATGATCGAATGACTGCCTTGGAGACAGCCCAAAGGACTCTCGAAACATCCAATGAGAGGTTGTTAGACCGAGTCAATCGGTTAGACGAGGGTGATGAGTACTTCGAACCACCCCGTGAGCGTAATGGTCCACGTTTCGAACGAAACTACCAACATAATCGGAACCGGAACCTTAGGTTAGATCATCCTGGAGATGACTACGACCCGGAAGGGAAACTCCTCAAAAATGTCCGAGTTGAGTTCCCAACTTTCGATGGAAGATTAGACCCTTAAGTTTTCCTGGATTGGTTATCCGATATGGACCAACACTTCGAGTGGTTTGGCATGAGTGATGAAAGGTGTGTTAGACTTGCTAAAATGAAGCTCATAGGCCAAACTCGACTCTTTTGGGTCAACATTGAATGCATCAGAATGAATGCGGGTTGTGCTCCCATTACCCGTTGGGAGGACATGGAGGAACGACTTACCGAGAAGTATGTTCCTTCTTCATACTACCATCGTCTCCTCGACCAATGGCAAAATCTGCGCGCCCGTTTTGGATTACATTGGCAAATTTGAGGAATTCATGATGAGAGCCAAGGTATTCGAAGACCCTCAAGTCACTCTATCCAGATTTCCCACCGGAATGAGACTTGACTTGCAAAAAGAGTTAGTCTCCCACCCTGTGGAGACTCTCGCCGATTGTTACATCGTCGTTCAAGACCTTGAACGATATTTGAAAATGACGGTGACTAGGCGATCTGATTTTCACCCCGGTCAACTCCGAACCGGCGAAGTGAGATCTAGTGCTGGAAACCCGCCTACTAAACCCACACAATCCACATCTGTTAATGTGCGGTTTGACAAAGGAAATGGTGTAGCCGGAGAATACTCGAAGAGTGGGTCTTATGTCAAGTGTTATAAATGTCAAGGATTGGGACACTTTGCCGCCTAATGCCCCACAAGAGACCCACAAAGGAATCTCTTCATCAACGGAGAAGGAGAAGAGAGTGAAGGAGTTTATGAGGAAGAGGTCTTTGAGCCGAATGCCATACCTAGTGACGAGGAAGATGATGACATGGGTCGCACTCTAGTTGTGAGGTGTGCCTTTGCACAGCCTCAACGGGATGAAAAGGAGGATTGGTGAAGGGAGAACATCTTCCACACCTTTGCCACATGTGGGACAAAGAGTTGTAGGCTAATCGTGGATAGCGGAAGCTTGCACCAATGTGGTGTCAGAACATACCGTCACCCACTTAGGGCTTACACCTGAAGCTCACCCGAGACCTTACAAAGTCGCATGGGTTGACTCCTCATCCATTCCCGTATCTCAGAGGTGTCATGTACCCATACAGTTGGGTTCATACTTTGACACCTTATGGTGCGATATGGTGTCGATGGATGTGGGCCACATTATCTTAGGGAGGCCATGGCTCTATGATTTGAACGTGACCATTTTTGGTCGATCTAAGCCTTTGGCTCCCAAAGCACCATCGGTCAATAGAGTTGAAAAGAAGGGAGGCCAATCCAAGGCCATCAACATTGTGAGCCCTTTAGAGTTCGAAAGGGCATCGTTAGATGAGAGTGTCGTGTATGTCGCCATCACTGTTGAAAGTACTTCTGAGTTAGTCTGCGAGTACCCCAAGGAGGTAGAGCCCATCCTGAATGGATTTGCGGATGTCTTCCTTGAAGACTTACCTAATGAGCTCCCTCCCATGCGTGACATCCAACACGCAATTGACTTAGTTCCTGGATCTACATTACCGAACCTGCCCCACTACAGGTTGAATCCGATTGAGCACGCCAAGTTGATCCGGCAAGTCAGTGAGCTCCTTCAAAAGGGGTTCATACAAGAGAGTCTGAGCCCGTGTGCCGTTCCTACTTTACTCACGCTTAAGAAAGATGGTACATGGCGCATGTGTGTGGATAGCCGTGCGATTAATAAGATCACTGTTAAATATCGGTTTTCCATACCGCGGCTTGATGACATGCTTGACATGATGGTTGGAGCCACTATCTTTTCCAAGATAGACCTTAAAAGTGGCTACCATCAGGTTCGAATTCGCTTTGGTGATGAATGGAAAACCGCCTTCAAGACCAAAGACGGTCTTTATGAGTGGGGATGGTCATGCCTTTTGGGCTTTCCAATGCCTCGAGCACATTTATGAGGCTCATGACCCAAGTGTTGAGGCCATTCCTTGGCAAATTCCTTGTCGTGTATTTTGATTTACAGTCCAGACAAGGAACAACACATTATCCACCAGAGGTTGGTTTGCGAAACCTTGAGGGGAGAAAGGTTATACGCGAATCTCAAGAAGTGCACCTTCATGCAGCACTCTGTAGTATTCTTGGGATTCATTGTCTCGGTAGACGGGATGGTTGCGGACCCTGCGAAGGTTAAGGCCATTGTGGAGTGGCCCGAACCCCGAAATATTTATGAAGTCTGTAGCTTCCACGGTTTGGCCACGTTTTATCGCTTAATCCAGAACTTTAGCACCATCATGGCTCCCATTACCGATTGCATGAGAAAAGGGGAGTTCTTGTGGAGCAAAGCCGCGACGAGGGCCTTTGCCGAGATAAAAGAGAAAATAGTTACTGCACCTGTTATGCGCCTACCAGACTGTTCTAAAATCTTTGAAGTAGCATGTGATGCATCGGGTATAGGCATAGGCGGAGTGGCCCGAATCTCGGAATATTCATGAGGTCTGTAGCTTCCACAGTTTAACTACGTTTTATCGTCGCTTCATCTGGAACTTTAGCACCATCATGACTCCCATTACCGATTGCATAAGAAAATGAGAGTTATTGTGGAGCAAAGCTGTGATGAGGGCCTTTGCCCAGATAAAAGAGAAAATTGTTACTGCATCCGTTATGTGCCTACCAGACTTTTCTAAAATTTTTGAAGTAGCATGTGATGCGTCGGGTGTAGGCATAGGCGGAGTGCCGAGTTAAGAGGGCCACCCTGTGGCCAATTTTAGCGAAAAACTCAATGAGGCAAAGCAGAAATACTCCACCTATGACAATGAGTTTTATGCAGTCGTCCAATCTCTGTGGTATTGGAAACATTACCTGAGACCGCAGGAATTTGTGTTGTTTTCTGACCACGAGGCCTTACGTTTCCTTGCCTCCCAGAAAAAGTTGAACTCGAAGCACGCGAAATGAGTCGAGTATCTTCAAGGTTCACATTTGTCTTGAAGCATAAGGCTGGTGCCGAGAATAAGGCTGCTGATGCGCTTAGTCGTTGAGTGGCGACTTTGCAGTCTATGAGCACCGAGGTCATCGGATTTGAGCAGTTGAAGCAAGATTATCCTGATTACCCAGATTTCGGGGCAGAATACACTGCTTTCCTTGAAAATCCGAACAACATTAACTCCGAGTATACCCTCTTGGATGGCTATTTGTTCAAAGGGAATCGTTTGTGCATCCCTCGTACTTCATTGCGTGACTTTCTCATCTGGAAGTTACATGCCGGAGGGATTGCCGGACATTTTGAGCACGATAAAACCAGTGCGCTCGTTGAGGATAGGTTCTATTGGCCTAGCCTTGTGAGAGATGTCTCTAGGGTCGTAAAACAGTGTCGTACATGCCAAGTTGCGAAGCATATCAAACAGAATACCGGCTTGTATACCCCTTTACTCGTGCCGCACACCCCGTGGCAAGTCATCTCTATGGATTTCGTGCTCGAACTTCCAAAGACTCGGCGGAAGCACGATTCCATTTTTGTAGTAGTGGACCGCTTTTCCAAGATGGCCCACTTCATACCATGCTCTAAAACCTCCGATGCGGCTCACATAGTCAAATTATTTTTCGGGGAGGTTGTGCGTCTACATGAGTTACCCCTGATGATTGTGTCGGATCGAGATGTGAAATTTACCAGTTATTTCTGGAAAACTTTATGGCACATGATGGGTACCATGCTCAAATTTTCTTCGGCCTATCATCCTCAAACAGATAGCCAAACGGAGTCCACCAATAGGAGCTTAGGTAATCTTCTCCGTTGTCTTGTTGGTGATTACCCTAGGACTTGGGATTCTATTTTGCCTTTAGCCGAGTTTGCATACAACAATTCAGTCAATAGGTCTCTAGGTATGAGTCCTTTGAGGTCGTCCTTGGTCATAGGCCTAGAACACCCATTGATCTTATTCCCATGTCTGCATCCCATCGAGTTTCCGAGTCAGCCGATTCATTTGCACAACATATACATGAATTGCATGTCGAAATTAAAAAAGAATTAATGCAAATAATGAGCAATACAAAATATCTGCGGATGCACATAGGCGCTTCAAGGAATTCTAGGTTGGAGACTATGTCATGGTTCGGGTTAGGCCTGAGCGGTTCCCATTGGGAGCCGCAAAGAAACTTCTTCCCGAGAAGTTTCTTTGCTTGAGATGAGCCTTTACGAAGAGTGAATCTTCTTCCCGAGAAGGGTTTGGTGCGAAGCCCACAAAATCTATCTTCTATCTATCTGTTTTATCTTCTCTGCTTGTGTGATCCCACAACCCTAATTCAGCCACCATCCTCTTGCGATCCTAAACCCTAGTATTCCCTCAATCATTGAATCGATCTGATTCAACAACCATAGTCTCCATCAGATTGTTAAGCCTAGCCATATCAAAATAACCCAAAATCAAAAATTCCATCATTGCACTGCGAGCGCCTTAATCTGAAAATCTAGAGTTCTATCTCTAGGAACGATCCACGCTGCGACCTAACGGATTTAACGCCCGGACTGAACCCTGCTCGAATTATACATGATCCTCCCATGGAATACTACGAAAGTCTGAGGTATTCGTTATATTTTGCGAGTTTTATTGTTTAATTTAATTCAATTTAATTTTAGCAAAGTCAATCATCACATTCACATAGTTTAGGGCACCGTCCTGCGTTACCGTACATTATGAAATCCTTGAAAAAAGAAGGAGAACCAATCCAAATCCCCCATCATCCATCATCTATACAGCACCAAGCAGCCATCATCTACAGAGCACCATTTTCCAGATTTTATAGATCTCTGTTGGTACATCAGATTTTACAGATCTCAGGGCAGCACTACTATTCCTTTTTTTTGAATGGCCAATACATTTATAAAAGGCTGTGCAAGCCTACACTATAGCATACCTATAGGAGCATTAGCTCCTTATAGCATAAACAAAATAAGAAATCTTGTGTCTTTGCATACAGCCATCAATCTTCTTCTGTTTCTTCTTTCTTGTCTCGATTCACAGCACCAATAGACCATATAAGCAGATCAACAACAGCATCCAGGTTCATATCTTTACCAGGATCCTTCAATACCAGCCAATAATCCAACATACTTAATTGAAAATGATTAGAGAAATGCAGAAAACCAGAACCGTCTCCTCTGTGCATGGAAAACTCAATACAGCAGCCTCAAATTTTAACCAAATGACACAAGATCACATGCAGAATATTGTTGAGGGAAAAATTATGCATCTTCAGGGGACGAACATTATCTGTCAAGATTCAAGACTACAGTGATCGGTATCACAGATTTTTGCGAATACAACGAGGAAGAAGAGATCTAATAAACATGCAAAAAATCATTCAAACAGCTTAAAAATCTGAAAACAAACTGATCAGATGTTCATCTGATGCTATTCTGATCCAAACCCATCTATCCATCGCAGCCTTTTACGTTTCACAGAGCGATAGCTCCAAAAACTGTGATATGGCGATACCTGAACTTCTTTGAAAAACACACAGTGGCTTCAAATCATGAAGTTGCAGAAGGGAAAACTACTCTGCATGGAAAACAGATCCAGAGGGTAATCTGAGGTCAAAGTTTGACAAAGGGCTGAAATCAGCAGCCCTAGGGCTGACGTCAGAAATCTTGCATTTTTTTCCCTCTTTTTCCCAATCTTGCTGTGGCAGCAGTCCATGGCTGCCAACAACAGCCTGCCGACTCTTCTTTCACTCATCCATTTTTCTTCTTGTTTCTCTTTTTTGTTAAGGGAGCCATTACTTGCAAATGCTTTTTAAGTGGTTGCACCAAATCAATCAAAATTTGTCATTGCACATGCTTCTTGTGATTGCACCTTAATTAAATTATGTTGGCCCATGTTTCCCTCTTTACACCGTCTCTCTTTCTCTGTACACTGGTCTTTAAAGCATGTTTGGAATTTGGTCAATACTCCAAGCAAGAGGTTGATTGGGTAAAGTTTATTTGGCATCCAGATTTGATCCCAAAGCATGCTATCTTTATGGGGCAGTCTAGACAAAGGTACCAGACCTGTTGAAATTTGATTACAAACAGTACTTGAATTTTAAGCTTGTCTACACTGTAAGCTTGGGACTGCTGAAGGGTTCAGTCTCTAGAGGGCGTAGGTAGTACAGTCGTATTCAAGGACATGGCTCTTACCTTTGAAATCCCATTAAATTTTGGCTTCAATGGATGTCTAAGCTTGAAGTGCTGGACAAATAAGACCTTTTGCTTTTTTTTTTTTCCTCTCTCTCTCTCTCTCTCTCTCTCTACACCGTGTTACGTTTCTCTTGGTCTCTTCTTGTTGTTGGTCTCTAAGCGACTTTGCTAGGGTTCTCTTTGTCTCCCTCTTCACCTCCAAAAAGAGAATATTGACGTTCTCCAAAATTTAGCCTCATGCCCAAGGTGCAACCACCAGGTAACTTCGTCATTTAAAAAAAAAGATACTATCAATTTTTTTACTAATCTTGGGCAACCACTTGAAAAGTGTGTGCGAGTAATGGCTCCTTTTTTTAATTTTAATTTTATTTTTTATTAGTTGTTACAGCAGCTTCATCACTACATATAAAATGCCAAAGATATACTAGGCCTCACATAGATGGTGGTGATGAGAGAGATCAAAACAATATGGATGAGTTACAACTCTGAATCAATACTAGATGACGGTGAAAGGAAAGCAAAGCAAGTGTTGGAGAAAGACAACTATCATCCCAAAAACTATGGTTCCCGATTTCTGATGCACAGAGATCTGATGAGGCACCGATATGCAGAGCATACGTAAGACGAAATTAAGACTAGACACTTGAACAAAAAGAAAATCTAGCGGAACAAATCCACTATAATGCCATGTTAAAATTGAAATAACTAAACTAAAGCATGGAACAAGAAATACAAAACATAAATTAAACTAAAGAGAATTACCCATATAGGGTTTATTATAGGAGAAGAGAAATGGGGAAGAAGAGGGAGAGAGATGAAGAGAACATGAGCTTTAAGGACTACATTGTTTTATCTTGAGATATTAAGGTACAGGTGAAGAGCTCCTTATATAGAAGAGCAACTAGTTACTTATTTCATATCGCGACAAGATGGGACTAAACTTTGTAACTAGGCATTCATATAAGGACACACCACATATTACATCTAATTATATGTTAGATTATATTATATCTAACATATGTGGACTCAACATCTCCATCATCCAACACATGGGTCATAGAGTATCACTTAACTATGATGCATAAAAATATACTGGTGCATGATAATGCAACCTTATAAATGTTTATATTTTTGAACTTGTACTTTAACATGTAATGGAAAAATAAGGTGCAATTGATGTAACTATCAAAAAAGAAAATGCAATTAATGCTGCTAACTAAACTTGGAAAGCCATAGACAACTTTGGAAATTGATTTTGGAATAGCATTTAAATCATTTTCACCTGTTACCCATGTACGGATATGGACTAAAGGAATATACTAGATATGAATACTGCTGATGCATTCACTAAAATCCAAAATCCTGGATGCAAGGATACATCTTGATGTGTTCAGTGTCTCATCTTTCTCTATGTACCCAACAAATATTTATTATGGTTTCTAATTCGCAGCCCACGATGCTGTAAAATCAGGTTAAGTAGATGAAAACCTACTTAAAAACTGATGTTACTGTATGAAAATGCAGTGAGTAGCATTAAAAGTCTAAGATGACTATTATCCAGTAGAGATTGAGAGGGTTAAAACCCTAAAATATCTCAGATTTGAGACTCAGAAGTTTCATGGAAAACCAGGGTGAGGACCCTCCAAATTTTCAGATCTTTTCCTCAAAAGAGAATGCAAGAAGAAAAAAAATTCTTAATTCCATTATTACTCACCAACAATTTTGTAACAGTTTTGTTTACATATATAATGAGGGAAAGAAAAGAAAACTTCCTATTTTTTCTCTAATTCCTATTAAACTTGGACCCTAGGTAAAGTTAGATAAGGAAACTCCCTAATAACTGATCTCGTATAGGACTCTAAATTAAGTAAGATATCTCTCCAGGACTCTAAATTAAGTGAGAAAAAAGAACCAAAATTTTTAGCAGATCTCCTATTAAGATTGCCGAGAATGAGTCTCGGTAATCTGCTGTCACATGGCCAATTAAGTGATCACCTGACCTCCCTTTAGTGAGATTAATGTTCTCTTGTTTTAGTGGGTTACGTGGCTACTTAAAGTGGGTCTTGTGGCCTGCATATTTGGGCCAATATTAGAGCGCATTTGGCCCTAATCTTTAAGACCCAGTGGGTCTTTATGTTAAGACCATGTTTTCTTTTATTTCCAGCCCTATTAACACCCAAATTTCTGGGAAATTTACAGCTTTCTTTCGCCTTGTTTTTCGCTCTGAAACCAACCCCGAACCTGCTCTGCATCAGTTTCTTTTATTTCACAAGTCATCAATTAACACAGCATTCTTATGTTCAACAATATAGTTATGAGAGATCCTTTAAACATGAGAAAAGGTGGTTCCATGTCACATGTTAGTTCCATATGCATATTAGTGCGTAATATTGTTAGATATATAAATGTGATAATGTATCCATTGTAGGTGCAAAGTTCTAGTTAAAGAATGTGTGGCATACCTTTCCGACGAAAGAAAAAAAAAGTTCTAAGGAAGCGTAGAAGACTAGCTTTTGGTGTTGCTTCATTTGAATGATATATAGAAAGAATGTGACAACTGAACTTAATTACAACTCACATGAATCTATCTGTTTATGTTACTGACAGGAGGGGTGAGGAGCATTCTTTCATTCTGAAACCAGCAACCTCGACATGGAGAGGCTCTAAGTGTTCTAGTGACAAAAGTTCTCTGCCATCACAGGTCCGGGTGGGGAATGCGGCATCAAATATGCATCCGATGTCTAGAGTCAGCAAAGGCCAAAGAGAGTCTTCAAGTGCCGACCAGTATGCAGTTTTGGTATCATGCCGCTGTAACTACACTGGTAATCATGCTATTCTTTTAAGTTATGCATCCTGAAATAGTTCAATAATGGATATCTACTCTTCCGTGTGTTCTTTCTGGTAATGGTAGAATCAAGACTCTTTTTCAAGAAATCCACAAGTTGGCGTCCTCGTGTCTCAAGGGATCTCTTGATCTCCGTTGCATCCGAGATGTCAGAAAAAACTTCTTCACCCAGTGGAGTATCTCAACTTCCAGTTCAGGTGTTATACTTATCACATTTACTGTTTTAGTTTTCAATCCTTTTTTAGCACAAAAAATGGTTAGGGTTCTGCAATTTGAACTCAAGTTTGCAAACTTTTCAGGTTCTGACCTTTCAGGCTTCAAATTTAACATCAGAAGATCTAACTTTAACAGTTCTTGCACCAGCATCATTTAATTCACCCCCTACAGTGGTATCCTTGAATTCTGCACCATCAACCCCGATGAGCCCCTTCGTTGGGTTGTCTGAGTTTGTAGGAAAGGTTAGTGTGGAAAGAGGAGGAAATGGTGTGCAAAGGCTGAGTTCAATGCCTCTCGTATCAGAGAGTCAAAAGGAGAGTGTAGTTAATGGACCGAGATCAGTTTCTTTCGACAAACAAAATGTTTCCAGCAATGACGTTATTCCAAGCACTGCTTTGGGTTGTACTCATCTATGGTTACAGAGTACAGTTCCTCTAGGGTAAGCACCATTTTCTGTTGCTGTGTTTTCTTCTTTTTATTCTTTATCCCAATGAGTGATTAAAAAAATTCAAGTTATTGCATTTAAGGGACCAACTCTGCTGATGTTTTTTACATAGATTAGGGCCACGACAGCCCGTCATTGGCACATGTCTCAGCCAAAGAATTAAGCCTCTAAGAGCTTTGGAGCTGTTTGATTAGTTCAATTTAATATTAACCATTGAAAAAAATGTGCAAAACCATCTGAATTAAAGTGCAAAGATTGGATGGTTCAAATCTCTAATGAGAGTGATCTGGGCTACCACTTTGATGAAGTGGCTTGCTAAAGTTATATGCCACTTGGCCACAAATTGGAGCGGTCAAGGCCCAATCTGTAATGAGGCAATCAATTTTCATTTATTCTATATTTGACAATATTACGTTCTAATTACTGAGGAGCTCTTTCCCATATGTTGCCTGCGTCAGATGTGTCCCCTCTCAATCAACGGCCACAGTCAAACTTGAGTTGCTCCCATTGACTGACGGGATAATTACACTTGATACCCTGCAGGTTGCCGTCAAAGAGAAAGGTATGCTGCTGCTCATTCTGATCCATTTACTTCTTATCCTGTTTTAATTTTGTTGATATGCTTGAGGTATGGCTCGACTAGGTTTGTCTTTACATGGACATTTTTCACATCATCATCATCATCATCATCACAAACTTATCCCATTTATTTGGGGCCAACTTTGTGATTCCTATTTCTCCACCCGTTTCTGATGATCGCTAAGCTCTTAGTAATTTCACAATCCTTCATGTCTCCTCTTAGTGCTTCCCTCTAGGTATCACTAGTCTTCCACATCTATTCCTTGTGCTTGTACCGTCTCAACCCTTCATACAGGCTCTGCTTCCGGCCTCCGATGGATAGTCGAAACCACCTCAAGGGACACTCCGTAGTATTTTCTTTGTATGTGCCACTCTCTATTAACCTCTTATGTACTCGGTTCAAATTTTATCCTTCTTGCAACTCCACACATCTATCGTAACATAAGCAACTCAGCCATATGTACTTTTTATCTTTTTGACACTTTTTTGTAGCCTGACATCCCGTACCATATAATATGGAAGGTCTCACCGCCATCTTATAAAAATGTCCCTTCAATCTAAATGAAACTCTTGTGTTGCACAATACTGCACAATACTCCACTTGCTTGCCTCCATTTCATCCAACCTGCGTTAATCCTATTGGAGACGTCCTCTTCAATGTACCATCAGATTGTAAAGTAGAGCCTAAATAGCAAAATCTTTAGCAGTGTGACACAAGGTGATATTCTATTTTAACTGAATCCGCCTCTAGGCTATCATGTTCAGTAAATTTGCATTCCATGTATTTCGTTTGTTCAACTAATTTTCAAACCTCTTAACTCCAATGCTTTTCTCCATAATTCCAGCTTATCTTTCATTTCTTTCCTTATTTAGGCAATTAGTACTAGACATCCACAAATAACATGCACTGTGGAATCCTTTGTATGTATATGGTTAATGCATCCATGATCGGGGCAAATAAATAAAGGGTTAGGGCAAATCTTTGATGCAACCCAACTCCGACAGGGAACTCACTTGTCTTTCCACACGTCGACAGGGAACTCACTCGTCTCTCCACATGTCTTTCACTAGCTACCACTCTAGCATACATGTCTTGGCTAATCTCAGTATATAAGTTTATGATGTATTTCTTCCTTAGCATCCACCAAATTATCTGTTTTGATACTCTATCATAAGTCTTCTCCAAATCAATAAAAATCATATGCATGCTTTTCCTTCTCCATAAGTTGCCTCAATAGGAAAATTGCTTCAGTAGTTGATCTTCCCGCTATAAATTCAATTTGGTTCTTTGATATACTTGATTGTTGCCTTAGTTGTTGTTCTATTCTCTCCCAAAGTTTCATAGTTTGGCTCATTAGCTTAATGCCTCCATAGTTGACACAGTTTTGGATGTGCCTTTTGTTGTTATAAAAAGGACCACAATACTCTTCCTCCACCCCTTTGGCAATTTATTCGCTTTTAGTATCGTATAATTTAGTCAACCAATTCAATCAATTCTCTTGCAACACAATCCAAACCTCTATAGGTATTCCATCTGTATCTAGTGCTTTTCTTCATCTTTGCTAATGTTGCTTTTACTTCAACTTCTGATATTTCATTAATCATCCCTTAATTGGTTCCTCTTCTTGATCTACTTCCTTCACATATTCTATGTCAATAGATCTTTAAGTATTTCTGCCATCTATTGTTTATCTCTTCATTTTTTACTAAAACCCTTTGATCTTTGTCTCTAATGCAACCTTGGTCAAGATCTCTAGTGTTCTTTTCTCTAATCTTATTCAAGTTTATAGATTCTTTCTCTCATTCTTTCATTCCGAACCTAGTGTATAAACTGTCCTACACTTCATACTTAGCCTTACCAACGACTTTCTTAACTTCTCGTTTGGCGAGCTTGTATCTTTCAAGTTCATCTGTAGTTTTTTTTTTTCACCTTCTTATTCTTTAAAATACTTTTATTGATAATTGACATGAATGCTTGCATTCCACCACCATGTTTCTTTTTGTACACCTTTTATTCCTTTAGATTCTCGAGAACCTCCTTAGCAACTCATTTAAGTTTAAGGCATTGCGTCATTTGATTCTCACATTCATTTGAATCTTCACTCCACCATACTTCTTAGTCACTCATTTATCCTTTAATTGTTGTTATATTGTCTCATTGTAATTCTCATCAATTTTTTTTTCTTGGGTGGTCACTTGTCATCTTTTTAGTCGTTTGATATTTGATCACAATATCTAAGACTACAAATCTATGTTGCGCCTTAAGACTCTCCTGGGATGATCTTGCAATCATTGCAGTTTGATCCGGAAATTCTTCACTCGATTCAAATTTTTGTCAACAACTTGATAAATTGATTTAGCATTAACAATTGGGCAATAAGAAACCTAACACCAAGGAACTTTGTCTTGGAAAATGTGCCTTCCTCCAACCAAATCGTACCTACTCATAACAACTTGTGTCCCCTGTTGTATTTCCATCCCTAGTTATTGAATATGCTTCCAACGTACTTTCATATAGGATGCATATACAAGCATCGATATAGGAGCGTGGTAAGGTTAAGGAAACTCAAAATTTTAAACATACTAAAGGCTTTTGTGTTATATATATATATATACACTGGTAGAATGCACGTGCGATGTACTTGAGCATTCTATGGATGTGAGGAAGTAAGAGGGATTTTTGGAGAGGTTTATTAGGCGATGATAATTATATATTGGTATATTTTTTTTCATTTTAATAAAATAATCTTTTCGTCTCACTTGACATAACTCCCCCTTCTCGCATTATATATATATATATATATATATATATATATATATATCAGCACCAGTTGGGCACCATGTGCCCCCCTAAACACATGTTTGGGTGCTACATGGATATGCGCAAAGTCAATCAAAGATCATTCAAAAAAATAATATTTTTATCACCTTGGTCAATGGATTAAAAAATGAATGATGAAACAAAATATCATTTCACAGTTGATCACATTGATTAAGATTTTTTTTTCTTTCTAAAACCCCTAGGGATGGGTGAACATTGTAGAGTGTTGCCATGTGGTCTTTGCAGTGCCATGTGTCATTGCAAATGAGTCCGGTCCCATATTTGATATTGTAGCGACCCTTTATCTTTTATTGCTAGTATTATTATTATTTCCGAGTCTTTAAAGCGCCCCACAATTTATTATTATTATTATTTTTTTTGGTGATTAAAAAAACAAATTAGGAGTTCAAAAAATAACTAACCTGATACAACAGGATACAGTTGGGTTATTGCAAATGAGTCCGGTCCCATATTTGATATTGTAGCGACCCTTTATCTTTTATTGCTAGTATTATTATTATTTCCGAGTCTTTAAAGCTCCCCACAATTTATTATTATTATTATTATTTTTGGTGATTAAAAACACAAATTAGGAGTTCAAAAAATAACTAACCTGATACAACAGGATACAGTTGGGTTTTGGACCTTTGCCGCCGTGGTGTGCCCTCAAGCATGTAGCTTTGAGGTCAGGGGTTCAAATCTCATTCTTACCTATCAAGAAAAGCAGGATATAGTTTGTACTGTATCAAACATGCATCATTTATCAGTTATGGCATCTTACTGTATTGATGCCAACTACGCAAAGCATATTCAAGTATGTAGAGAACCTACCTTATACAGGTACTGTAACTTAATTGTGTCCTCCTTTTAAGTCTCCGAGCTATCAGATTGAAACTTTTATTGTAACGGCCTGAATTGTCATTTACATAAATGTCTACATGCATATCTGCATTGTGGCATGCTCTAAAGGCCCTGAAATATATGTAATGAATCCAGTGTAGAGATTTCAAAATCTGCCTAAACTATATAATGTTAATCTTTACTATTATGAAAGGAGAAGGCCGAGTATCACCTGGTCCCATTTTAAAAAAAATGACAAACTTAACCCTTCTTAAAAAATCTTTACTAGAAAATTTATATTTAAAATTTTAATATATAAATGTCTTTAACCTGATAATGTAGGGACTTTAAAGGAAATACAAAAAAGCAGAAAAACGTCTAAATGGTTATCTGACACATCATCCACGGCTAGAGTCGATTCTCAAAATAATCAAAATTACCCATAGTAGAGTTTAACCACAACACTTTGAAAGGAAAGGTATATATGCCTTTATTGTGAAGTTAAGGATATAAAAGGAAAGCCGACAACTAAACCATAACTGCAAATCTACAGTTCCTGAAAATCCTCCCTATTTTCTTGACATTTCCTCCCTTTCACGGGGCAGCCGCCAGAATGCATGTAGAGGTCTTCCTCCAAGTCGCTTCTCCCATCCGGAGATCTGTCTCAAGTCAATCTTCTCATGGGTAATTTTTTTTCTTTTTCAAACGAATTCTTTTCGCACATTCCACTGTTTTTTTGCTTAAACCATTGATTTTATTTATTTAATAATTCTTTAATGGGTACCTCTGCTTGCGCGCACACATTCTCTGAAAGCGCCCACTTCCTTGATCCCTTTAAAACCATTGATTGCTTCAGATTAGATGATAGAGATCGTTTTTAAGCCCGGTCTTCCACACAACAGATCTTGAGATCATGGCGCTCCATCACCGTTGTTCAGTGTTCATGTAGGAGCATGCACATGGTATTGCCTCCATCACTGCTGTTCGCATGTCCAATGGTTCAGATTGAGTACAAAAAGTTGCTCAGTTCACCACCTAGAGTGCACGGATCACCAAAATTGTACACTTGCTAGACGTCAATCACAAGTATCAGAGCCAAAGTATAGGCATGACTATGGCCAAACTGATTTAAACCATTCGATCACAAGAGTTTTGTTCATTTAATCTCCAGTATAGAATGTGACGCGGGACAAACGCTAATATCCTAATATGCGAATTTGGGATTAACTTTTAGTATGAATTGAGTAGCGGAAATATCCAAAATCAAGCAACACATGAAATTAATAAAAATAATTAGATTAATCCGTTTTAGCGTCTGAATGCGTGAAAATTTTTCCGTTCTAGAAAAACGACTCTGATGAAGGAACTCGGAATTCGTTCTAGTTTAGGGCATCAAGCGATAATTGCAATATCGGATTTGATTCCTCGGGGATTTTGAAGGAGATGAAACTTGAATAAATAGTTCAAAGGGGGAGATTAATGATATCATGGAGTACGATTCTTTTGAGATTTTTGTTCTTTTATCAATGGAAAGACAGAAAATAACACCAGACAAACTAAAAGGATAGATTTCAAGGGTTTTCCGAAGCTTCACACCACGACTGTACGTTGGCTTCACACCAAGTCGTACAAGGAACGATCGCTCACACCTCAAGGTTTGAAGGATTCACTCCTTCGGTTGAAAACTTTTCACAAGTTTTCTGGGGTTTGCACAAAAGCAACTCTCTTTCATTCGATAATCAAAACTGTTTAATTACATTGGTTAAAGACCTTATATAGGAGGTCTTACAATAAAAGAAACCCTAAAACGAATATTAAAGAAAAGACAAATAAGTCCTTAAAACTTAAGTTCGAAAGAGAAAAATTTAACTAACTCGGCGCGATTTCGATCGATCGAAATTGAAATTCGATTGATCGAATGTGAAAGTCGATTGATCGAAATTCATATATGAGATTTTGCCGTCGACATTCAATCGATCAAAATAGGACTTCGATCGATCGAAATTTAAATTTGATCTATCGAATTCGCCTTTTATTCGATCGCTTTTTCAGAATTCCCGCCTTTACGCCTAGTTTTGGTTTTCGCTCCGCTTCCTCTTGGTTGGAAAATCTGTTGTGGCTCGAATTTACAGCTCTTGATCTTGGCGTCCCGCATCAATCTCCCATGGTGGGAAAAACTCATCTCCGATGAGTTAGGGAATCCCTGGATAGCACACTCCGGAAGCTTCATTCGTGGCTTATCTTTTCACACTGTGAGATACTCATGTCGTTTACCTCCATTGGCATAGAGGCTTGAAAATTCTATAACCTCCTCATTCGACCTTTTCTCAAGTTGCACAGGTATGATACGGGATAGAAAATGGGACAATGAGGGTGGTTCGATTGTATGCTCAAGAAGGAATGAATCAAAGGGCGGGGTAGTGGGATCAAGATTAGGTGTAAGACCTGTTATGATAACTACCGGATGATTGCTCTTGTCTAGAAGAAGATCTAGATCTTCACCCTTACCTCTTTTCGAGATTGAGAAAGATTCCACATGCTAAGAACCATAAGGAATTAACACAAAATTGTTAGTATCAAATTCATTAAATATATTCAATGTGTTAGTCCGATCATGTGTATTTCTAATGCTCAATAAATTCAGATTGTTAATCCCATGCAAATCAGAATGATGATGTAATCCTACCAACTCTAATGACTCACTTGAGATGGACACATTATCAATACCGTCCTCGGCAATGGGAATTGTCCTATTGCAACCTATGGCTCGGACCGGAACCTTCCTTCGTCATCACTTGGAGTGCTACATGGTTCGTATACGTCTTCAGGTATTTCGTTGCTCTCTTTCTCAGTATGATCCTGAATGATCAAAGTTTGACCCTTAATAGGACATTGGGATGCAAAGTAACTAAAACCTTGACACTTATAACTTTGCTGCGGGGCACGCTTAGAACTCTCGACTATTGGTCCCTTTCCTTCGTCAACTTGGGAAATTATGGATTTTGAGGATTAACTAAAGACATTATTTCCCTTTTCGATAGGGTTAGATTGAGGCTCGAATTTGGAAGACTTAGATCGGCCATGACTGGGGGTGTCCAGATACCGTTCTAATTCTTCAACCCTAGCAAAACATTCCTCGAGATCTGCCACGGGATAAGGAATGAGTTCCCTCTGTAACTATGGGCGAAGAAGACCCATTCAGAATCGGGAGAGGGTAACTTTTGTTGGTTCATCGACATCGGCATGGGTCATCAGGTCTTTAAACCGATCGATGTATTCTGTGATTGGGGAGTCTCCTTGATGCAATGACTGCCACTGATCAAGAATACGTTCATCATATGATACGAGAACGTATTTTTTGTGCAGTTGGACTTTCATTTCAGCCCACGTGGAAATAGCACGAAAACCTTGAATTTGCCTACGACGCTCCACTCCCAACCAATAAAGTCAGGTTTGACCCATAAGCTTGACTTTGGCAAATCTGACCTTGCGGTCTTCGGACATGACATACCACTCAAAGTAGTTTTCTATGCTAGCGAATGTGATTCTCAGCGATGAGTTCATTGATCTCTTCGAAACGAGTCTCTAAAGCCTCATGTCGAGCTTGTTGATCAGGGATGTGCTCATCCATCCGGGTTCGACTAGCGGTCACCTTAGATGCAAGATCTCTAATTAGGGCCTCTAAGGTACTGGTATCCATGACGGAATTATGTAAGACAAAATATACTAAATTCAAGTGAACCCTAAAATCTATATGACACGGACAACCCTAAACTAAAACTGTGCTCTGATACCAAAACTGACGCGGGACAAACGCTAATATCCTAATATGCGAATTTGGGATTAACTTTTAGAATGAATTGAATAGCGGAAATATCCAAAATCAAGCAACACATGAAATTAATTTAATGAAATTAATAAAAACAATTAAATTAATCCGTTTTAGCGTCTGAATGCGTGAAATTTTTTTCGATATAGAAAAACGGCTCCGATGAAGGAACTCGGAATTCGTTCTAGTTTAGGGCATCAAGCGATAATTGCAATATCGGATTTGATTCCTCGGGGATTTTGAAGAAGATGAAACTTGAATAAATAGTTCAAAAGGGGAGATTAATGATATCATGGAATACGATTCTTTTGAGATTTTTGTTCTTTTATCAATGGAAAGAAAGAAAATAATACTTGACAACTAGAGAAAAGACAAACTAAAATGATAGATTCCAAGGCTTTACACCAAGGGTTTTCCGAAGCTTCACACCACGGCTGTACGTCGGTTTCGCACCAAGTCGCAGGAGAAACGATCGCTCACTGCTCAAGGTTTGAAGGATTCACTCCTTTGGTTGAAAACTTTTCACAAGCTCTTTAGGGTTTGCACAAAAGCAATTCTCTTTCATTCAATAATCAAAACTATTTAATTACATTGTTTAAAGACCTTATATATGTCTTATAATAAAAGAAACCCTAAAACGAATATTAAAGAAAAGACAAATAAGTTCCTAAAATTTAAGTTTGAATTAGAAAAATTTAACTAACTCGGCGCGATTTTGATCGATCGAAATTGAAATTCGATCAATTGAATGTGAAAATCGATCGATCGAAATTCATATATTCGATCCCTTATCCAGAATTCCTGCCTTTACGCCTTATATTCGATCCCTTATCCAGAATTCCTGCCTTTACGCCTAGTTTTGGTTTTCGCTTCGCTTCCTCTTGGTTGAAAAATCTGTTGCGGCTCAAATCTACGGTTCTTGATCTTGGCGTCCCGCATCAGAGTGGACCATTGGTTTCGATGCCTTCATTAACCATCCATTTCAAGGCACTTATTGGCTCTTAGTCAGATGGAAGATAACATCTGGGATTTAAAAACCGATACTATATATCAGCATATTGGCCGGTACTCGAGTACCTTTTTTTGTTTTAAATTATTTAAAAAATAAATAAAAATAGTTTTAAAAAATAAATGTTTTATCTAAAAAACGATTTGGTATTGGGTGGCCTTATTTGCACCTGTTTTTCCAGTGAAGTGCATGCGCTCTTTCATAGGAAAAAATTGACTACCTTGAATCCAACAATGGAGATTGTTTTTCGTCCCAACCTTCCACACAGTAGATCTTGAGATCATGGTGCACTTTTTGGACGGTCACATGTTGATTCCACATGGCATAAATCCCCAATAGTGATCGTTTGATATGTATTCCCATGATTACGATCATTTTGGAGATGTGTGCCATGTGGAATCAAGATCTAACTGTTTGATAGGTGCGCCATGATCTCAAGATCTATTGTGAGGAAGATTGGGATGAAAAACGATCTCCATCGGCTGATTCAAGGCAGTCAACGGATTTTTTTATGTGAAAGAGCGTGCACTCTTCACAAGAAAAACGGGTATGAATAAACCCTCCCTTTTGTATTATGTCTTTCATATCAAATGCATAACGGCCAATATGACCTGATATGATCTCATATCCGTTACGAACCAATATTTAACCGATTTGACCTGCTATTTGACCTATATCGAGTCGGGGGATAGAAGTATTGGACATGGGCTAATCTGATTCCTATTTTATTGGGTACACCGTTTGATTTTATGATACAATTTTTGGGGTAATCCCATCTAGATTATAATATATTAGTAATATTAAAGTATATTTTATAAACTATGCTTATCTTCTTACAGTATATTACGTACATTTGATCCCAATTTTTTCCTGTTGGCGCGCCATATAGAAATCAATGCTCAGATGACCACTTGATCAAAGTTAAAAGCCAGTTTCCCATATGTATATATAACCTGAAATCAATAGAATATACTTGAATTGTGTTCATTAATCTAACATCGTCCGTTGGTAGGTATATGGTGTGAGCAGTGAGCAATCATGTTTGTGATTTTAGAGCCACTTTTAAAGTTTCATGCCACATGAAATTAAAAACTGGCCATTTGACGGTACGCTCATGATTTCAATATCAAATGTGTGAAAGATCGGGATGAAAAAAAACTCCCATCATCTGATCCATAGCGGCCAATGCATGCCGACCAGACGAAATGGGGTGAGGTCACAGTTTCACGGGGTGTATATAATGGGACCTTATCTATTTTGGAATTTTTTAATGTCCTTTTTCTCTCACACGATGGACATCAGTTTCCGTCACAATCTTCCGTACACATGATTTGACATCATGAAAGTACCATAAGAAGTTGATTGTTTTACTTTTACCAATGTTTGTCATGTGGTTTAGAGTCGCCTTTTGGGTTGTGTGCCACGTGGAATAAAAAAATGACCGTTGAGTGGTACACTCATATCTAGGGATGAAGATTCGGTTAATTGGAACCGAAATTTCGATTTTTGGGTCGGTTTCTGCAAAACTGAACCCCTTTTGGATGGTTTAAATCTCCCTAAAACAGGGTTTTGGATGGTTTACATCATTATTTTGCGTAACTTTTGTAGAATTGCTTGAACACAATCATACTTTGACCTTACCCATCTCCTCCAGTTGACATATACAGCTTCAAATCAGATGATGGACATCTTTACCTCCAGTTGAGATATACTGACAGCTTCAAATCAGATGATGGACATCTTTATCGTTCCATCTTTTTCGTCACACGTGCATCGCATGTGCATTCTGCTAGTTCTAATATATGTAAAATATGATATTGGTATAACGTTGATACATGTATTTAATATTTATACCCATATCCTGGATTTTGTGATTAAAAAATGACTTGTATCTTATATTGGACACATGACAACATAATTATTATATCCATATCTGCGATTTTATTGCTCTTTTTTAATGAATTCCTTTACCTATAAAATAAAAATAAAATAGCCAATTCATTCATAGGGGATGTTCAAGAGTTGTATTGGGAAATAACTGGAAAAATATGAACCTGTGGAATAACTTATTTGAATTCTCTGATCATGCTACCTTTGGATGGCATTTCATGTTGATGCTTCAAATCTAAGATTGCAAGTGTCACCTGTACAATATAGATGACCAGACAAAAAAAATTATGAACTACTTTTTATCTGAAGGCCCCACTTATAGTCCTAATAAGATTACAAGTGTCACCTGTACAATATAGATGACCAGAAAAAAAAGAACAAAAATTATGAACTACTTTTTATCTGTTTAAGTCCACCACTTATAGTCCTAATAAGGAAATGCCTTTACATGACAGGTCTGACCTATATCCCGGAGCATTCGTTGATGATCAATGCGACTTCGAGCATCGCCACGGGTATTGTGTAGGATATATTGACATACATTTCATTCTTCGTCATCGTCCTTTTTCTATCTGATGGCTTGGGATATCTATGGCATTAGTTGTTGGTTCTTGTGAGGCTTCAGTGGCTACCAAGCAAGGTATGGCAACTTCTTCCCTGAGAACCGGTGTGGGAGACTAGTGTGCTATTTTATTTTTTACTTAGAGAGATGATATGATGAATCCTGGTGTATTGTCCTAGCTTGTGGGACAGTTTGATGTCCCCTTTAGATGGTTTTGATTTTCGCCATTTTATGTTTTGAAAGCGAGCTTCCAAGAGTTGGTTTTTTTCATTTTCCCCCCTCCTCCCTAGGAGGCGAAATGTTAGAATTGTATACCATGTACAAGAAGAGATTTTCTGTGAATGTAGTTCAATCGATCTTGAATAAAGGCATTAATTTGAATGTATTTTTTTTTTTGATAAAAAGGCATTAATTTGAATGTTACCTATGATTTTCGGGTTGCAATCAGGTCTGACTTTCAGCATTTGGCAGGACTGACTTATTGTCCGCGTACAAAATTATATGATCTAAGAAAAATTTGAGCTAAATCTAGATTTGAAGGAAAAGTTGGAGAGGCCTCTAATAAGGGTATCTCTATTCGCCCATGCATTCTTTGAAAGCACCCACGTTCAAAATCATTGATTGCTTTAGACCAGATGATAGAGATCGTTTTTCACCCTGATCTTCTTCCACAAAATGGATTTTGAGATCATGTCTCACCTATCCGACGGTTAGTTTTTGATTCCACATGTCACCAATCTCCAAAAAATCTCCCATGAATCCTATGGCACAAATCACGCTCAAACGTGATTTTAAGGTCATTTTTTGGGATCTGTGACATTTGGGAAAAAAAGCTGATCGCTTGATAAGTGATAAATGATATCAAGATTTATTGAGTGGGAAGATTTGGGTGAAACACGATCATCATCTGATCCGAAGCAATCAATGATTTTGACGGTAGCACACGTGGGTGCTTTCAGAGAATGTGTGGGCTCTAATAGAGGTATCCTTCTAATAATTGTACAAACCATTATATATAGGGTACCTCTGTGCCCGCGCATTCTCTAAAATTGCCCTTGAAGACCATGATTGCTTCAGATCAGATGATGGAGATCGCGTTTCACCTCGTTCTTCCACACAATAGATCTTGAGATCACGGAGCACCAATCGGACGATCATTTTTTTATTCCATGTGTCACAGATCCCTAAAAAGTGGCCCTAAATTCAGGTTTGAATGTGATGTGTGCAATATGATTCAAGGGCCATATTTTGGGATCTCTTTGACACATGGAATAAAAATTGTTCATATTTTGGGATTTCTTTGATACGTGCGCCATGAGCTCAAGATATATTGTGTGGAAGATTGCAGTGAAATACGATCTCTATCATCTGATCCGAAGCAACAATGGTCTTCAAGGGGTCTGGGACGGGGCGCAAACAGATTTACCCTTATATATAGGTAGCTCTAAATACCCCCACTCGTTCTTTGAAAGCGCCTGCCTCAGATCAGATGATGGAGATCGTGTTTCACCCAATGCTTCTGCACAAAGGATCTTGAGATCATGTCGCGCTTATTCGACGATCAATTTTTTATTCCATCATTAAATCAACAAAGGATCTTGAGATCATATCGCACCTATCTGACTGTCAGTTTTTTATTCTACCATCAGTCAGATGTAGTGAACGATTTTTAAGGGGTTGCACATGTGGATACTTTCAGAGAACGCGTTGGAGTGAACAGAGTTACCCATGGATCAAACTATCGTCCGATATCGATACATATTGGTATCGGATCAAAACGATACGGTACATTGAAAGTACCGTATCGTTCATTTGTATATATAATACCAAACGATACATGCAATGTATTGTCCGGTACTTTATTGTTCCGGTATGTATTGTTCGATACGTACCAATTTTCCGGTCGGACGATACGTACCGGTTTTCTGGCATTTTGATCCATCGAGCTACCCATATATATATATATATATATATATATATATATATATGTGTGTGTGTGTGTGTGTGTGTGTGTGTGTGTGTGGGCAGCTCTAAACGCGCCCACACGTTATCTGAAAGTGCCCACGATCAGAATCCCCTTAAAACCATTGATTGCATCAGATTAGATTATGGAGACTGTGTTTCACCCGGATCTTCCTCACAATGGAGCTTGAGATCATCTCTCACCTATCAGGCGGTCAATTTTTGATTCCACATGTCACATATCCCTAAAATATGGCCATAAAACCACGCTTGAGCGTAAGCCATTGCACACAAGGGGCATATTTTTGGGATATGTGACATGTGTGAAATGATCTCAAGATCCATTGTGAGAAAGATCGGGGTGAAACATGATCTCTTTCGTTAGATCCATTGCAATCAATGGTTTTTAAGGGGTTGCACATGTGAGCACTCAGAGAATGCGTGGCTCGCGAATAGAGCTATATCTTATATATTTCATTTTTATAGGAAGGGGCGGGGGAGCAACTACTTGCACACCAGATTTGTGCTGTTGCACATAGTTTAAATAGATAGTCTTGATATTGTTAGGACCTGTGTCGCGCCGGGAAGATTGTCTAAGCCATTTGATGGAGGATGTAAAGATCTTTGGTGCCATAGATTGGTATGAAGCATGATCTCTATCATCTGCTTAAACTCAATTGATTCAACACAATCAAAGCTCATGATCTGATTCAATGGTTGACTGTGTTGAATCAGATGATAGAGATCATGCATGCCAATCTTCAGTGCAAATGATCTTTATATCATGGTCTTCGAATCAGACGGCTTAGATAATGGTCTACGGGGCACAGGTCCCTATAGTCTATTACCTATCTATCGTCCAATTCAGCACAATTAACGAGTTTACAATGTTGGCGCCGTCTATAATTAGGTAGGCGTGAGCAGAGGTACCCTTCAAGGTTTTGTATCAATAGATCAAAATTTCGTCCGATACCGAAACGTTTCGGTATCGGAGTTGAACGATACGGTACATTGATGGATACCGAACTATATCGATACATATCGTACGATACATATCGTTTTGGAGTTCGGACGATACGTATCGGTAACCCGAAATTTTGACTCATGTTTGTATCTTCATACTGACTGTTATCCGCAGAGGGTATTCAAGACTATTTATTTATTTATTTTGGATGTGACGTTCAGCAGCTCAGGTGCTTGTATTAGGCAAGTGTATCCACATGGATACTATACAAAAAGTTACAAGGATAGATGCATAGAGTACAAATTGGAAATTCTTTAGTTGCTATATATGTTGGTAGCTTTGGCCATGTTCTCCAAAATAAAATGAACTACGTGTATTTTAAGGGCTTTGTACAAAGAGGCTTGCGCCTTAATGTGCACGGTTCAGATGGTTCAAAGCTACTACTGATTCTATCCTTGAGCCCACTTAGTTCAATCTATAGAAGTACCATCTTTATATCTTTATGACTTGGATTGCTCGCAAATCTGCCAAGTGGCTTATAAAAAGGCAAATGCAGTTGTTCTTATAATCTTATACTCTATATAATATAGAGGGCTTCTCAAGTCTGTTTTCTTTGTATCACTAGTACCTCATCCAACGGCACATGCAATACGTGTACATCAATACGGGTGTCTACATTGTAGATCACATTGCATCTAATGATCCTGACCGTCAAAATTCTTCCAAATTAACAGCTATGGCCATAATATAGAGAGAAACTACAGCGATTTCTGATGTTGTTGGCTCACAAAAGCGGTACCAAAAAATCCTGAGTTTTTTCAGTCAAACAGACGAGGGACTAGGGCTCTCAATGGGCCGGGCCAGCAGGATCACCTGGCCCGGAAAGAGTGGTATCTTTTGTGAAGTCAACCCAGCCCGATACCTGGGTTGGGCTAATCATGTGGTGACCCGGATTGATTTGGGTCAGGCTTGGATTAAATGTTCCAACACCCGTCTCGCACCCTGCTTGGATAAAAAAAAAATTAATTGTATATATATAATATAATAGATTAAGAACATTTTACTTAAAATGCTTTGAGATTAAACCATTGAACGACTTTAAATCAACGGCATTTAAGTAAAAATGCACTTAAAATCTCAATCGGTACTACCTTCATAAATAAAAACCTTAAAATAGGGTTCTCACTTTATCGCAATCTCTACCATCTCAAGTCTCAACTCTATGCAATCCTCTTGCTCTGTTAAACTTTTTCTCTCTTTGAACATTGATTTGAATTTCTTTTAATCAAATTTTATTAAAAACAAATCGCCCGAAAAGAGTCGGGCTATTATGGGTTGAGCTTGGGCTGAGTACATCGCAGCAAAAAGTTAGAGCCGGGCTAAAAAATAATTGAAAACTCGGTCGGGCCGGGTTGAACCCTAGCCCTAACCCAGTCGGGCCGGATTGAACGTTAGCCCTAACCCGGTCCTTTGGCAGCCCTACGAGGGGACTCCCTAAGGGCTTTAAAAATAAATTTGCTACCGAATATTCCAGGGGTCGGTTCAATATAAAAGGAGTATCCATATTTGCACTAATGGAATATTCTAGGGCACTTACATTAAGAGCAGAATCAGCTCTCTGTCTAGGATGGAGCTGTCAGAAAACAATTTTATTACCTAAAACAGTTCCTCGCCAGACCAAACGGGACGAGGAGCTGTGTTACCAAACAAGAAAGAAGTTCTCTAAGGGAGCCAAAGAACAAAAGATTTGCTCTTCGCTCTTAAAGAGCTAACCCAAACACAGCCTAAAAATCATTAAACACTATGAATCTTAACAATGGAGATATTTTTCACCCCAATCTTCCAACGATGACATCATCGGCCTTCCAAATGTGTGTAAATTATATTGTGATTTTTTCATTTGAGATGTGTATCACATGAGTAAAATAACTTACCGTCTGATTGGAAGATTGGGAGAAAGGATCTGTATCGTCTGATACAGAACAGTTGATGGTTTCTGGTGTAGGTGTCGTCAAAGAATCAGTAGCTGCAAATAATGGATTCAAATAAAAGTATAAAACACATTACGCTTTCTGAGACGAAGGTTTTATAAAGCATTAAACCTCTTCCACATTTCTCACCATGGTCGTCAGCTCCAACGCTTCTTGCTAAGGTCGTCATCTCCAATCCCTGAGGCAACATCACAAGAGGTAAACTATGATTTACTTTGCACGGTCGATTTCATTGAAGCGTTGACTCCTCTGTTTCTTCTTATGGGCCCTTGAGTTCGGTTGGTTGGAGAGAAGGATTGGTTCCATCTTTCTAGTATTTTAATCGATTTCTCTTTTGCAGTTCCACTGAATGAACATTACCAATCGTTTCTGATTTGGGTTGGATTTCTGTAGATATAAATTATATTCTTTCTTGGGTTTTCTAAAGTTAAGATTTTGCTTTGATGCGTAGGAAAATTACCAAACGTCTCTAGTTGAATAATGGATCTCTTCTATGCAGTTCTACTGAACATTACCAATCGTCTCTGATTTGGGTTGGATTTCTTTATATATAAATTATTTTCTTTATTGGTTTTTGTGCCGATAAAAAAAGCGTTAAGATTTTGCTTTGTGGGTAGGTTTATTTTGCTGATTTCAGTAATGGGTATCAAATTTTTTTTGGTATTTTGTTGTAATTTTCATTTTTAGCGTGATTAAGTTAGCTATGATTTTCTCTTGTTTTTATTTTTGGATTTTCTAAAGGTAATGTGTTTCTTTGATGGATTAATATTTTTTGATGATTCTAGTAAGGGGGGTATCAGCGATTTGTGAGTTTTAAAACTTGAATTAATATAAAACACACACTGAAGTTCATGAATCTTGCTAATCTCAAGAAGATCGTTATCGGCTGATGAAAAATTAAGCTTCCAGTAAATAAATTAGGATTTGGATTTGACCGATGTGATAGGGTTTTCGTTTTACAGATAAGGAGAGGTTTTTAAATAAAAATCAATAAATGTCTGAAAGACACGAGACTAATAAAATCGAATGCGACGACTGTGCAAAGGAATCGATGCGAAGGTTCCGAGTATATCTATAGCTGTAAGGTTTTATCTAGGAGTGGGTACTAACGGACCGAGCAAGCCACGATGATGATCGAGCCATCAATTCATGTCCTAACTATTATTTCATGTAAAAAATTGTTGATCTGATCATCACCATCGGTGGCCAGGTCGGTTAGTTAGGCTGCATTTGGCATAGCCCTTTGTCAGCTCCCTGCTAGAGCCGGATATACTTGCTTTAGCAGGTTCATCTTCTCCTTGCTAATTCCCTACAAAGCAGGATTTACCTGCTATAGCAGCTTCCTCCTTGCTCTCTGCTAACTCCTTGCCAAAGCAAATAAAATCTGCTCTGGTAAGGAGTGAGCAGAGAGCATGGGAGAACCGCTGGAGCAGGTAAATCCCTCTCTACTGGGAGTTAGGAAGGAGAAGGGGGACCTGCTAAAGTAGGTAGCAGGGATTTAGCAAAGAGAAAGGAAATCTGCCAAACTAAGTAAACCCTGTTCTGGCAGGGAGCTAGCAGAGAGCTATGCCAAACCCAGCCTTAGTACCCGTTCCTAGAGAAAAACCTTAGAGAAATCTTGGAACCTTCGCCTCAATTCCTTTGCACAGTTGTTGCACTTGAATATACTTGCTTTAGCAGGTCCATCTTCTCCTCGTTAACTCCCTACAAAGCAGGCTTTACCTGATATAGCAGCTACTTCCTTGCTCTCTTCTAACTCCTTGCCAGAGCAAATAAAATCTGCTCTAGTAAGGAGTGAGCAAAGAGCATGGGAGAACTGCTGGAGCAGGTAAATCCTGCTCTACTGGGGGTTAGGAAGGAGAAGGGGGACCTGCTAAAGCAGGTAGCAGGGATTTAGCAAAAAGAAAGGAAACCTGCCAAAGTAAGTAAACCCTGTTCTGGTAGGGAGCTATGCCAAATGCAGCCTTAATACCCGTTCTTAGAGAAAAACCTTGGAGAAACCCCCCCCCCCCCAAATCTGTGAAGCTCAAATCCGTCGAATCCAAATCGTAATCCATTCAATGGAAACTCGATTTTTCATTAGATGTTGATGATCTTCTTAAGGTTAGCAAGATTCATGAACTACAATGTGTGTTCTTTACATGAATTTAAAGGGACACACATTTAGGGTTTTACTGTAAATTTATAATAATCAGTTAGAGGGTGATTCTGAGATATTATTTTATTTAATTAGTTTTAGGGAAACAAGTTTTTGCTCATTCAACTCTATCGTTTAGGATTTTGCTCTATCTTTTAGGGTGACATATTTTTTAATAGAATCCTATGTTTGAGTTGGTAGTACCTTTTCCTTTTTCTTCTTAATGTGTTGGTATGAGATGTGGTTCTTCTGAAATCGAAAGTCTGTGTTGTCCGATTTTCCATTGATTTCTTCCCGATTGAATGACTTTGCTCCACTGGAATTGTTGGTATTTTTCAATAATCATAAATCATATTTGTTTTTTGATCAATAAAAATTTGCTTTTATAGAAGAAATAAAATTACATATCGGATCAAAAGGTCAGCGAGAAGCTCAGGGGATCAAAGATCTAGAAAAAGGACAAATCAAAAACACAAAAGGGAAAAGGAAGGGCCACTAGAGGTACATGTGAAAACCCTGCAGCCCATGACCCATTACACCTCGACTGACTATGGCTGGACCCAAGCCACAAGAGTTCCAGGAGATAACCCGTATAATGATGCTACAAGTCACCTCCTCCACAGAATTATGCCGTCTCTTAAAAATTCTGGAGGTTTGTTCCTTCTAGATGAACCAACGTATGACGCAGACTAGCAGTTTTATGGCAGATAGTAGGGGTCCCTCAACAACAATGGAGAAGTCAACAAGGTTATCTTTGCAATCTCTTGGCATGCAACCCAAACGATTTAGGGTGTTTCTGAAATTGTTCCAGATTGAAGACATGACTGGGCAGTGTAATAGTGCATGATCCACAGATTCCTCAGTTGATGAACACAAAATGCAGCTGTTAGATAGAGTCAGGCCTCTCTGGATAAGCGTGTCAACTGTTTTGATGCGATTATGTAGAGCACCGGGCGGAAAAGAGAACTCTAGGAGGAGCTTTGATCTTCCAAATTCTGATCCGAGGCTCGCTAATAAGAGGGGCCTCCCCAGGTGATTATAGAAGGACTCAACAAAAAAAACTCCTTTAGGATCAACAAACCAAATTATAATATCTTCCTCTAGGTTACACCTCGGACCCGCCTGGAGGAGGCCAATGAGGTCAGCATAATCATCGATTTTCCCAAACATCCTAAGAGATAGCATTGACCCATAAAGAATTTCGAGCCACCTCCAGTTTCCGAAGCCACTCCCGAGGAGAGCAGTGTTCATTTGGTCTAGTCTTCTAATGCCCAAAACACCATCAATTTTGGGGAGACAAACAGTTTCCCAATTAATCGAATGGACCTTACTGCACTCGCTTCCACCACTCCATAGAAAATGTTTCATCATCTTCTCAAGATGGTTGCACACATCTTTCGAAAGAGTGCTCTTGATACTTGACCCACAAAGGAAAGGAGCTTTCCTTTCCATATAGGCAGCCTTTTCTCCACTCTTTCCACAATGGGATTCCATAACGATTTGCATGGTTTGTCAAGACATAAGGTGTGACCCAAATAAGCAGACGACAGTTCCCCGACTTTACATCCGATGTATGCCGCCATTTCCGCAAGGGAAACTCACCCAAATCTAACCCCCATCATCAATCTCTTTCAGAGATTTATTTTCTGGCTCGTGCAGACTTCGTAAACCAGAGAATCCATTTCAGCTTGAGGAGGCCATCTTTGTTTGCATCATGGAAGATGATGGTGTCATCATTGAATTGAAGGTGGATAGTGGGTTCCATCTCATTGGTCAACTGGAAGCTGGAACCCCTCAATATCTCCTAAGTAGGCCACTCTCGAAATCAATTTACTCAACGCTTATCCCATTAAATTAAACAAGAATGGCAACAAGGGGTCTCATTGACGGAGCCCCCTCTTGCTTGGGAAAAAACCATGAGGCGTTCCATTTATCAAATTTGAAAACATGGCGGTAGACATGGAAGCTCTCATCCGTCCATTTTTGGCCAAATCCCATTATGGTGAGCATGTTCTCCACAATGCCATGTACTCCACAAAGACCCTATTCACCCTGTCAAAGGTTTTCTCTATACCCAATTTACGCATAATGCCTGACTTATGATACCGCTGATGAGAGGTTTTTGCTGGCTGTCTAGAACTCTGGATATGATTTTGTAAAGACTGCCCACTAAATTTATGGGCACTTGGTCTCCAAACTTTTTTGTCCGTGTATTTGGGAATAAGGGCGATGAAAGTAGCATTAGTTGATTTACTGATGCTGTACTTTCTGTGAAATTCCTCAAAAACATCGAGAAGATCCTTCTTAATGACTTCCCCAAAATGGGAAGAATGATAACGAATATCCATCAGGACCAGACGCCCTGTCCCTAACCCTTTAAAGACCATTTTCTAGACTTCATCTTTGATGAAGGAAGCTTCCAGCCACAATCGGTCCTTCTCAGAGATCACGGCAAACTCCAAGCCTCCTAGAACCAGTCTGACCTGGACTTCTTTAGCGTAGAGCATTTTGAAATGAGAAACCACTTCCTTTTAATCTTCTCTTTATCTGTACACCGTCTGCCTTGAATCAATATTCAACATGTTCTTCCTATTACGTGTGTTGCCAAGGGCTTGGAAATATTTGTTATTGTGGTCTCCTTTAAGTAATTATCCTGAGATTGCCGTCTACAATGGATTTCTTCTTCTAAGATTTCTATTGAGACTCTAATTCCAGAGTCCAGGTATCCACTTCTTTACGGTTTAAATCCTCAAATAATTTCGCTTAGCTCAATTCTTTTTTTGTTGATCGGTAAACCAAGATGTATATATATATATATATATGAGCAGCAAAGTCTCTTGAGCTCAAGGGACCCTTTAGGTTTGGGTCCTGAGCTGGCCAGATCAAATTTAGACGTGGCCCTTAGCTCTATCTCAACAATTTTTGATCATGTTGTGTCCCATTGAATGTTAGACTGTAGAGTTCACAGAGCCTTTTTAAATCCCCCTCAAGCAATTCATTAAGATCATCTTCAGAACCTACTGTGATGCCATCCTCAGGGTTGATTCCTTCAGACTTGGACAAGTTCTCCTGACGGCCTTCACTCTTCTGGTGTCTTTGGTCGAGGAATTTCCCATTGTAGGTAAGGCAGATCTGAAGCGTAGCGCTGTTACCTTTCTAGGTTTGATTTAAATAGCAGAGCGATGTTTCTGGCGATGATAGTTGGCTTCGGACAGGTTACGTGGTAATTCCGACAGTTTCCTTAGTAGCCGAAGCACGAGACACTGAGGAAGGAGAAGAAACGAGTACCGCTGTATCTAAATGCATCATGCATTGCAAAGATTTAAGAGTCATGGTTCTGGTCCGATATGATGCAAGTCGTGAGTCCGTGGGCCCAGGTGGAGGCCCGAGACGAATTGTCTCAAAAGAGCTAGAAGATGCCTCAGCTCTCATGTCTGGATTTAACGTCTTGTTAAATCCATTTTTAATTGGCAGACTTGAAAGGCTTTTCAAGTCCATTTTGAATTTCAACTAGGCAATTCGGGAGACCTCCATGTGTCGGCCTTCCTCCATTCTGCATGTCCCCTCCCTAATTTCCACCTTTGGATAAGGATGAGGCGAGAGGCCCCTGCTGACTGCCTTGTTACGGTTAAAAATCTCACTGTCACCTGCTTGCTTGAGCATCCCTCGCTGATCTGAAGATTGCAGCTATAGGTCTTGAGTCACCTAGGCGCAACTTCGCCGATTGAATTCCTTAATTGTTCCTAGACTCATGGGGAGATATTTGCAACTCCTTCAAAATCAATAAATTCGATTTGGTTGTAATAGCCTCCATTTGCAATCCTGGGTCAGAGGAACACTGAAGAATGGTGGATCACCCAAAGGTATTCTAATTCGATCTTGGCGGGGACGCCACCACCATGGATATAGGTTTTGGACCGTATTGCGTGTATCAACGTAAGAAGCGAGGACGGAACCACGGAGCATCGACATCGTCCGGGGAAAGAGCCTAAAGGAGCGACAAGAGGGCACCTATTACCCAAATTTGCTCAAGCGACCCTACATATCGCTCGAGCGATATGAAGATGAAACAAGGCCAAACTTTCGACCATAAGTCGCTTGAGCGACCTTTAGTTGTCGCTCGAGCGAGTTAGCGATGGGAGTCGACTATTTTGTCCTTTTATGGCTTTTCTCTTGAGTCACTTTTAGGGTAGTTTAGTATATTTCTGTTTTAGGGTTTCTTTTACTTATGACTACTATAAAATATCTTTTGTATGCCTTTTGGAGGCAGTTATTAATGAATGAAAAAGAAAACGATTTGCATTGAGCTTAAGAAGAGCATTGAAGAGTGATTCTTCTTTCCCATGTGGGTTTGGTGTGAAGTCAAGGGTGTGTTGCCTAAAAGATCTTAATCTTCTCTTTACCTTATTTTCACTATTTATTTACCAATCTCCTAAATCCAATTTACCCAATTCTATTTGATCATTCAAATCCCAAATCCCTAGATTCAATTTGAGCCGTTGGATAGCTTCAATTTAAAAACCCTAGCGAGGATTTAGCCATTCCACATTGGATTTAGGAATGAGTGCCCGACCTAGAAGATGCTAGAGTTCTATCTCTAGGATTGTACCTTCTGCAAATTTAAACGGATCTCGCGCTCTGGATTGGACTCTAGTCGAAACAAACATGATCACTTAAGCGAAAATCGACGAAACTCTAAGATATCGCGATAATTTGAAATTTTGGTTAATTAATTAGTTTAATTTCGACAAAATTAGCATATCATGGGCATTCACGTATTTTAGGGTCATTGTCCCGCATTAGTTTTCGTATCAAAGCCTAGGTTCTAGGTTAGGGCATATTTGCATGTCATTTCAATTTCATTGAATTTTATTTCATTTGTGTGTTCATTAGTGTGCACATCTTGTGTTTAATAAAATTCCTCATTCATTTTGGTTTATAGTTGCATGTCATTTAGAACCTGTGTTAGTAAGTCGTGATCATCATGAACACGAGCGAGGTTGCCGATGCTCTTAGGGGTATCAGAGTCGAATTGAACACAGTAAATGAGAGAATGAATGCCATGGAGTAAGCCCAAACAACCATAGAAGTTTCTAATGATAGGTTGCATGACCAAGTAAATCGGTTGGAAGAAATTGATGAGCAACAAAACCGATGCCATGAGGGTAACGGTCCGCGCTTTGAACGCGGTGGTCAACAAAATGATCGGAATCGGAACCATAGGGAAGTAGATTCTTGCGGAGCTGACTACGATCTGGAAGGGAAGCTCTTCAAAAATGTTAGAGTTGAGTTTCCAACCTTCGATGGGAGAATGGACCCTAAAGTCTTCCTCGATTGTATCTCTTCGATATAAATCATCATTTTGAATGGTATAGCATGAACGGTGAGCGATATGTTAGGCTCGCCAAGATAAAGCTCATCGGTCAAGCTCGGCTTTTTTGGGTCAACGTTGAGCGTATGAGAGCAAATGCGGGTTGTGCCCTCATTACCCGTTAGGTGGACATGAAGGAACGACTTACGGAAAAGTACAATGTACATCCCTTTATCATACTACAATTGCTTACTTGACCAATGACAAAATTTACGCTAAGGTAGTATGCCCGTAACCGAATACATTGGTCAGTTTGAAGAGTTTATGATGAGAGCCAATGTGTCGGAAGATCATCAACTCATTCTCTCTAGATTCCGCACCAAGTTGTTATTGGAATTGCAAAAGGAGTTGATCTCTCACCCCATTCAAACTCTTGAGGAGTGCTACGCCGTAGTGCAAGACCTTGAGTGATACTTGAAAACGACAGTGGTGGCGATTTGAACCACATACCGGTGGCCATCGTACAAGAGAGATGAGGCTTAGTATCGGGAACCCAACTCCCAAACCTACAGAACCCAACCCAACTCCCAAACCTACAGAACCCACTCCCACTAATGTGAGGTTTGACAAAGGGAAATGTGTGGTTGGAGACTCTTCAAAGGGATGATTCTCAAATTAAGTATTACAAATGTGAGGGGCTGGGACACTTTGCCGCTCAATGCTCTACAAGTGACCCCCAAAGAAATCTCTTAGTTGAAGGAGAGGATGATGAGGAAGGCGGAGATGTTGAAGAAGAGGTGTATGAGACGGACGTCACACCTAGTGATGAGGGTGATGATGGTGGCCGTGCTTTAGTTGTGAGGTGTGCCCTTGCACAACCTCAACGGGATGATAAAGATGATTGGCGTAGGGATAGCATTTTCTACACCTTCGCCAAGTGTGGTGAGAAAAGTTGTAGGGTTATCGTGAATAGCGGGAGTTGCACCAATGTGGTGTCGACACACACCGTCACCCGCTTAGAGCTTACACCCGAACCCCACCCGAAACCGTACAAAGCCGCTTTGGTGGACTCATCATCTATTCCCGTGTCCCAAAGGTGTCATGTGTCAATACAATTAGTCTCGTATTAGGACACTTTATGGTGCGATGTGGTGTCGATGGATGTGGGCCACATCATCTTGGGAAGGCCTTGACTCTATGACATGGATGTGACCCTCCTTGGGCGGTCTAACGTGTGCACGTTTATGTGTGAGAGTAAGAAGATTAAATTAAACCCCTTGCCTCCCAAATCACCATTGGACAAGAAGGTTGAGAAGAAGGGCGGTCAATCTAAGACCATTAATATTGTGAGCCCTTCAGAATTTGAAAAAACTTCTTTGAATGAGAGCGTGGCGTATGTTGTCATCACCGTCGAGCATGCTCTTGAATCTATGGGCGAACACCATAAGGAGGTTGAGCCAATTTTGAAAGAATTTGCGGATGTCTTTTCGGAAAACTTTCCCAATGAATTCCCTCCGATGCATGATATTCAACATGCCATAGATTTAGTTCCCGGATCTACTCTACCAAACTTGTCCCATTATAGGCTGAATCTGGTTGATCATGCCGAGTTAACGCGGCAAGTCGATGAGCTCCTTCGAAAGGGGTTCATCTAAGAGAGCTTGAGCCCTTGTGCCATACCTACACTACTCATGCCCAAGAAAGATGGTACTTGGCGAATATGTGTGGATAGTCGGACCATCAACAAGATTACGGTCAAATATCTGTTTCCTATACCGAGGCTCGACTACATGTTGGCTATGATGGTTGGTGCCACTATCTTCTCCAAGATAGACCATAAAAATGGCTATCATCAAGTCCGTATCCGCTCCGGTGATGAGTAGAAAACCGTCTTCAAGACCAAAGACGGTCTTTATGAGTGGATGGTCATGCCTTTTGGGCTTTCTAATGCTTCAAACACTTTCATGAGGCTTATGATCCAATGTTGAGACTGTTTCTAGGTAAATTCCTTGTGTATTTTGACATCTTGATTTATAGTCATGACAAGGAACAATACTTGACCCACCTTAGGTTGGTTTGCGAGACCTTGAGGGGAGAAAAATTATATGCAAATTTCAAGAAGTGCATATTTATGCAACAATTCGTTGTCTTCTTGGGATTCATTGTCTCGACTGATGGGATGGTTGCAGACCCAGAAAAGGTAAAGGCTATTATAGAGTGGCCCGAACCTAAAACTATTCATGATGTCCGTAGCTTTCATGGTTTGGCTACTTTCTATCGTTGCTTTATTCGAAGCTTTAACACCATTATGGCTTCCATCACCGATTGCATGAGAAAAGGGGAGTTTCAATTGAGCAAAGTTGCGACGAAAGCCTTTGCCGAGATTAAGGAGAAGATGACTAGTGCACCCGTCATGCGCCTACCGGATTTTTCTAAAGTCTTTAAAGTAGCATGTGATGCATTGGGTGTGAGCATAGGGGGAGTGCTTTGCCAAAAAGACCACCCGGTGGCCTACTTTAGCGAAAAACTCAATGAAGCGAAACAAAAATACTCCACCTATGATAAGGAGTTTTATGCGGTCGTCCGATCCCTTTGGTATTGGAAGCACTCCCTTAGATTGCAAGAGTTTGTTTTATTTTTTGACCACGAAACTCTGCGCTTCCTTGCTTCCCAAAAGAAACTAAGCCCAAGGCATGCGACATGGGTTGAATACCTCCGAGGGTTCACATTCGTGTTGAAGCACAAAGCTGGTATTGAGAACAAAGCAGGGGATGCGCTTAGTCGTCGCGTGACGACTTTGCAATCGATGAACACTGAGATCGTCGGATTTGAGCGATTGAAAGAAGAGAATCCTGCATGTCCAGATTTCGGGAAATACTACAACACCCTCCTTAGTAATCCGACGAGCACTAACTCCATTTATACCCTAGGGGACGGGTATTTGTTCAATGGAAATCGCCTATGCATCCGTTGCACTTCATTGCGTGACTTCCTCATTTGGGAGTTACATGCCGGAGGGATTGCCGGTCATTTCGGGCTTAACAAAACCATTTCGCTCGTATAAGATAGGTTTTTTTGGCCAAACATCATGAGGGTTGTTGCCCGGGTTGTGAGACAATGTCATACAATGTCAAGCAAAACACATGCTTGTACACCCCTTTGCTCATGTCACACACACCTTGGCAAGACATCTCGATGGATTTCGTGCTTGGACTCTCCAAGACTTTGAAAAAGCATGACTCCATTTTAGTTGTAGCGGACTGCTTCTCCAAGATGACCCACTTCATATCGTGCACTAAAACCTCCAACGCAACCCATATTGCGAAATTATTTTTTGGAGAGGTGGTGCGTCTCCATTGGTTGTCCAATACCATTGTGTCGGATAGGGATGTTAAGTTCACTAGTTACTTTTGGAAGACCCTATGGCACATGATGGGTACTATGCTCCAATTCTGATCGACATATCAATAGGAGTTTAGGCAATCTCCGTCGATGTCTTGTTGGTGATCACATTAGGACTTGGGACTCCATTCTACCCCTAGCCGAGCTTGCATATAACAATTTCGTCAATAGGTCCATTTGAAGCAGTACATGGTCATAAGCCTAAAACACCCCTAGATTTGATCCCAATGTCTGCATCACACCGAACTTTCGAGTCCGCAGATGCCTTTGCACAACATATTCATAACTTGCATGCTGAAATTATACGTACAATTAATTCAAGCAATGATCAATACAAATTATCGCATATGCGCATAAGCATTTCAAAGAATTCCAAATCGGCGATCATGTAATGGTTCATATTAGGCTTGAACGATTCCCATCGGGAATCGCGAAGAAGCTCTAAGCTCACGGCGCTGGGCCTTTTAGGGTTGTGGCAGGGAGTGGTCCTAATGCTTATGTTCTTACTCTTCCTTCAGATACATGGATTAGTTCAACGTTCAATGTGGAAGACCTAGTTCCTTATCTAAGCTCAACCCCACCTCCTTGCAATCCTTTTCAAATGTCTCCTATTCATAATCCCAACCCAACCTCGTAGCCTATTCCACTTCCTTCCCTAAGCAAGCAGAGGAAAGAGGTAATCGAGGAGATCTTAGATGACCTTATGGTGTTCACCCATGGTGGAGGATTTCAGAAGTATTTAGTGAAGTGTATGGGTAAGCCGGAATCTGAAAACACGCGGATGAATGAAGACAAGGTTCGTCGCCAAGACCTCGATATACTCGATCGATATCACGACTCTCCTTCATCGGTGATGAAGCCCTTTTGGTCTGGGGGAATTGGCAGGGACGTCGACACCATGGATATAGGTTTTGGATCGTATTGCGTGTATCAACGTAAGAAGAAGCGATGACGGAACCACAGATCATCGACATCGTTCGGGGAAAGAGCCTAAAGGAGCGACAAGAGGGCACCTACTGCCAAGATTCACTCGAGTGACCCTGTATATTGCTTAAGCGAGATGAAGATGAAACAAGGCCAAAATTTCGGCTATAAGTCGATCGAGCGAGTCAGCGACGGGTGTTGACTATTTCGTCCTTTCTATGACTTTTCTTTTAAGTCACTTTTAGGGTCGTTTAGTATTTTTCTGTTTTAGGGTTTGTTTAACTTATGATTACTATAAAATATCTTTTGTAAGCCTTTTGGAGGCAGTTATTAATGAATGAAAAAGAAAATGCTTTGCATTGAGCTTGAGAAGAGCATTGAAGAGTGATTCTTCTTCCCCGTGTGGGTTTGGTGTGAAGCCAAGGGTATGATGCCCAAAAGATTTTAATCTTCTCTTTACCTTATTTTCACTATTTCTTTACCAATCTCCTGAATCCAATTTACCCAATTCTATTTGATCATTCAAATCTCAAAACCCTAGATTCAATTTGAGCTGTTGGATCGCATCAATTCAAAAACCCTAGTGAGGATTTAGCGATTCCACATTGGATTTAGAAATGAATGCCCGACCTAGAAGATGTTAGAGTTCTATCTCTAGGATCCCTTCCGCAAATTTAAACGGATCTCGCGCGCCGGATTGGACCCGAGTCGAAACAAACATCATCACTTAAGTGGAAATCCATAAGACTCTAAGGTATCGCGATAATTTGAGATTTCACTTAATTAATTAGTTTAATTTCAGCAAAATTAGCATATCATGGGCATTCACGTATTTTAGGGTCATTGTCCCGCATCAGATACTCAACATGTAATGGTAACCACCCAAGGACATCTGAAGAACATGAGGGATCTCTGATTAGAAATCTGTTTTCACCTGTATTCTGGCGTAGGCTAGATCTTCAAAAGCCGCTGTTTCCGGATCGGTTTCCACGAGCTCACCTCAGAGATTAGCAATCAAGTGGTAAGTGAAGTCGTCCCATAAATGAAATGGGAGATGCCACAAGCAGATCCGAACCAACTTCCCTTAGGTTCAATGATATTAACAGAGAGGATCGCACCTCCAGTGTTGTGAGGCCCACTCAATCGGACGTAAACCATACTGAGTGTATAAAATCTGTATTCAGTGTATTTAATACATTTTTTTATTAATTCTATTTGAGAATCAGCAAAGTGCCCATTGTGTAATCGATGAATTGATCTGGTTTTGTTAGAGCTACATTATCTAGTTTAGAATTCACTTAACCTTCAAGTTCTAATACATTCTTAATTATCTTTTTTAACACTAACAGAATACTATTCTTTACTTCTACTTGCAGGTATTTGCATTCCAAAATACCCAACACCTTCTCTGAAAGGAGAAATCAAATATAAAAGATGGCACTTCTACTCTCGACTTCTTGCACCTTAAAATCCTCAACGAGTTCCAAACCATGCTATAAACCATTGAGTCGTTCCTCGGCATATCAGACTTCCCTTCCATTCCAAACTTCCAGAATTCTAACAAAAAACCTCAGCTCACACAGAGAAAAAGGATCCAGAAGGTTCTGTACTTTTTACGCAACTGCAATCCCTCTCAGCCAAGAACTTCAAACCCAACCTAGGTCTGGGTCCCACCAATCCCTTAATGAACCCTCAAGGCCAAAACGGGTAATGATCATTGGTGGTGACGGGTACTGTGGATGGGCCACTGCTCTCCATCTCTCCAACAAAAATTATGAAGTTGCCATCGTAGACAGCCTTGTCCGTCGCCTCTTCGACCACCAACTCGGTCTCGACTCGCTCACACCCATCTCCTCAATCCACACCCGTCTCCGCCGTTGGAAATCTCTCACCGGGAAAACTATTGACCTCTACATTGGTGATATTTGCGACTTTGAGTTCCTCTCTGAAACCTTTGAATCCTTCAAACCCGACTCTGTCGTCCACTTTGGCGAGCAACGATCGGCTCCTTACTCCATGATCGACCGGCCTAGAGCCGTGTTCACACAAAAAAACAACGTGATTGGTACACTTAATGTTCTTTTCGCCATCAAGGAATTTAGAGAAGATTGTCATCTCGTGAAGCTTGGGACAATGGGGGAATATGGTACTCCAAATATTGATATCGAAGAGGGATATATAACAATTACCCATAATGGGAGAAGGGACACTTTGCCTTATCCAAAGCAAGGAAGCTCTTTCTACCACCTAAGTAAGGTTCATGATTCAAATAATATCGCATTTACGTGCAAGGCTTGGGGGATCAGAGCCACTGATCTGAACCAAGGGGTGGTTTATGGAGTGAGAACAGATGAGACAGAGATGCATGAAGAGCTTTGCAATAGATTTGACTACGATGGGGTTTTCGGAACAGCACTGAATAGGTTTTGTGTTCAGGCTGCTGTGGGACACCCGCTTACAGTGTACGGCAAAGGCGGTCAGGTATATTTGCAGTCCCTGCTTTTTATATTTCATGTTTTGGTTTGTCCTAAATTATAGCACCTTTCTGTTTCGAATGCCACATCTAAATCTCCTTGATTATATAAGCAAGTAGAACTTGGATTAATATACTCCATGCTTTGCCTCCCTAATGGGCAACATTGGATATGTTTGGATATCCTCTTGCTTCAACGATTGGCTACCTTTTGAAATCGCACGGTTGGATAATTCTAACTCCCAGACAATAAAAAAGTAGGCAACTGATCAGATGGTTGGGAGAATCTGACTTTTGCGAATTTTGGAATGAACAGTCTGGATCAATAAGCAATTCACCGATCTGATTCAAAATGTTAATTTTCTCTTGGGAGGTTTCAGTAATTCACCTTTTCTGATCCAAAATGTTCTCAACTTTCCCTTGAATCCCTTTTGTTTTATCTTGATATGTTTTTTTTTTCCCTCTAATTCAGACCCGGGGTTACCTCGACATCAGAGACACAGTCCAGTGCGTAGAACTCGCCATAGCAAACCCAGCAAATCAAGGAGAGTTTCGGGTCTTCAACCAGTTCACTGAGCAGTTCTCTGTCAACGACCTTGCTGGCCTTGTTACTAAAGCTGGAAAGAAACTCGGATTAGAAGTAGAAGCCATATCTGTGCCAAATCCACGTGTGGAGGCAGAGGAGCACTACTACAATGCCAAGCACACTAAACTCGTTGAATTGGGCCTCAAACCCCACCTGCTGTCGGACTCTATTCTTGATTCGCTTCTCAATGTCGCTGTCAAATATGAGGATCGGGTCGACAAAACGCAGATAATGCCTAGCGTTTCTTGGAGAAAAATTGGAGTCAAAACCAAAACAGTTCGGTCGTAGATTGGAAGTAGATGAACAGAAGCCAATGTCAGAAAGTTGGCATCACTTCTCTTTGGTGTATTTATTAGTTGAGATTAGTTAGTGGGCTAGTTAAATTAGAAAGTAGTTGCCTTTGTTTGGGAATAGTTTTTTAATCCTAGGATCCCAACCCAGTGACTGGAATGCTGAAAAGAGACGGTGCTTCAATGGAAGCATTATGTAACATAATATCTTCAGACAAAACCATATGATTCAAATGTTACCTAGGTTCTCTGGTTAGCTTTGCAGTTCCCTGCTATTTAGGGGACGTTTGATAGCACGTAAGGCTTCCACACAAGGTTCAAAACTTCGACCGACATGACCGAAATTTTGGCTGAAATTATCGGTTTCAGTCCCCACCTAAATGATAATATGGGATCAAAATTTCGGTCATTTTTGTATGGGGCTGAAATTTTCGGCCGAAATTTTGGTTTCAGTCCCCTCCAAAGCCGAAATGAAACCTGAAATTTTGATCCTTGTTTCCACAAACCTTGTTTAGAAGCCTATTTTCTGAAAATGGGTGTTTGATCGGATTTTGCTAAACACTTCTAATGCTTTTTCGGAGTACGTTTATGCTGAAGTGAGGATGAGACTCAAGCCTCGTACACCCTCGTTGTTACATGTAATGATACTTACTGCAAGAACGCATTGTTGCGTTACTAACATTCAAATGTGCATCTAGTGAACTCGGTTCGTTTGCTAGGGGTACGGGTAGGATGAGTTTTGATTTCTACAGTAGTAATGATGATTTTTATAACAAATAAACGGGTAGGATGAGTTTTAAATAATCTTTTAATTCTCACAGTAGGGGGCCATTGCTTGGTGCAATGATGAGCAGCCGCTTCGTATGGAAAAGCCCAAGGTTAGGTCTGCATTCCATCCACCGCTCTCAGCCAAGGTATCAAAAATTGGCCGATGCCGTTACGTATTGGCGATACGTATCAGTTTATCGGCAAACTGATATGTATTGGTATCCCAACTCGGGTATCGGGTATCGGATACCGTATCTGCCGATATGTATCGGGTATCAGCCAATACGTCTCAGTTTCGGTCAAGATGTAGATTTTTTTTTTTTAAAGGTTGATACGTATCGGTATCGGCCGAGTCGTATCGGTCCTCGGAAAACTGATACTTGAGACCGAAATCGATTTTGTTACCTTTCTCGCAACACCCTATAATTGCAGGATCAGCATTGAGTATTATGGCCTTTTTTAAAAATTAATTTATTCTGTAGTAATAATTTTTGTAACAAATAAATTTTTTTAAGCGTCTTGGTTAAATTTCGAACTTGGAAAAAAGGGCTTAGGTTCAAATCCATTAAACAACATTTTCATATATTTATGAAAACTGAAATAAAACCTAAAGCAAATCAGACTATGGACCGACTCCCGAACCAGACTGATCTCAATTGCGAACCGGACCGAACTGTACTGCAACTGGGTTCGATGGTGTTGTGGCTTGGAGGATTTGATTGAAAGTTTGGATGCAGTGTAGTAAAGAAAAAGAAAATCCGAGTAGAGAATGCGTGGAACACATTTACACGTTTGGATGGGGTGTTTGATCATCTCCTCGACTGGTCTTTGGCTTCTCCCAAATGCTCAATTACCTCGATGGAGGAGTTAGTTAGAGAGTGGGAGCTAGTGAGATCACCTTAGTCACTCTATCATTGCCCCCATATTTAGAGCCATTATTGTATTATTATTTGTATTATTATTTTGGGAAATTCACGGGATCAACCCTGTCAGATACACTTTTTCTGTCATAGACCCTATATTTTTACCTTTATCCAAATAAATCAACTCCAAGCCAGTTCCAGCTAGCACAAAAAGTTAGAAATACCCCTTATACTTTTTTTTTTTTAACAGTCGATGACAACTGCTTACACAGTTGGTACTGACTATGTAAACAGTCGATGACAACTGTGTAAATAGTCGATATCGCCTCTTTAAGCAGTCATACCGACTGTTTTAAGAGTCACCATCGACTGATTAAAGAGTCAGCATCAACTGTTTAAAAAAAAAAAAAAAAAAAATTTTAAGAGGCAATATCGCTTTTTTTTCCAGAATCAGACTCTGAAGTGAATGATTTTATCACTGAATATTCGATTCTTCCTTCAACTTCGAATCGATTCACAAGAACTATGAAATTTTTCATATAAAAAAATATGGATTCGGGTCTATCTTTGGCACCATCGATTTTATATTGTGACCTTCAAATCAGACGACATCAATGATCAAAATTTCGATTTTCGTTTCAATTTCGGAGGGGACCGAAACCGAAATTTTGGACCGAAATTTCAGCTGAAAATTTGAATTTTGGTCGATAATTTCAATCCCATACATTTGATGACCGAGATTTCGGTCCCAAATTATCGTTTCGGTGGGGACTGAAACCGATAATTTCAGTCGGGACCGAAACCGATAATTTCGGCCGAAATCTCGGTCATTTCGGCCGAAATTTTGATCCTTGGACGGCATAGATCCCATGTCACATTGCGTAAATATTTAAAATTTTAAACTATACTGAACGAAAAAAAGTGTAAGAAGGGGAACTTATGACTTTCTGTGCTAGCTGAAAATGGCTTGGCTAAAAGCTGGTCGGTTTGGGTAAAGGTGAAAATATAGGGTCTTTGACAAAAAAGATGTTTCTGACAGGGTCGATCCGATAAATTTCCCTATTATTTTTCCTTTTCTTTCTTTTCTATTTTGCCTTTGTACGATTTTTTTTTGTCATTTCTTCCTTTTCTTCGGGCTTAGTATCTCGCTTGGCTATTTTGATCCACTATTTCGGTTATTATTTAATAAAGATTGGGCTTTTTGCAAATACCCTCCTGAGTTATATTGATATTACAAATAACCCCCTCAGTTATGGCTATTTACTTTAAACACTCTGAGTTAGCATTTTGGTGTTTATAAAACACCCTCTTTAATGGATGCTACTTTAAATGGTTAACCGGCCGTTAAAGAATAGCCTAAATACCATATTTATCCTTTTTAAAACTAAATTACTAAATTGCCACACTCTACGCGTGATAAGAGTAATTTTAAATCCTCCCCTCCACTTACAAAAAAAAAATAGTTCTAAATCCACCTACCAAATATTTGATTTCACCCACGCTGAAAAACATAGATTGCATTGAATCAGACGATGGAGATCGTTTATCGTCCCAACCTTTCACACGATGGATCTTGAGATCACAAAGGCACTATTAGACGGTTGACTGCATTGAATCGGACGATGGAGATCATTTATCGTCCCAACCTTTCACACGATGTATCTTGAGATCATGGTGGCACCATCAGATAGTTGACTGCATTGAATTGGACGATGGAGGTCGTTTATCGTCCCAACCATTCACACGATGGATCTTGAGATCATGGTGGCACCATCAGACGGTTGATTGCACTGAATCGGACGATGGAGATTGTTTATCGTCCCAAGCTTTCACACATTAGATCTTGAGATCATGGTGGCACCATCAGATGATTGATTTTTTATTTCATGTGGTACACACCCAAAAAAATGACCTTAAAATTAATTTTAACCATATACCTGATGTTAAGGTCACTTTTCTGAGATGTGTGCGAAATAAACTCTTGATAAATCTAATGGTATGCCTAAACGATCTCCATCGTCTTATTCAATGCAATCAATGTGTTTTAGCGTGGGTGAACTCAAAGATTTGATGGATGGAAGCAGACGTAGTTAGGCAATCCAATTCCTAAAAATGGGTCTTGAATCATATAGGAAATTAGAGGGACGAGTATTTTGAGTGGAACACGTAGATTGAAGGTTTTCTTTTCAAGAATAATTGCATCGTTTGCCACAAATCCTCAATTGGTTGAGTATTCGTCCAAATGTTGGCATGCTTTAATGGGGGAATCACCCATCTGATGAGTCTTGAATCTGATGGGTGAATAAAGGGCCTTTTAGAAGAGTACCTTTAAATCCACCCACTGAATCTTTAAGTTCACCTACACTGAAACACGTTGATTGAATTGAATCGAACGATGGAGATCATTTATCCTCCCAATCTTTCACATGATGGATCTTGAGATCATGATCGTACCATCAGACGGTCAGTGTTTTATTTCATGTGGCACACATCTCAGAAAAGTGACCTTAACATCACGTGCATGCTTAAAATTGATATTAAGGTCACTTTTAAGAGTGTGTACCACATGAAATAAAAAGTTGACCGTCTGATGGTACACCCATGATCTAAAGATCGATCTCATGAAAGATTGGGACGATAAAAAATCTCCATCGTTTGATTCAATGCAGTCGATGTGTTTCAGCATGGGTGAACTCAAAGATTTTATGGGTGGATTTAAAGGTACTCTTTTAGAATAGTGGTAAATTATAATGGCATGATTTGTAAATAAAGGTGAATGAAGGACCTTTTAGAATGGTGATAAATTTTAATAACATGACTTGTAAATATAGATGAATGAAAGGCCTTTTAAAATGGTGATATTTTTAAAATATTGGTTTCATTAAGGGCAAAATAGGCTTTCCGTCCATAAACTTATGACTAATTAACCGCAGGGGATTATATGAAACAAAAACACAAAAATAGGGGGGGTAATATGCCAAAAACCCATAGAGATTATAGCGCCTTTTTTTCTTTTTCATTTACCGATAAAAGAAATGGTTGACATTAAAAGCTTCTCTCTCCTATGTCCTCACTTCCTATAGCTGCTCCACTAGTTTTGCAGGAACATCAAAATTTAGTTTACGGAGGACCTTTATCCTGCCAAAAACTAACCCCCAAAGTGTCGAGCCCTTGTAAAAGTCAGATTTTGGTATCATTAGGCATTTGAAAGCTTGATTTTCTTGTTGGATATTTGTGATTCAGACAATAATCCAATAAAAATACAGTCTAAGAGAGAGAGAGAGAGATGGCGAGTGGGGAGAGTTGGGAAGAGAGGAGCAAGAGGTTTGTACAACTAAAACATTTAAAAAAAAGATTGAAACGAAGAACAATCTCTACCATCTAGTCAAACCATTTAACTGATTTGGGTCAAATAATAACAGCATCTTTTGACACTAACTTTGGCAATATAGATCTTGAAATGAAGAGCTTCAAATTAGGCAGACAATATTGTGATTTCATATGGTACACATCTAAAAAAATTGGCACCTAAGAGCATTTCCAATGGCATATATTATTTATACTTGTTGGAGATGCATACGTGGCAAAATTGGCATAGCCACTGGTCTATACGCCGACAATTTGGCATCTGAGAATCACAAAGTGATTTCTAACTATAAATGTCAAATTTTTTATTTTATTATTTTTCTCTTACGCCCAAGCTTTCAAACAATAAAACAATATTTATTTGTTAAAAGACATGAATAGGGACATGCAATTTTTGGCATTGCATGGGCAGCCAAAGCTTTCAAATAATAAAATAATATTTATTTGTTAAAAGACGTGTGAATAGTAAAATGCCATTTTTGGCATAGCATCGGCAAAACGTCAAATCCACATAAGATTTACGTCTTGGTTGGAGTCTTCTTTCCAACTCATGCCTTCTTTTATAACCTGGAGGAGATGTTCTAATACCAACTCCTTAATAATAGTTGTGATTGGATGGGGCAGAGAAATTAGGAAGAGGCGCTTGCTTTATTTAGACAAAGGGCTTTTATGTTTTTCGTTCGATTGGTGAGAGAGAGAGAGGGCTTTTATTTAGACAAAGGGCCTTTTAAAGTGAAACCCTCTGTTTTTGGCTTGGCATTAAGTGCACGGACATGCACCGTATATGGTGCACACATTACCAATTTGTACTAGTCACCTGTTCAATTGATACGTCTTTGGAAGGGACTCCTGAATATTATTTTCATTCGAGAAGTCAAACCATTCCAGCAGAGAGATTTTTTCCCACTTAATCTCAGCCATTTTATGTTTTTTCTTCATGCTGGAATTTTTTGGATATCCGTTTTTTATACATTGAATGATCTATTAACATCATGATAGGTTAAAATTGAAAATATACCTTGTAGTTGTGATTTCTTATGATTTTTACTGACCATCCAAATGGTTAAAAACCGTTTTGATTTGAACCGCAACCTACGAATCTGAATTTGAACTGAGTGAAATAGAGAGCTGGTTCCAGTTTTTTCCCCTCAAGTCTTTTGCATCCTTTTAGTAATCAACGGATTGATGACCTTATTATACCAGCTAAAAGCCTCAAATGTATTTGCTAGGTTGGTTTTCAAGTCATTTGACTTGCTCAAGTTAGTCTCTATCAGAGAAGGATCGAATCATTTCATCAAGTATTAGTCAACTCAAATTCCTCATTGTCTCAATTATCAAAAAAATTAAATAAAAATTCCTCATTGTTCTCAAAATGTTATTTGCAAGATCCCAACTTTCACCACGTTTGCATCCAGACAATCTACTTACAACACAACTTTCAAATATTGTTTCCATGCCCAGATCCGTGACACCTAATTTCAATGTTGCTTTTATTTTTATTTTTTATTTTTTAGGGGTAAGGAGCGATTGAACTTGTGACCTCAAGGTTGCAATATTGCCATTTCAGTATTGCTATTAATAAATATCTGCGGACACCTTCATAAAGAGCTATCGTTTGGTTGAGTAATCTTTGGAAATAATTTAATTGTCATATTCATTTAATTTTTACGGTTTGTTTTCAACAATGAGTGTAGATGAAGTTTACACTAGTTTTTAATTGATTTTCTAATTTTTTCAGTTCAAAAATGGTAATTGTGCCATTCTTATAGAACATATAAAAGCTCTAATCAGTTTGCAATGTGCACTTTAGAAAAATCAAGAGTAATCATGAACGACAAAAGTCAGTTATGTTTGAATCCATTTTATTTGCTAATTGTGCCAGAGATATTGATAGAACTTATACAAAACTTAAATCTTGCTAACCATAAATTAGAAAATGGTTTTTTTTTTTTTTCGAGTCAGTAGTAAATGAGTTATTATTGAAATGTTTTATCTGCTAATCGTGAACGAATATTGAGAGCCCTTATACAGAACTTGTATTATACTAAAGTTAATCTTAGCGAAATCAAGAGGATCAGTATAAACTAGAAGATGAGTTGGTTTGCTTAAATTGATTTGAATGGAAGAAGTTTTGCCAAACAATAGTGTTAAAACTTCTAAACATATTTCAAAGAAATGTGGCTTATTGAAGGGATTTGCTAATTGTTTGTGTCAGTTGAATCAGGTAAGCATGCTATGGATGCCAACGTAACTTCTAAATACTTACAGTCAAGCTACAATATGGAACTTTACAAAATCAAAATAAAGAGCATGAATTTGCTAGGGGAGCCATTACTTGCACATGCTTTTAAGTGATTGCATCAAGACTTTATATTTTAGGGACATGTGACATGTGAAAACGCAATCTAGGCCGTCTGATTTAAAGTTCATGATCTATAAATCCTTAGTAGATAAGATTGGAGCAAAATATGATATCTATCATATGATCTATTGTTGTCGACCGTTGAATCAATAATAGCCGTTGACTATTTTTAATCACATGATAAAAATTATATTTTATGCCAATCTTATCAACTAAGGATCGATAGATCATGAACTTTAAATCAGAAGGCCCAAATTGTGTTTTCACATGTCCCTAGAATACAAAGTCTTATTTTAACCTCGATGCAATCACTTAAAAAGTAAGTGCAAGTAATGGCTCCCATTTACTAATGGATTTGCTCAAATCAGTTCAAACATACGAAGTATCGACGTCAAGAGAACGTTAAAGAAAGCTTATGTTTGTTCATGATGTCCCTTATTCTTGATAAGAGTATCTACACTACACTCTATCTCAAAATGGACTTTCTTGAACTGGTTCCTGGTTTATGGAGATTGGCTTGAATTAAGTAGCTAAAGTCATATACAATGGTAAAACTTTTATGGAGTTCGGAACCCAATATAATTATAGCATAATTGGCTTCTATGTGTTTAAGATACCCAATCGTAGATTATGTATGTGTTTGTTGAGTGACATTTTCAATTGGCAAAGCTATAATTTGGAAATTTTTATGCAGGTTTTCATGTTTCACCGATTCATGAGGCTTAAATAAGCAATCTGACGCTTGCTCGTTTGTTGGGCGCACTAGCACACTACGGTGCGTTCCTTGAAGCCAAAATTTAAATGTTGGATCCTGCCAAAATATCAAAAGAGCAACCACTCATAGGATTCAATTTCCAGTTTCCAAATTTAAAAATGGGGAAAATGGGGCAGGAAATATTCATTTATCAGATACGGGCTTCCACTCATTTGCTTCACGTTCCACTCATTTCACTCATCGCCTTTAAAGCGAATGGCTTCACTCATCTCTTACAAGGCAGGTAAGCATTAGTTCCCACTGCATCTATTTTTGTTGTAGAAATGTGTTTTCCAGGTTTCCTTCTTTGCGTTCTTGTACCAATTTTTTACCGTAGTTCTTTGGAAAGCAATGGTCTTTGTATTTCAGTTAAAAAGTCGCCAAAGTGAAAGATAAGAGTGAGTGGAAGATATTGAAGCCACAAAAGCATTGTGAAGAATGGTAAGCTGCAGTATACTTCTTTGGCGGAAGAGTTCAGCATAGGTCGTTTTGATTATAAGTTTTCTGCGCATTGATACAAGTTGATTAGCTTCTTGCCTTGATGTAGTCATCAAGACAAAACCCATTTGACATTGCTATTTTCTTTGCTCTTTATGTGTTATATGCCTAATTTAGTTTAATTTGCGAAGACGTTATTTGACCAAACATAATGATAGGATCGTGGACCTGGACAGTGCTATTTGCTTTGCTCTTAATGTGTTATATGCCGAAACAAAACCAATTTGAAACTGCTATTTGCTTTGCTTTTTGTGTTATATGCCTAATTTGGTTTAATTTGTGAAGTCGTTAGCTTAGCTGACCCACCATAATGATAGGATCATGGGCCTTGAAATTGATGAGATTTTTATTAATTTAATCAACTAAGATTCTTGAGTTTTCAAAATGAGACCTCTTTCATAAGAGGTCTTGAGTTTGATAGGATCATGGGCCTTGAAATTGATGAGATTTTTATTAATTTAATCAACTAAGATTCTTGAGTTTTCCAGCACTATTAAGTCATATGGCACATGGCATATGTTTTAGATCATGCCTGAATTCGCTATTCCCACATGGATGGCAGTCTCAGGATGAAAGCTTAGAAGAGTTGGACAAGTTCGAACAATGGGGACTTGGATCATCTCTGTTCTCACATATAATGATTGATGAATAGGCACGCATAGCGCGTACGAGCGCGCGCGCGCGCGCGCACACACACACACACACACACACACACACACACACATATATATATATATATATATATATATATTGGTACATTTTTTAAAAGAAACTAATTGCTGGAGGTTTGGGTGTGGTGTTTCCTCCACCAAAACCACTGTAGAAGAGATATAGATCTGACGCAGGACGGTACCCTAAACTACGTGAATGCAATGATTAATTTTGCCGAAATTAAATTAGAATTAAATTAAACAATATAACTTACAAAATATAATGAATACCTCAGGTTTTCATAGTATTCCATGGGAGAATCACGCATAATTTAGGCAGGGTTCAGTCCGGACGCTAGATCCGTTAGATTGCAGCGCATAAAGATCCTAGAGATAGAACTCTAGGTTTTTCCAGATTATGGCGCTCTCAATTCAATGATGGGATCACTGATTTCTTCTAATTATTTGATGCGGAAGGTTTAAGAACTCTACTGGGATCTACGGTTGTTAAATCGGATCGATTCACGGTGTAGGGAAAATTAGGATTTAGGATGTTAAAAGGGATGGGTTGATTTAGGATTGTAAGGATCAACACACAAGTAGAGAAGATGAAAATAGATAGATGGATAAAAGATAGATTTGCAGGCTTCACACCCTTGGCTTCGCACCAAACCCTTATCGGGAAGAAGATTCACTCTTCGTAGAGACTCATCTCAAGCACACACAAGCAAAAGCTCTTTTCATTCAATAATCAATAATCAATCCTTAATAAAGTGTTTACAATGTCTTTATATAGGCTAAGAAAACCCTAAACGATATAAAACTCGCAATTAAAAGAGTCCTAAAATAATAAAAGACTAAAAAGGTAAAAAAAAAAAAAAAACGAAAATTTTCCGTCACTATAGCTCGCTCGAGCGAGGATTTTAATTGCTAAAGCAAGCTTAAATGGTCACTCGAGCGAAGATTTTAATCGCTCGAGCGAGGGCTCGCTCGACACTGTTCTCCTCGCGGTTTGTGTCCATTTCCCCTCTAAGACTACGGTACTCGGGCCTCCTTTACATTTCCAGAATTTTCCCTTTCCCCTAATTTTGATTTCCATTCCGCTTTTTCCGACGTCGGTACACGCAAAAAAGTCAATATTCGATGTCTACGATGTCGGCGTCCCCGTCAATTCTCTCGGGCCGAAAAGGCTTCATCATTGATGAAGCGGCGTCGTGATAGCGCTCGAGCATGTCGGAGTCCAAACGTTGCACTTTGTCTTCAGCTAACCATGAGTTCTCGGAGTCCGGCTTTCCCAACCACTTGACCAAGTACTTTTCAATTCCGCCCCCATGGGTGGATATTGCCAAATCATCTAATATCCCTTCGATCTCATCTCTTCGCTGCTTGCGTGTGGAAGGGAAAGGTAGGGGTTGTAGGGTGGGAGTGGTATTCGGGCTCGGGGCTGCTTGAAGGGGTAGTGAGGGGGTGGGGCTTGGGCTAAAGAAGGAACCAGGTCCTCCACATTGAATGTAGAGCTGACCTCTATATCTGGTGGAAGCTCGAGAACATATGCATCAGGGCCGCTCCTTGCCACAATTCTAAAAGGCCCAACGCCACGGGCTTGAAGTTTCTTTGCAGCTCCCAATGGGAACCGCTTAGGCCTAACCCGAACTATGACGTAATCTCTAACTTGAAATTCCTTGAAGCGCCTGTGCGCATCCGCAGAGATTTTGTATTGTTCATTACTAGCATTAATTCTTTTTCTAATTTCGACATGCAATTCATGTATATGTTGTGCAAATAAATCGACTGACTCGGAAACTCAATGACAGGCAGACATAGGAATTAAATCAATGGGTGTTCTAGGCCTATGACCAAGGACGACCTCAAAAGGACTCATACCTAGGGACCTATTGACTGAATTGTTATATGCAAACTCGGCTAAAGGCAAAATAGAGTCCCAAGTCCTAGGGTGATCACCAACAAGACAACAGAGAAGATTACCTAAGCTCCTATTAGTGGACTCTGTTTGGCCATCCGTTTGAGGATGATAGGTCGACGAAAATTAGAGCATGGTACCCATCATGTGCCATAAAGTTTTCCATAAGTAACTGGTAAATCTCACATCTCGATCTGACACAATCGTCTGGGGTAAACCATGTAGACGCATAACCTCCCCAAAAAATAATTTGACTACATGAGCCGCATCGGAGGTTTTAAAACAAGGTATGAAGTGGGTCATCTTGGAAAAGTGGTCTACTACCACAAAAATGGAATCGTGCTTCCGTTGAGTCTTTGGAAGCTTAAGCACGAAATCCATAGAGACGTCTTACCATGGGGTGTGCAGCACGGGTAAAGGGGTGTACAAGCCGGTATTTTGTTTGATATGCTTCGCTACTTGGCATGTACGACGCTGTTTCATGACCATTAAGACATCTCTCACAAGGCTAGACCAATAGAACCTATCCTCAACAAGCGCACTGATTTTATCGCGCCCAAAATGTTCGGCAATCCCTCAGACATGTAACTCCCAGATGAGGAAATCACGCAATGAAGTACGAGGGCCTTTGAACAAATACCCATCCAACAGGGTATACTCGGAGTTAATGTTGTTCGAATTTTCAAGGAAAGCAGTGTATTCTACCCCGAAATCTGGACAATTAGGATAATCTTGCCTCAACTGCTCAAATCCGACGACCTTGGTGCTCATAGATTGCAAAGTCGCCACTCGACGACTAAGCGCATCAGCAGTCTTGTTCTCGGCACCAGCCTTATGCTTCAAGACAAATGTGAACCCTTGAAGGTACTTGACCCACTTCGCGTGCCTCAGGTTCAACTTTTTCTGGGAAGCAAGGAAACGTAAGGCTTCGTGGTCAGAAAACAACACAAATTTCTGTGGTCTCTGGTAATGTTTCCAATAACATAGAAATCGGACGACCACATAAAATTCCTTGTCATAGGTGGAGTATTTCTGCTTTGCCTCATTGAGCTTCTCACTAAAATAGGCCACAGGATGACCCTCTTAGCTTAGCACTCCGCCTATGCCTACACCCGATGTGTCACATGCTACTTCGAAGACTTTAGGAAGTCTGATAGGCGCATGACGGGTACAGTAACCATCTTCTCTTTTATCTCGGCAAAGGCCCTCATCGCGGCTTTGCTCCACATAAACTCCCCTTTTCTCATGCAATCGGTAATGGGAGCCATGATGGTGTTAAAATTCTGAATGAAGCGACGAAAAAACTTGGCCAAACCATGGAAGCTACGGACTTCATGAATATTTCAAGGTTTGGGCCACTCCACAATGGCCTTAACCTTTGCAGGGTCCGCAACCATCCCGTCTACGGAGACAATGAATCCCAAGAATATAACAGAGTGCTGCATGAAGGTGCACTTCTTGAGATTCGCGTATAACCTTTCTCCCCTCAAGGTTTCGCAAACCAACCTCAGGTGGATGATGTGTTGTTCCTTGTCTGAGCTGTAATCAGGATGTCATCAAAGTATACGACAAGGAACTTGCCAAGGAATGACCTTAACACTTGGGTCATGAGCCTCATAAATGTGCTTGGGGCATTGGATAGCCCAAAAGGCATGACCATCCACTCATAAAAACTGTCTTTGGTCTTGAAGGCGGTTTTCCATTCATCGTCAGGGCGAATACGAACCTGATGGTAGCTACTTTTAAGGTCTATCTTTGAAAAGATAGTGGTTTCAACCATCATGTCAAGCATGTCATCAAGCCACGATATGGGAAACCGATACTTAACAGTGATCTTATTGATTGCTCGGCTATCCACACACATGCGCCATGCACCATCTTTCTAAGGCGTGAGTAATGCTAGTACAGCACACGAGCTCACTGACTTGTCGAGTCAACTCAGCGTGCTCAACCGAATTCAACCTGTAGTGGGGAAGGTTTGGTAATGCCGATCCGGGAACTAAGTCAATTGCGTGTTGAATGTCACGCATGGGAGGGAGCTTGTTAGGTAAGTCTTCGAGGAAGACATCCGCAAATTCACTAAGGATGGGCTCTACCTCCTTGGGGTACTCACAGACTGACTCATAAATATTCTCAACAGTAACAACGACATACACAACACTCTCATCTTTCGATGCTCTCTCAAACTTTGAAGGGGTCACAATATTGATGGCTTGGATTGACCTCTCTTCTTCTCAACTCTGTTGACTGATGGTGCTTTGAGAGCCAAAGGGTTAAGAGTGATTTTCTTCCCCTTGTAATTGAACGTACAAGCGTTAAATCGCCCAAAAATGGTCACGTTCAAATCATAGAGCCATGGCTTCCCTAATATAATGTGGCCCACATCCATCGGCACCACATCGCACCATAAGGTGTCAGAGCATGAACCCAACTACATGGGCACACGACACCTCTTAGATACGGGAATGGATGAGGAGTCAACACATGCGACTTTGTAAGGTCTCGAGTGGGCTTCAGGTGTAAGCCTTAAGCGGGTGACGGTATGTTCTTACACCACATTGGTGCAGCTTCCGCTATCCACGATTACCCTACAACTCTTCGTCCCACATGTGGCAAAGGTGTGAAAAATGTTCTCCATTCACCAATCCTCCTTTTCATCCTGTTGTGGCTATGCAAAGGCACACCTCACAACTAGAGCACGACTCATGTCATCACCTTCCTCGTCACTAGGTATGACATTCGGCTCAAAGACATCTTCCTCATAAACTCCTTCACTTTCTTCTCCTTCTCCATCCATGAAGAGATTCCTTTGTAGGTCCCTTGTAAGACATTGGACAGCAAAGTGACCCAATCCTTGACACTTATAGTATTTAACATGAGACCCACTCTTTGAGGATTCTCCGGCTACACCCTTACTTTTGTCAAACCTCACATTGGTAGACGTGGGTTACGTGGGTTTGGTAGGCGGGTTTCCAGCACTAAATTTTACTTCGCCGGTACGGAATTGACCGGGGTGAAAATCAGATCGCCTAGTCACCGTCAGCTTCAAATATCGTTCAAGGTCTTGAACGACGGTACGAAATCTGGATAGAGTGATTTGAGGGTCTTCGGATACCTTGGCTCTCATCACGTACTCTTCAAATTTGCCAATGTAATCCGATACGGGCATACTACCTTGGCGCAGATTTTGCCATTGGTCAAGGAGACGATGGTAGTATGAAGAAGGGACATACTTCTGTGTAAGTCGTTCCTTCATGTCCTCCCAACAGGTAATGGGAGTACAACCCGCATTCATTCTGATGCGTTCAATGTTGACCCAAAAGAGTCGGGCTTGGCCTATGAGCTTCATTTTAGCAAGTCGAACACATCTTTCATCGCTCATACCAAACCACTCGAAGTGATGGTCCATATCGGATAACCAATTGAGAAAGACCTGAGGGTCTAGTCTTCCATCGAAAGTCGGGAACTCAACTCGGACATTTTTGAGGAGTCTCCCTTCTTGGTCGTAGTCATCTCCATGATGATCAAACCTATGGTTCCGATTCCGATTATGTTGGTGGTCATTTCGTTCAAAACGTGAACCATTACGTTCATGGGGTGGTTCAAAATACTCATCACCCTCGTCTAACCGATTAACTCGGTCTAACAACCTTTCATTGGATGTTTCGAGAGTCCTTTGGGCTATCTCTAAGGTAGCCATTCGATCATTGATCGATTTTAGATCAGCCCTCATACCGTTAAGAGCTTCGGCAATCCCACTCATGTCCATGATGATACAGTTTACTAATTAACGGGCTCTAGAATGAAATGCAAGTTGAACACTTTGACCAAAACTGAAATAATATGTGATGAAAATAAAGTGCAATGAATGCAATGTCACACAGTATGCGCTAACCTAGAACCTAGGGCTCTAATACCAAAACTGACGCAGGACGGTACCGTAAACTACGTGAATGCAATGATTAATTTTGCCGAAATTAAATTAGAATTAAATTAGACAATAGAACTTGCAAAATATAACGAGATGTTAAAAGGGATGATGGCTAATTTAGGATTGTAAGGATCAACACACAAGCAGAGAAGATGAAAATAGATAGATGGATAAAAGATAGATTTGCAGGCTTCACACCCTTGGCTTTGCACCAAACCTTTCTCGGGAAGAAGATTCACTCTTTGTAGAGGCTCATCTCAAGCACACACAAGCAAAAGCTCTTTTCATTCAATAATCAATTCTTAATAGAGTGCTTACGATGCCTTTATATGGGCTAAGAAAATCCTAAACGATATAAAACTCGCAATTAAAAGAGTCCTAAAATAATAAAAGACTAAAGAGGTAAAAAAAAAAAAAAAAAAAACGAAAATTTTCCGTCATTGTAGCTCGCTCGAGCGAGAATTTTAACCGCTCGAGCGAGGACTCACTCGACACTGTTCTCCTCGCGGTTTATGTCTGTTTCTCTTGTGAGGTTACAGTACTCAGGCCTCCTTTACATTTCCAGAATTTCCTCTTTCGCCTAGTTTTGATTTCTATTCCGCTTCTTCCGACATCGGTACATGCGAAAAGGTCCATATCCCATGTCTACGATGTCGGCGTCCCCGTCAAGATCCCTACTCCCTAGAGTCTCCCTGTATCAACTTAACTTCAATGACACTTCTAACCAGAAACTATGCTTTCAGAAGCATTTTTAGATGTAATTTCAGTACAAAAATCTTGCCTTCTAGAGCAAAAAAAATATAAGCTTACAAGGAGAACTTTACTTACCGAAATAATTGTCACCTGAACTGATATATTAATTTAATAAATTTACCTAAGAACGTCTGCTTATCAAAATACTGGTCATCTGAAGTGATATAATTAATTGATCAACCTAAAAATCTTAACATTTTGTTTCAAATAAAAATATTAAAATGTGAATTTTAAAATACTTTAATGGTATGTTTTGACAATAAGCAGAATATATCAAAATTCCTTTACTCAAGCCTCAAGGATGATAATATACAGAATAGCAAAAAAGCAAATAAAAATGACTGAATTTAGATGTGGCCTATGTACCATAAAGAAAACTTGATACAATGGAGGAAACAACAGGAACAACTTCTCGTTCACAACATTCCACCCTAAAAAAGAGGCTAATGGACAACAATTTCCAAGCAACAAGCAAAACTAGCACATTCTTGAATCAATCTCCATTGATATAATTTACATACAAAGATGTAGATTTTCAAATTCAGTAGTTAGTACAAATATGCCTCTTTCAGACCTTCAAGCAAACACCCATTCATTTACAAACACATGTCATACAAGTAGACTAGTAGTGCAGGAACCACCACTAACAATGGTCTAAGTTTCATATCATACCAAAATTCTCATTAGACCCATTAGAAATACCCCGACGATTTACCTGATGAAGGTGGAGTTGAATCAATGTCCAAAGAATCCACAGGCAAAGGCGACCAAACCACAGAGTCCTTGACCTCATTCCTCCTCTTGGCCATGAATGTGAACCCAACCATCAACAAGCTCATAAAAGCAAAACCCCCTAAAACACAGTGCACTAAAAACCCAAACTTCCCCTCTGGCCAACTCTCCAAAATCAAATCTGCCGAAAATTCTCCATCAAGGCTACCCATTGAATTGTTCATCTTCATGATCTCCACCCCATTCAGTATCGCGTTAATTCTTGGTGGACTAGTCAGCTTTGAAGGCCCCACACTCACATTCAAAACCCCTGAACAACCCGGATCGACAACAAAGTCTACATAATAAGGAGAAGCCAGCACTTGATCCACGGAGTCCGAGGTATCCAAATCTTCATATGCTAAATACCCATTAATATACACATTGAAATAGAGCTCATTTAGAGCTAAACTAACAATGTCGCAGAAATGTAATCGGACCAGGTATCGATAACCATCATTCACAGGAAAACCCCATGATATATTAAAACTAGGCACCGGAACATTGATATCATTCATTTCTCGGGCACTGTTGTAAACAAAATCAGGTGCAATTTCCCTACTAGCCCCTCCTTCCCGGTACTTAATCCGACCACTGAAAGCCACCCTCTTCGACGCCGAACTCAATTGCAGGTAATTATCATCAGAAATCCAAGTCCTCCACAACGAGTCATTAAAAGGTGTGATCTTGGGTCCTCCTACGTTGATCCTATGTACGGTCTCTAATGCTTGATTGGACAAACCATGGTAATCTACAATTTTTTCGGGTTTTACTAGCCGAGCCGTATCCACAATGAGATCTCCGGGAGCAGAAATAACTTCAATAGCATTAACAAAGGCAACTGAAGATCTACGCGAAGGCGTAAAATAGATTAGGAGCTTTTCGCTATCTACCTTAATTAAGTACTCTTTTAACAAGGGGGTTTCGTTATTTTGTTGGAGATTGAAATCTTTTAGCAATAAAGCAACACCAGGAACCCAAACGTGGAAACGAGCAGAGCTGAGATTGAAATCTCTAGAAAAGAAGGGATGGAAATGGAGGCGTACCAGGTGGGTCCCCTTGGTCTTGACATCGAACTCGTAGGAAGAGGGTTTGGCGAAAACCCTAGCCGTGTGATAGAGAGGTGATGAATTCGGAGATGGGTCTTCGTCTCTGAGGGAGATCTCTCGAGTCGCAGAAAGGACGAAGGATTCGGTGTTGGAATCGCCGACGAAAACACGGTTTTCTACGATGGTTTCAACGGTGGATCCGCAGTTGATGAGATAATTATCGGAGGGACGGAAAGCTGCTGAGAGATTGAAGATTATGAAGCAGATGGAGATGAGGAGAAGGAGATTAGGGTTTTTCTGGTTCCGCGGTTCCGCCATGATGAGGAGCGATTGAGAGATCTGGGTTCAAACTTCCTCGTCTATCTGTTTAGATTTTAGATGGATAGAGGTTTTTTAACGGTGACGGAACACTTTTGGGCTGCATACCGCGTTTCGATAACTGTATATCACCCCGTTAGGGTCTTTAGTTGCATATGGTGCGTAGCACGCGCTAAATTATTCCTCTTACTTTCGAATTTGACGTCGTCAAACTGCATGAAAATTTGAGGCTGGTACTACTGCCACACACTTTATGTTACAAGCACCTCACTTGTTGAAAGTACAAAATATTAGACTGCTTCGAATCAATTCTAAATTATTATTTGTCTTAATTTTCTACATATAGATTTTGAGATCATGAGCCTACTATTATTTAGTATGTTACTGGGTAGGTTGCTAATTACACATTGCATGCATCTCAAAAAGTGAATGTGTGATCATGGTATATCATCAAATGTGATTCACAATTACTTTTTGGGATACATATCATATGAAATCAACATCTTTAACATCTGACTCGCGATCTCATGATCTATTTATAAAAAAATTGGACAAAATATGATTTCCATCATATGCTTCAAAGCAATTAATGAATTTATTGGAGTTTGATGGCGGTAACATAAAGTGGTGTGAAAGTAACACCAGCCAAATTTAAATGCATGGACTCTTATGGTTTTTGTTTCACTAGGTATGTCTAACCTGTTCTAAAAGTAGGTGGTGACGTGGTGTGTCTCCACCGTTGCTAGTGCCTAACATTTGAGCCATTGATCTATTTCCACAAGAAAAGAGGATATCAACTGATTAAAGGGTGAGGGTATTTTTTTTTTGAAAACTTGGGTAATCGCGTCTCTTAGAGCACCCGCCTAATCCCAGGGGCATGTGTGCACTCCAAATTAGCACATGCCTGATCAGCACGGGATAAATCCCTAGGGTAGCCTCAAGGGAGAGAGGGGATTTGAACTCAGATCTCTTACTTTTGAAAGCGAGTACCTGACCAGCTCACCTAATGAAAGGGTAAGGGTTAAAATATAATTTACTCATTTTTATAAATAAGTCATATTTTTCTCATAACGTCTAAAACATTTGGAGAATTTGGTGACTGTAGATCTAACTTCTAAGATGCACACCACATTAAATCTGTGTGGTGTAGATTAGTCCGAGGAGCAGCTTATGTATTTGGCTTATATAACGTATAATATTTTTTACTTCTTTTATTATACTATATAATATTTTTGAGGCCCAGGACTATGCGCCAAGTGTAAAGAAATCTCTACACCCACCAAGTTGGCCATCATGTGACACCCATTACGAGGATCGGGTGCCACGGCAACTTAGGTAAGGTTGATCAGATCCCATTAAAAAAAATATTATTTTTATGACTCTTTCACTATTAAAAATGTGTTTAAAGTTAGAAAAAATCAATACCAAAGTTTTGAGTCATTATCTTATTTTTGATCCATCAAATGGAGGGCAAAAAGGTTAATTTAATTTTATTTTTTTAATTCGCATGTCTCATGATTGATCAACCTAAAATAGGATTTGTTTTAGGTTGATTATGTCATGTGGCATGTGATTTCACCACTGGGCAAAGGTCATCGCGCCGGAACGTATTCTCCCATTGCCAATATGTTTTATCTTTTTTTTTTTTTTTTTTTTTGATAAATATTTTTTACTTGTACGTTAAAATTATAAGACGTTATGCAACCCATCTATGCAGCCCCATTGTGACCTCGTGCTATAATGGCCTCTATTAAGACTTCTATGACAATGACTAATTCTGGTAGGATTCGAAAAGGAGTTGGCCTAGAATGAGTGTCCACCCATCATGAAGGCCACGGCAGTTCACACAAGTGTGATTGCATGACATACACGGATTTTCAATGCATAAAAGTCCATGGACATCACAAGATGTGTGGACTGCTTTCAATGCACATGCCAGGCTCTTTGAAAAATCCACCCAATTTTGTATTCCATTTTAGCTATTTTCCGACCAAAATGCCCCTTCCACCACTCCCCATTAGAGCATTCATTTTTTTGAATGTCGGGAGCATTTTTAGTTTGAAAAATTTTGCGCCTCCGACCTTAAACTTTCATTGTTTGTGACAGTGGTCCCATAGTTTTACCTTCTGTAACATAAGCCGGCTCCGAGTGAAGCCATTGCCAAATGACCAAAATGCCCATAAATGCAAAAGAGAGGGAACTAATGCATTTGTAGAACCGGCTCCATAATGCACACGACTGCCCAATGTTACCCCAAGTGTGACAGTCCATCATTGGCTATAAGAGGACGTGAACCATATGATATGATCAGTGACCTTTAATTGTCCAAATTACTATTAGAGTGCACATACTGATGGTTCAAATCTTCCCAAACGTGTGATTTGTAATATATAAGCTCTCACTTTAATTTAATTGCTTGGATTGCTGAAAAAAAATGCACCACACAGATCTCAAGTCCAGTACTGATAACAGTTGTGGTCGGTACTTATACCTACAGTATCAAATATCGGTCAATACCGATACGTATCGATTTTTCGACAAACCGATACGTATCAGCGCTGATAATTTGAAAATCCCGGCTAGCATAACTGGCATAAACCCCTAAAAGGGCTAAATGGGATATCAACCCTTTTAACAGTTTATGCCGTATCAGACTATTACCAAAATAGCCACACTATCACAAGGTTCTCTCTGCATGGAGCTTTCTTGGAGGTGACGTGCATATTCCAAAGTTCCACAGTATATCAACCACTGTAGACCTATAAGCCACATATTCTGCCAACCACTTCTCTCTTCCCAAATTTCCTCACACAGTGTATGCCCATTTTACTAGCAAACCTCTCTTTTGCTAATGCATTGCTTATTCGGTTAAGTTCACTAGCTCCCGACAAAGGAAGGGATAGATTGCGGGTCTTTCTGTTACGACCCGAAATTTTATCCCATTCCGAGGGCCTAGAATTTCGAGTTATGACTCGCACATATCTTGGATATGCTAAGCGGATATATACCTAATCAGAGTTCTCGCGCAAAACAGGTTTCACAAAATCCGTAAAATTTAATAATTAGGGTGGAATATAAATGTAATCATAAATACTGAATAAGTGTGATAAAATCGCAAATCCACTAATAAAATATAAATCCAGTCAGAGACAAATCCGATAAAATAAACTATAAAGTCCGCAATACTAGTATCAATAGAACTCAATACCAAGTCCACAATAATCAGTAACCGGCACTCGAATCAAGATCAGTACCGTAGTCCTCCTGATAACCGGTAGCGTCGCCCTCCAAAGGCTCCTGATACTCAACGCCTGTGGAATCAATGAAATCAGCGTCGACGAGATCTAGATGGTCGGCGTCTACTCCACCAGCGTAATCACCTGCAACTGTTAGATTATCGTGGGATGAGTTTACTCAGTTACGTAAACTCAGTGGGATACACCACCAATCCACCCCATACTACTCAGGTGCATTGTGGGTGCATCTTGTTAGTGATAAACATAATATCTCAAAGCAGATAGAAAAAGAGACAAAATCACATGCATATCGTAAAACTCATATTATAAATGCAAGACCATGATCTAGACACTCATATCCTAACGTACCTTACCATATCTCATAACATATTATATCATGTCTTATTATCATTCTCGCACATACGTCTGTACATCGCATGAGCGTAACTAACATACTAGTGAAATCCTCAACGACACATGCGGTCAGCTCGCTGCTACTATGGGAGGGTCAACATAATATCATACCACCATATTATAACGCCCTCGTGTCATACTCATACTCTACCACCCAACCAATGGGGAGACATAATGGCCAAACTCACTCATAACGCACTCATACTCATAATCTCTCCCAGAGATCCGTCTTGGCTGAAAGACGTTGTTGCCCTTACGGTGGCTACGTAAGGAACGGCACGTACAGAGACTTAAGTTCTTTATCTTTTGCTGGCCTACACAGCAATGTCTTATTATCATATTCGTATCATAACTTATCTTATCTCAACTCATATCTTATCATACTCTTATACTTAATCCTATGACAAACTATAGTGAGGCAACCTTTCTAATTCACGTTTTCCAAGAAAAAGATTTCGTAGTAACCTGAATGTACTTCGTGTGGTAGTTTATACTGTCATAGAGGTGTTGCATCCGTACATGAACGCCAATATTTTGAGTTTCACGTGACCGTAAAAGAAACCTCACCACAGCTAAGGCCCAAAGCCCGATTCTCGTATCATATCTTATCCTCTCGTATTAAAATTCGGGGTGATAGGATCACTGTATATGCCACCGTATACGAAGTTACACTGAATTCACACTCACCCGACTCGTCATGGGTCCCATTCCACCATGAGTTGTAAGGCATGTGAATACGGTGTATTTCTCGCTTTGATACCATCTCAGCGAATCACCACGCCCAAGCATAGGCATGATCTCATACACTCTCGTACTCATGATCTAACATATTTTTAATTCATATAAATTGATTAAGTTGTAAATACAAAAGTATCACACATACAGAACGATTTATACTTAGATTTTGATTATGCTTATATTTATATTTATTTACATACCACACAAATATAATTATAGAATAAAGTTATAAGTGTGATTTCGATAATCGTAAAGGTCAGAGTTCGGTTTCATAAAGGCATCGAAGTTCTAACACTTTGTATTATCGAAGAGGTCGCATTGAAGCGATAAAATTGAGATATATATATATATATAATAATTAGATAATTAAATTAAATAGTATTTATACTCATTAAGTTATGATTTATCATGACCATCGATCGAAAGACCTTATAATATAATATACAGAGGAACTTTGGTCATGAGAATTAGAAAATAATATTAAATTCGAATAGCCTTGAGTCATTCAAAATTGAACCCGACTTGTTGCTCTATTTTGACCTCTAAAACGCCAGATTCGTGAAATGGCTATTTCACACAAAGTTGTAAAGCTCGTTGTCTTCTTTTCAATGTCATAAGAATCGCATTAATCAGAGGTCGGAATAAAAAGTTATGACCAAAATACCGGGACAGGTGCATTAATGGTCGCGAGGTCGGGTTCGTGGCCGCGAATTCGGGTTCGTAGCCGCAAGTTCGGACCCGAAACTTTAAGTTGGTGCAATCTATTATTCATTTAAATAAAATAAAAATATAATTTAATTTTTTTAGGCTTAATTAGTTTTAAATAAATAATAATATAACTTGCAACAATAATATATATTATTATAGTCTTAGTAGAAGGATAAATTTATACTATATAGATTTGGAAATAAATAATATCAATATGATATTATGCCAATTAAGTCAATCTATCAAATTTATAAGTATTAAAATTTAACTAATTTTACAAACATAAAAGAGGAAGTAAACATATTAAATATACAGACCTAATATAAAGTAAAATATTAATGGCTCAAACAAAAAAGATTTTTGAAAAGAAAAGAGAAATAACATATAAACTCAATTTACAAAATATACAACTTTCAAGGGAAAGCATATATTAAATATATAGATCTATTAATTTATGAGATATTTGGGTTTAAATAAGATTTTTAAACTCGTCGATGTGCGATCGAACGCATCCTACGCGACGGGATCTGAGAAGAACAAGATGGATTGATGGGTACCCACCTCTTGAAGCGTGAACGAAAGATCAACGGCGATTCGGGTTGAAAAGGTCGATGCCTAGGGCATCGGTTCGTCTAAGTCTTCAGAGAGAATGATTTTTTTTTATTTTAGAGAGTAGAGAGTTTTTAAAGTTTTATTTATAATGGTATAAAAATTTAGGTCAACTCTAATTAACACTTTTCGTAGGAGATTTAATAGAATAGGAGATTTTTACACGGAATAAGAATTCATACGTAACTTGGATAGCTTGAGAAAAGGTTTCGTTCCAGCGTTTTGCATAAGCACCCAAGCAATTGGTGTTTCTCTCCCGAAATTACAATTATATCCTTTGACTTGCTTGATCACTTAAAATGGGCATAACTTTTTATATTCTTGTCAGAAGTCGTCAAATTATATATCGTTGGAATCGTGAGTCTAATTTTGATATGAAAAAAATTAAAAAATTTCTATTTTGAAAGGTGGGTTTCGATTCTGATGTGGAGCATTAGCACAATACATAGTGTGGTGCATCATCTAACACCGTTAAAATAAAATCTAAAAATCCGAGTTGTTACACTTCCACAGAGGACTTCGAGAAGCACGATTCCTAACAATACATGTCCGGCTTGTTCGTCAATCGCTGCCTTCTGAAGTAGTCTGAAATGAAGCTACTGACACTTCCCTTTGAAGTTGGCACTGCTCATTTGGGTCTCATCGAAAGAAGGTCCCAAAACCTTAGCCAAATAGTCTTCATCGAGCAAAACGTTTGCGGAAAATATTATGAACAAAACAGCAGGTTCTCTACAAAGATACATCTCTATATTGGAAAACAACTTAGGGATTTATACATGCATTGAATTATCTGGTTTATAGAGTTCTACATTTTACAAATCACAAGAGGAAAATTTGATTGTACTCTATAGCTTATTTGTATAAAGCAACATAAAAACAAAGAAAATAAACAAGGATCCATTATTAATGAACAAAATATAAGGTAAACTAAGTTACATGTCTAAATTGGGAAACTAACTTGGGGCTCTTAATATCACATATATACATGTAAAACAACAAGTAGATGTATCAGATGACCATTAATCTTTACTTCGTGCAAGTAGTGGGGATCTGCTATCAAATTGTCTAGCTCACAGTATCTTGATATCATTGACCATAAGTCTCTACTTCATGCAAATAACAGTGATCAGCTATCAAATCATCTAGCTCAAAGTACATTAATATTACTGATCATTAATCTCTCCTTCAGGCAAATAAGTATGATCTTCCGTCTTGCTTTGTTTTACTTGATTTGATTTCTCAATACCTGTACTCCAAGTTTACCTCTGTTTTGTTAGTTGAGAAAATAAGCATCTCCATCTAGTTAGAAGCAAACCAGAAAAGAAAATTAGTGTCATCTATACACGAAATATGATTTAGAATTATTGCCTCACAGGTCAACCAAACAAATAAAAATATATTATTGAATGCAATAATCTGTGTAATAAAAAGAGGATATGAACAAAAACAAAGTTCTAAATTTAATTAGAAAACATAGAAAAACAACACATCAACAGTATGAGAGATCCATTGAATGTCATTTAGTGCTGAAAGATCTTGCACCGTCTTGTCGTCTCGTGGTTGGGTCTAAATTTCAGAGCACGATCAAATTTTCACACTTCTTAGTCATGTCACTCACATCTACACAAAAGGCAAAGCAAAAGTAGGCAAGCTCTGCACGCTGGATGCAATGAGGTAGGCAGTAGGCTTATGGTTCAAGAAGCTATAGGTCAGATTTGTATGGTTCCTTACGAATCACCATTCTATGTAAACTTTTCTATAACTAGACCTAATATTTAGTCCATAGCTAGATCACGCAACTTTGAAGATATCACAGCCCCCCTCTGAAAGATGTAAAAGCGGCATTCACAGAGGCCATGCTAAGGTTATAACTTTGCATCTGTCATGAACTTGACGAGAAACACAAAAAGTAAAATTTAACAGTCCTTACAAATGACATGATTTCTTAGTAATAACAGGCACTGCGCATCAGGTGTGTGTAAACATTTTTGCACATCTGATAAATGGGCAGATTGAATCTTCTAAACCAGAGGAAGGACATAAAATTGAAATGATCTGATGAATGCCTTTCGGGATTTAGTCAACCAGGTTTTACAGCTGGGCGTTTTCCTCAGCTCAGACAACTATTGGGCTCCCATAAAAAAGCACTAGACCAGCCCAAATTGGCATTTTAGATAATATCTTACAAGGAAACAGCCATGTGCTGCTATTCCATCAGTCAGACAACCGCAAATGATGTTGTGGGGAAAAATTTACATAGAACTAATAGAAGATTTATTGACATTGGAAAACCCGAGGCGGAGAAGCTCGACATATTGCAACCGCAAGGTCACAGGTTCAAGCCCAGATCACCTATAAAAAAACCCGGAGAAGCTTGACTTAAAAACATGAAAACTGTGATGACCATCCAAATATGCTGCTATTCCATTAGTCAGACAGCCAGATGATATCATGTAAAAAAAATTATATAGAAGATTTATCAACATTGTAAAAGCCGAAGGAGCTTGAGTTAAAAACATGTATATTGTGATGACCATCCAAACACCATTTCAAGACAAAGGAAATGCATAATCATTACCTGTAATTGGTGATTCCTGTTTTCAACATAGTTTCCCAATTTCCTAAAAGCATGAGTTGAAAAGTACAACAATGCAAAGTAATAAGAAAATTAAGAAAGTTAGAAGCCAGTTACCACTTCAGGGCCTTCCTTGTAGGGGTGCAGATTCGGTTAGCCGACACGAACCGAAACTGAAATTTCGGTTTCAGTGTCGATTCATCTAAAACTGAACCCGAACCCGAACCGAAAAGTTTTGATTTCGGTTAACCGAAATTCCCCCCCCCCCGTGAACTGAAACAGAATCTAACCAATCCGATTGCGGTTTCGGTTTGTTTCCATATTTTAATTTTTTTTTTAAAGATAATTTTTGTTGTCTTTTCGGTTTTAGGATCGTTTTTCTCACACTACTAAACCGGTTTTCGGCTTTCAGCTACCAAAACCGAAACTGAACCGGGCCAAACTGGTTCAGTTCGGTGTCGGTTTTCAGTCTGTTTTGGTCTGGTTCGGGCCATTCAGGAGGCTCGGTTTTGGTTTACACCACTACTTGCTTGTACTAGAAACTAAAAAGAGTTTTCTAATCACCATCATCATGCTGTTTTATATGGAATGAAGCTGAAAATTGCATAAGTTGCAATTCTCAATCAAATTATATAACAAATTCATGCAACCTCCCCCTTACAAAACACATGATCTATTCGGTGCCACAAAAAATATTGCTTTTGGAAGACAACTTGAAACAAGAAGATGATTAAAATAGTTCTAATGAGAAAGCCCGTGTGAATAAACGCTCAAAATGTAAAAAATAGTTCATACATTGCCAAGTTTTTATTTGCAAAGTGTGCCTTTCCACTGAGAACTAGAGACGTAGTTGCAAGAAACAAGCCGAAAGTTGTTTCCCGCCAACTAGTAATTTTTTTCCCAGTAATCTTACCCAAAAATGAAGAACTCTGCAGGAAAAACAACAAGCCTACAAATTTGACCAGTTTGGCAGTGGCGATTGATCAATGCAGGTACAACATCTGTGTACCTAATATAAATTCAGACGTATAGAAAGATGTATTTTGGTAAAAATTGCATGGCAAAGGAAAGAGGCCTGTCAGTGCATCGAGCCAATTAACACCCATATTACATACCAAAACACAGCGCCCTGATCTAAGTGGAAAACCCAAGAAATACCAACCATTTCACTGAGTGAAACTTTACATTATCTGACATTTCAAGACTAATTTTACAGTACAAAGAGGAAAACATACAATTGAGACACTGTTCGATCTCCAAAACGTTCACTAGCAGAGAGATAATAAAGATATAAAAGAAACCAAAAGAAAGCTCCATTTATGTTCATCATCAGCCGAGAGCCTCATATATCTTTCTAAGAATCTAAAATACTGCTCAGGAGGACTAAACGAGTTTCCAATTCCATAGAAACCCCCTGCAGAGAGCAAATTGATATAGCGAGCTTTTAGCTAATTTATGCTATTTTTCTCCTAGTTTCACTGGAAAAGTTGCAACTACGAATACCAGAGCAAACTAAATAAACATGAAACGAGGAACAACTAGGCTTCAGAACTCAACAATCTATTCTTGAAAAACGACCACAACAACCCAGAAATCATCTGCCTTCATCGGTAATCAACTGTGAGAAAACCTGATTAGTACTTGCATCCAATCTTTCACCATTCTCCCTCTCTACCTCAATCATTCCATTGGTTGAAGGTACACGACGAACTTCCAGTAATGGAATCTCTGATGGGAAGTTATTGCTATCTTCATACGGTTCTCTCTGCATCGCGGTCTCTTGGAGCTGAAGTGCATATTCCAAGTTCCATAAGACATCACCTATTGTTGGCCTATCAGTCCCATATTCTGCCAAACACTTCTCTGCAGTCTCCCCAAATTTCCTTAGAGAATTTGGATTAATCTTACCAGCCAGCCGTGGGTCCACAATCTGTTCGAGCAAGCCTTTTTTTTGCCACTGCATTGCCCATTCAGCTAAGTTCATTTGCTCCCTCGAAAGCAAGGGATCGATCACAGGTCTCGCACAAAGAACTTCGAGAAGCACCACTCCAAATGAATACACATCCGATTTGTCTGTCAATTTCTGCCTTTTGAAGTACTCTGGATCAAGATAACCGAAACTCCCTTTGACGCTAGTGCTCACATGGGTCTCATCAAAAGAAGGGCCCAATCTCGACAGGCCAAAATCAGCTACCTTAGCCAAATAGTCCTCATTGAGCAAAATGTTTGCAGATTTCACGTCCCGGTGAATGATTCCTTGAGTAGAACCCGTGTGAAGGTAGTGAATACCCCTCGCTGATCCAATGCAGATTTCAAGTCTCTGTTTCCAAGACAAACAGGGGAGATCCGAACCATATAAATGGCTTCTCAAAGGCCCTCTTTCCATGTACTCATAAACTAGTATCATTTCCGATTCTTCTTCACAGTACGCAATTAGCGAAACAAGATGCCGGTGGCGGATTCTCGATAAAACCATGATCTCAGTTTGGAACTCGGGAAGGCCTTGTCGAGACTCGGGCATTGATCGTTTCACAGCAACTTTGGTTCCATCCCTAAGAACTCCTTTATAAACCTTGCCAAATCCGCCAAACCCAATAATGTAATCCTCATTGAAGTTATCAGTTGCAAACTTTATGTCGGCGAACGAGATAGACAAAGACAGCCCAAGGTTTCTGTTCGGTGAAGGGGAAATGTTTGTGGTTCCTCCTGAGGTTTTACTTCCATGACCGTAAGAACTCCCTTCAATAATTTCCAAAGGAGACCACGTTGTGCCAGCAGTTTCCTCAGATTTTTGGGGCTTCCGGGGCTTAAGCACGAAAAACAGAACCACAATCAACAAGATAACAAAAGCAACACCTCCAAGAATTGAAGCAACCAGAACCAAGGTTCCAATCTTTTTCCTCGACCCACTCTGTTGATTAACAGACAAGTTCCCGTCGAGACTGCCCATTGAGTTGTTGATCTTCATGATTTCCAATCCATTTAGTGTCGCATTTACGTCTGAAGGGTTACTTCGATCTGAAGGCCCAATGCTTACGCGTAAAACACCCGAATTGCCGGGTGTGACCACAAAGTCTTTGTAAAATGCTGTGGAGGGACTAGCACTACTTGTCTCAGACCATGGATGCAAATCTGGATAGGCAGACCAATTATCGATAAAGACATCGAAAAACAAAGCGCTAGGATTCAAGCTATCGATATCGCAGAAATGCATCCGAACCAGGTACTTATAATCGGAACTCACGTTGCGGAAATTCCAAGTTATATTGAACTGCCGGTTGGCTATTCCTAGTGAAGCCATCTTCCGGGCACTATTATACACATTATCGGGTGCAATTTCGCGACTCGATAGTCCGACCACGTACCTAATTCTGCCGCTGTAGAACACGGAAACAGCCGAATTATTCAATAGAAGGTAATCACCATCAGGAATCCAAGTTCTCCATAAAGTGTCATTATAAGGGGTGACTAGAGATCCTCCTACGTTGATTCGGTACACAGTCTCCAGTGCTTGCTCGGATAAATTGAAATTCAGAAGCCCCGGCTGAATTCGGATGTTACCGAAATCAGAGATCACGTCGTCGGGGACGGAATATACTTCTATAGCATTTACAAAAGCTATCGACAACGAAGAATTGCCCGAAGGCATAAAAAGGATTCTCTGATTCCCATTCTCTACCGGAATTAAGTACTCTTTAAAGACAGAGGCTTCGTCGACGACGCTGAAATTGGTTAAGAGTGAGAACCCAAAAGCCCAAACGCTGAATACAGCAGCGCTGAGATTGTGTTCAGTGGAAGAGAAAGGGAAGAAGTGGAGACGTACCACATGGGTACCTTTTCTGTTGATTTGGAACTCGTAATAAGAGGGTCTGCTGAAGACTCTAGCTGTTCTGTAGAGAGATGATGAACCTGGAGATGGGTTTTGGTCTGTGAGAGAGGCATCTGATGGTGCAGAGAGAGTGAAGGAATTGGTGTTGGAATCGCTGGAGAAGTTACGGTTGTTGATGAGAGTGATGGTGTTTGTGGTAGATCCACAGAGGATCAGATAGTTATCTGGAGGAGTGTAATCTGATGTGATGAATTGGAAGAGGGAGAAGAAAAGGAGGATAGCAAGGTGCGTATGGTGTTGTTGCTTTTCCATTGATCTGTGTTTCAGCTTAGAGAGAGAGAGAGAGAGAAGAGGGAGGGGGGGGGGGGGGGGATGACTTTTGAGTTGGTGTTTGCTCTTATCTTTTGCCTTTTATTAAATATGATTTGAGAGCCACATTGACTGGAACTGTTTCGGACCACACACTGACGCAACGCTTTCTTTATTTATTTCCATCTAAGCCAGCTGAATGGAAGGCCATGATATAAAGATTTTGGGTACCTTTGATTGCAACCAGAGTTTCTTCTTTCTCAACTTGAGCTTGCATAGCCTAAAATTTTGACTGCTTTGAATCCGACAATTAAACCTTATAGATCTTGAGATCACTGGCCTGCAACTGGAGGTTTAATATTTTGATTTTATGTGACACAAATCTCAAAAAGTGAACATGATCACAAATGTACCATCAAATATAGTATCACATTTACTTTTTGAGATGGATGCCATGTAGAATCAATATAGACCCTTTGATGATAGGTCAATGATTTATAGATCTAGTTTGTGGAAGATTGGGACGAAAAAGCTCTCATGAATAATTTTGTGACAGTGGTTCCAAATTGCCCATGTTATGGTAAAGGAAAAATTAATCCAAATTGCCCATATTTTTGTAAAGAAAAAATTGATCATGTTGCCTCCTTCATACTTAATGAAGTTTTTGGCCCTATTTTGACCTGTGTACAATGTGTTCTCCCACCTAGAGGGCCGGCAAATCACACCCGAGCAACCCAATCACAATCCTTCAATGCATGCGTCAAGAGTTCAAAATCATATTCTCCCCTATTCTCGAGGGGGAAGGTCGTAATATGTTTTTGTGTTTTATGGTAAATAGGGGTAATACATTTACCATGTATTTCTTATATCCAAACATCCCCAAATAGTCATTTAATTGAAAGTCTCCAGCCTTCTTTGACAAATTTGCTTCCAAAAAGAACTTTTTAAGATAAAATATTGGGTAAGAAGCAATTCTCATCCAAGGACGTAGGCCATGTTTGGCAAACCTTCTTCGAAAAGCACTTTCCAAGTGCTGTGAAGAGGGGGTTTACATGCTACTTAAATATTGCTTGTTAAAAAAGTCTATCACATGTTGAAAATGACATTATGTGATAAACAACATTTGATAGCTTCTCAATACAATACCATTTTCAGCTAGAGGTGGTCATGTCTTTGGATGAAATGTGTTTCTCGACCAACATTCTCTCTCTTGAAAAGTGCTTTTTGAAAAAAAGAGTTGCATCTTAAAACCACTTTTTAAGGAAAGATTTTTATATGAGTGGAAGAAACTTGTTTGAAATATGATATACTTGCAGCATAAATATAGATTTGCTACTTTTGAAAGTGGTGTTGTGTGAGAAGCAGCCTCATGTTGCTTCTCAAATATGCGATTATTAAATGGAGAAAAAGATAATGTTGCTTTTCAAATATCAAGTTAGTCTGCTTCTCACCTAATATTTTACCCTTAAAAAGTGCTTTTTAGAAAAGAGTTATCAAACTGGCCCTTAGTCGCCTCTAATTGAAGCCCCGGGTTGCTTTTCTAAACACACATCATTTTCAACTATAATTGATCATGTCCTCACGTGAAAAATGCTTTTCACCCAATATTTTTTCTTAAAAAATGCTTTTTAAATATAACTTTGCCAAACACAGCCTCCCTATTTTTTGGTGAATGCCATTAAAAAGGAATTCTTGTGGGATTTAATATTGGTTGTTGAAAGGATTTTGGTTAATCTTCACGTTTTGAGCTGACAAATACAACACTCCTTTGGTAAGGTGAATAAAGTTGCAGATGATCTAGCTAGGGTGACCATATTGACTTCGTAACCACGGTATTACTTTTCCCATCTCTGTGACATGCCTAGCTCTAATAAGGTACTTACTAGAATTGATAAATTACTTGTTCCTTGTATCCGGAGAGGTAGTCTATCTGGATGCTTGTTTTGGTTTATTTTTCTCCTTTTAATAAGTTTGCTTATTAAAAAAGGATGAAAGTTGACTCATTCGATCAGTCCTCACATTGGCCTAAGTTTAGAAAACATGTGTAAAAAATATGACAATAAAAAAAAACAAATAGAGCAAGTAAAATATAAATATAATATTTATGTGATTCAACAATTTGCCTATGTTCACGGATGATATTATGTTGGATTTTTTCACTAATTTGTGAAAATTAGGATTTCAAATATTTCAGATCTCAACTCACTCAATACAGAAATTGAATCAAAGAGGCATTAGCTTAGTTGGTACACTCCCTCTATTGTGAGGGAGTGGTTGATGGATTCGATACTGTCTTTTACGCTATTTTCCACCCTTGTCTTTACAAGGTGTGGGTTGAGTTCTATTAATTAATCCTCACCACTGTAGTTGGTGCTCTCTCATGGTGCTCTACAACTGTCATATGTGTATGCGTGTTTGTTCCTCAGTTCTCAAGACTGTCTCGATCGAATGACTATATAAATAAAAAAAAAATTAATTATATATATATATATATAAATTGAATTTCCTTCAATATAATTCTAATCTATAATTAGAGTTTATATCTAATACAAAATATAATTGCCCAATATAGTATATATAGCTCGATCTGCACAGTTGTAGTTGAGTGTATAGTCCAACCTGTTGACTAGTACCGACAATAAAATTCAAGACTGTCTTATGATCAATGTATCGTGGCAGCGATTAGTTGGACAAAATATATACTTAAAGATATAATTTTAAGCATACGTATCACAGCCATGTAATTAATTTGTCCTTCAATGGTAAACATTCATTTTCAAAGAGTTTGACTCCTATTAATAACAAAATAAAGATAGTGTGGCAATTAGATTTTCTTTACACTACAGATTTACTCTTCCCCTCCTTCGCATCATGTGACTTGTTAAAATAGCAAAAAATCGCAATCTAGATGGTCAACAAATAAGTTACTGGGAAATTTACTTCCTATTAGATATACATTTTTACGTCAAAGGCCCTATATTTTCACCTTTACACCTTTATCTAAATAGATTAGTTGGGAGTCTAGCAGACTCTAAGGATAGCAAAAAGTCTAAATTATCACATTTCTTTAACGCACAAAAATATCATCTTCTTCCTCATTTTAATCTGGTACAGTTTCTAAAAGTTAAGGTGGCGAAGGTGACGACGTCTTCTCCTCAATCCAAACTATTCCGATCTGCTATTTGGATCGACCCAGATACACCTTTTTCGTCAGACTGTAGCAGATTAGAATGAGGAAGAAGAAGATACACCTATATAATTTAAAATTTTAAATATTTATATTTTTTTATATTTACGCGATGTGAAACGAGATCTATTCCGATCCAAACTATTTGGATCGACCCAGATACTCCTTTTTCGCCAAAGACTGTAGCAGATTAGAATGAGGAAGAAGAGGATACACCTATATAATTTAAAATTTTAAATATTTGCATTTTTTTATATTTACGCGATGTGAAACGAAATCTATGCCGTATGATTTGAAGGTCACAGTATAAAATCGATAGTGCCAAAGATAGATATGAAAAAAAGGCGATATCGACTCTGTATACAGTTGATATCAACCATTTTAAGAGTCGTCAACGATTATTTATAGAGTCGTCATCGACTCTATACAGAGTTGCCATCGACTTTGTACAGAGTCGCCATCAATTATATAATTTTAAAAAAAAAAAATTTAACTTTTTTTTTTTTTTTTTTTAAATATAATCGATGGCGACTCTGTACAGAGTCGATGACGACTTTATACAGAGTCGATGACGACTCTTAAAATGATCAATACCGATTGTGTTAAGAGTCGCCATCGATTGTTAAATTTTTATTTTATTTTTTAAAGAGGCGATATTGCCTTTTTTTTGTGTCTATCTTTAGTGTCATCTATTTTATTATGTGGCCTTCAAATCAGACGGCATAAATCCGATTTCACATTGCATAAACATAGAAAAATATAAATATTAAAAATTTAAAATCATGTAGAACAAAAAAAAGTGTAAAAAGAGGTATTTCGGACTTTTTGTGATAGGTGAAAATGGCTTGGCTAAAAGCTGGTCGGTTAGGTATAATGGTTGTTGCCAACATTTAAATGCCAAAATGGTGTTTAATGATCTTACACCTCAAAATTATATTTGTTTTCATCTCACACTATTGAAGTATGATTTATTATTATAACATGTGGTGCATATATGTAGCCAATCTAAATAGTTCAAGTGGCAATCCATCGTTCAAACATATCTTAACCTAAAAACATGCCTAAAAGTGAATGTGAGCAGTCCCATTGATAAACTTTTATATCAGCCATTAAAACTAAAACAACGGCTGATATTATAATCCACAAATCTAATGGTTTAAATCTCTTTAAAACACCATTTTGGACACATAGCCCTTCAATCTATGATCTATTACTTTGACGGTATGAATCATCCACATCTTAAATTATTAATGGTGTAAGATCATTTAAACACCGAGTTTTTGTTTAAAAGACAATCAGGAGAGTCGGGTCCTTTATATTAATGAAAATATATCTTCTTAACCCATGTTTAAAGCCCATGATTAATCATGCACTACCCTTTATGAATAAAGCACACACCTAATACAAACTCTCTTCTTTATGAGTTAGTATCAAGTATTTTATTGATGGAACAAAGAAAGTATAAATGTTAATCTTCCTGCGTCTTCGAAAATCTATAGATATTTTTCTTTGACTTTTAATCATTCTATGGAAGGGGATTGACCTGTGCTCCAATGGTGATGCCCTCACGCATGCAGCATTGAGGTCAAGAGTTCAAATCTCATATTTACCTATTGAAATAAAAACTTTTCTTTTGAAAAAAAAAAAAACCTTTTCTTTTGAGCTAGTATCGGTATTACAAAAAATAAGATTATTAGCGCCAGTTTTTTGGAGCAAAAAACTGCCGCTATTAATAAAAAACTTATTAAAATTATTAGAGGCAAGAGTATTAACGGCAATTTTTTATTAATAGTGATAGTTTTTGGCTGTCGCTAATAGTCATACTTTTTGTAGATACAAAAATATTATTAATAAAAATAGTTAAAAGGTCAAAATTGTACTTTCATTCATTTAGCGTTCATGAGAAGTCTCAAGTCTCCCATGCATTTACCATTGTGATGGAGGAAGATTGACATATATAATGTCTGTGGTAGAAAGACCGAACACCTAATATCTTCTCTATCTTTTCTTTAATTTGTATATATTTTTTAGCGTTGTGATGTCAGTACAAGCTAATACTCTCTACCCTTAATACACTTCACATTAATCAATCTACATAAACTCTCATTTCACTGGTCTACATGGAGTTACAGTGGGAGAAATAAATAGTACTTAGATTGAGATATAGAATTTTTACCTTTTTTTTGTAAGAATTATACTCTTCTTACTTCATTTAAATAGGAAAAATGGTGTTTAAATGATTTTACTAAGGTGTGAGTAGTCCATATTGTCAAAGTGATGACTTCCCATGCTTTTACCATTTTGATGGAGAGAGATTGACGTATGTAATGCCTTTGGTGGATAGACCGAACACCTAATATCATCTCTATCTTTTCCTTAATTTATGTATATTTTTCAGAGTTTTCAAATTGCTACAAGCTAGATACTCTCTACACTTAATACACCTCACACTAACCAATCTACATAAATTCTTATTTCAATGGTTTAGATTGAATTATAATGAGAGAAATAAATAGTATTTATAATGAGGTGTATAATTTGTACCTTCTTTTTATTAAGAATCAAACTCTTCTTATTATCATTTAAATACAAGAATGGTGTTTAAATGATGTTACTTAATTAGATGTGAGTAGTTTATATAGTCAAAGTGATAAATCATACATTAAAGATTAATGGACCTTGAAATCATATTACTTGATAGATTTAAAACATGTTATCCATGCATTGAACATTGAAGGTTAATGAGCCTAGAAATCATATTACTTGATAGGTTTAAAACATATTATTTATGCATTCTAATATCAATCATTATTATTTATTTTTAATCATTGATATTAAAGTTCATTAATTGGATGTGTTACTAATTGTCATATTCTGTACCAATGCAAGCATAATTCTCCTTATAGTTATAATATTGAGCCAAGACGGAATGGATTGGCTATAGTAGATCTCGATCAACTGTGTTGATCCTTAAAAAGGATCCATCCTATCCTTTTGCGAGGCTTTGCACTTCTAAAAAAATTGTGTTTTTAAACCTTTCGTAACCTTGGTTAAATATGTATGGCGGTACGAATATGTGGAACCTGTTGGAAAACTATGAAAAGTTGACATGAAATAATACAAAAAATCAGTCTGTGGTACGAGAAATATCGTTGTCTTTAATCCAATATTTTCTCCCACCACTTCGACAAAGTGGTCACTAACAAATTATCGGCAAACTGATTCAATGATACAACGAATTGACTGTGTATTATTATAAAGTATTTGGTGAATTCATTCACGCTATCCGAACACTAAATATTTCAAGAATGTTATGATTAAGACCTTTAAAGACAGAATTAGAGAGAAGGGATAGAGACTCCAATGTAGTAAGAACAATGATTTTAGATTCCTTAAATAAAAAATCAAGTGATATGTTAATGCACCATTTTCTTATGAAAAGGTGTTACATGCATCCCTTTCAAAAATGCACACCACTTTAAAAAGGCACTTATTTGAAAAGACACCTCTTTGGAAAATGCATAAGTTTTAAAACTTTTAAATATCCAACAATCCCCCATTATTTAAAAGTTTTAGATCAGAGCAAAGTCATAAATATATGCATAAATAAAAATGTCTTACAGACTTGAATTTTCACTTTAGTGAGAATAACTCAACGTTTGCCAAAGTCTAATCTTGAACTAACGATCTTATACGATAAATCAAAATTATTCCACTCACATATTTAATATATTTAGCGTTCAATAAATTAGTTAGCACATTTAGGCCATATATTAGTACCATGATTTTCATAAGTATTTATGAGATAAAGTCATATATCATAGAAGGTAGCTCCACACTCACACTTATATAGGTAAACATATAAGAGATGCCTTTGTAACTTTAACTCTTAACGCATTGTATTATAGCGTCTATTAAGAGCAATGCTCAACCTTTTATCCATTACAGGTAAAACACTACCCTTCCAGCTGGGATAGTTATGAGAATTTAATTCTCATCAATGTAGTTCCCCTTTGCCTGTCACGGATTTACGACTTATTTTTCCTTTTGAACCTAAACATTGACTAAACAAATATTAGATAGGATTTTCATCATAAGTGACTGTTTGAGTAAATCATTTTAAACTCATCCCAATTCTTCTTTCAGACTAATACTTTTCATAATTGCTCATAATTGCAATTATCAACATATAAAGTGTTTCTTCAGTTATTTCTATTTAAAATCACATATAATTTGTTTCTTGTTCATTGATAAGGAAACAAGTTCCATAGAGAATTTAAAAGTTTTAACTTAATCTTTATTAGCATGTCTATCAATAGACCCTTAAATCACTTCATTTCTCTACTTAGGGAGTCATTACTTGCACACGTTTTTAAGTGATTACACTGAATTTAAAGACGGACTTGGTATTTTAGGAACATGTGATATGTAAAAATGTAATATGGGCCGTCTGATTTGAAGTTCATGATCAATAGATCACTGGTACATAAAATTGGAGCAAAACACGATACTTGACATATGATCTATTGTAGTTAACTATTGAATTATATAATAGCCTTTGACTCCATTTAATCAAATAATGAAAATGATATTTTGTTCTAATGTTTTGTAATTGATATATTTAAATCATGGCCTTCAAATCAAACGCGTTAGATGGTGTTTTCTCAGAGTAGAGATTGCCAAACTTGCAAGTTTTTCTTTTAAATTCGGTGCAATCCGGTGCAATCACTTGAAAAGCGTGTGCAAGTAATGACTCCCTTCTAGTTATTTCAATACAAGCAATATACTCAATGAGATTTATAATTGTTTCTTAACATATCTTGCGAGACCATACAAACAACACACGCAATGAGATTTATAGTTGTGACTTCCTTTGTTAAAAGGAAATCATCTTTAAACAATTTAGATTTTCAAATCTAAATCTATTATCTTCTTAAGATAATTCTTAGCATTTCCGCTCAATTCACTTCTCAATGAATTCAATGCAATAGAATATTTATGTAATGAAAGATATCAGAGTTTCATGCATGCTTGAAAAGAAATAATCATGTTCCTTAAAGCAAATAATTAAGAAATCTAAAAAATATATATAATAATCTAATCAGAATTACTTAAGCATAGAATTATTTGAATTAATAAAAATTTTTGTAAAACTAATGTTTGAAAGAAGTACCATGTTCCGTGCTTCTTCAAACATCAAAATAAATCCTAACAAGTGTAATTGAATATATGTATTGGAGATAACATAACCAAATTAAAAATTAATAATAATAAATGAAGTCAAATTCTACTTACCCGTTACTAAAAAAAAATATAAACCGACTTCATGAAACGGTTTTATCTCTTTGGCTAACTGCAACATTCCCACACTCTAGACTTCCACGTGTGGGAACTGGAGACAATAATCACCCAAATCCAAAACGTCGCCTCAAATCCAACAATACGCTCAAACGAGTTATCACCGATCTCGACTCTATGGCTTGCTTCTCTACATCAAATAGAGAATTTCAAGTACAAATACGATCTCTTGTCTATAGGATGGGCGCGTCACTAGAGTGCTCCGCAATAGATTTCGGCATCATGATTCCTCCGCTATAATTCATTTGAAACTAACAAATATTGGTATAAAATTTTTAGAAAATTATGAAAAGTTGACCCTAAATAATACAGGGAACTGGTCCTAGGCACGAGAAATATCACTGTCTTTAAACCAATATTTACCCCTAGCACTTCAACAAAGTGGTCACCAGTAGGTTACCAACAAACTGATTCAGGATACAACGAACCGACTATGTATTCTTGTGAAGTATTTGGTGAATCCGTTCACGCTATCCGAACACTAAATATTGCAAAAATGCTCTGATCAAGACCTTTAAAGACAGAACCAGAGAGAAGGGAGGGAGACTATAATATAGTGAGAAAATAATGATTTTAGATTTCTTAAATAAAAAATCAAGTGGTATGTTAATGCATTATTTTCCTATGAAAAGGTACTACATGCATCCTGTCACGACCCAGAATCCTAGCCGATCTCAAGGGCATAGAATTCCATGTTATGACACCGCACGCTTGTTAAGGCGATAAGCGGACATACATATCTTACTAGATATTATATAAAACTGGGCTCTCAAAAATCGTGAACCAAAATTTCTTCTATATTAAAAATCTCCTTCATTATGTTTATATTGAATTTGGAGCCCATGATACTAAATGACCATATATAAAAGTACGATCAACTCTTAAAATGTCTTTCCAAATATTTAATATATACCTGATATTGTCTAACTGGTCCTCCACGTCATTACCCTCATAAACCACATAGTCTACTAGCGCATCAAGTCCACCAAGCAGTGTAGTCCATATCTTCACCTGCAGCTGTTAGTTTTTGGGAGGAGGATGAGTTTACTCAATCACGTAAACTCAGTGGGTTGCATAACCGATCCACCACAATCTACCTAAGTGATCGTGGGTGCAACTTCGTGAGTGGAAGTGAATTTTTTATAATTTCATATAAACAACATAATGAAAGATCTCATAAACATTTCATACCCTATAAAGCTATAAAACTGAAAGAATATAACAGCTTTTAATGCATATGATGCTTAACACTTTTCTTACCTGTCTTGTCAACTTAACTTATGTGACATATCGAAAGTTTTATTATTACTTCATATGCCTACACAATGTACTTTGTATTTTACTTATCTTATTTAAATGACCAGTGTCAGGATCGCTGCTCGAGCCTACCACGTGAAGTTCACGTGTAAATAATCACCTAACCTTCATATCATAACATAAACCATCATCCAGCCCGATGAGGTTGCGCGCATAAAAATTAGTGTTCCCTTAAGTCGAGATATTGTCGTATTATATTATCCTTAAGACCCGTCTTGACTGTAGACGTTATACCCTTACGGTTGCTCGTAAGGTATGACACGTGTAGAAACTTAATTCATATTTAGCTGACCTTCACAGCGTATGTGACAGCCCAGATTTCGGTGCTCCGAAACCCGTGCCATCAGCACGATCATCTTGACCGTGCCCCTTAGCTTAGCACGGAACATTGGCATATCAAGCATAAAATGAAATAATAGATGAAACTGCAGAATTTAAATCTATATTTAAGCAATTCTCCAAAAGACAATTCTCACTTCGTTGGAATCGTACTTTGATCAAAACTTCCTTTGATCAATTCGTTAAATCATACTTTGATCAAAACTTCCTTTGAATTACAAGTATCGTGGAGATTTCCACAAACATGTTTGTGGATTTACATTGGATTCTCACGTCGTTGGAAACAAGGCTGGATATTGTTCCTTCACATCGGCCTCTCGTTCCCAAGTAGCCTCTTCTTTTGGATGATTGTTCCACCGAACAAGCACTAAGGGAATCACTTTAGTGCGCAGTACTTGTTCCTTTCGATCCAATATTTCCACAGGTTCCTCTATCGTGCTCATGTCCTCACACATCTCCATAGGTTGTTTTCCTAACACATGAGACGGATCATTCACATACTTTCTGAGCATCGATATGTGGAAAACGTTATGTACTCGATCAAACAGCGGTGGTAAACCAATGCGATACGCAACTACACCTACGCGTCCCAAAATTTCAAATGGTCCAACATAACGTGGGCTTAACTTTCCTCTCTTGCCAAATCTCATTACGCCTTTCATAGGTGACACTTTCACAAACACGTGCTCACCCACTTTATAGTCGACACTAGTCCGCTTCATGTCGGCGTAACTTTTCTGTCTACTCTGTGCTGACTTCAGCCTTTCTTTGATAATTCGAACAACGGTGGTGTTGTCTTCAAGTAGTTTTGGCCCTAAAACAAATTTCTCACCTGTTTCCTCCCAATTGAGGGGTGATTTGCATCGTCGTCCATACAGAGCTTCATACGGTGCCATGCCAATGCTCGTTTGGAAACTGTTGTTGTATGCGAATTGAAACGGTAGATACTCATCCCGATATCTAGCATGCACGCCGAGCATGTCTTCTATTACTTGGTTCACTCGCTGCACGCCCATCAGTTTGAGGATGGAAAGCTGAACTAAAGTCTAGTCGTGTTCCCATTCCTTCTTGAAATTTCTTCCAAAACTTGGATGTATATAGTGGATCACGATCTGAAACTATGCTGCTTGGGATCTCATGTAATCTTATAATCTCCTTCATGTATAAGTCTGCCAGTCTTCCTGCCGTATACGTTGTATTGTACGGCAAAAAGTGCGCTGATTTGGTCAATCGGTCTACGACGACCCAAATGGCATTGTGTCTCTTGGCAGTACGGGGCAATCCAACAATGAAGTCCATTGAGATCGATTCCCACTTCCATTCTGGGATTGGTAAAGGTTGCAATAGTCCAGCAGGATGTCTATGATCAACCTTCACTTGCTGACAAGTCAAACACCGTGACACGTACTCGGCCACGTCTTGCTTCAGTCCTCTCTACCAGTAGTTCTTTTTCAAATCTTGGTACATTTTGGTGCTACCAGGGTGGATAGCATAATTTGACTTATGGGCTTCATGAAGAATGGTTCGTCTTAGATCGGCATTGTCCGGAATGCATAGACGGCCCTTAAACAATAAAGAACCATCTTCTTTAACCGAGAAGTCCGACCTGATGCCTTCACTCACGTCTTGATGAATCTTTGTTAATGCCGAATCTTTCATCTGTAGATCGTGGATATGCTCAAATATCACTGACTTTACTGATATGTTAGCCAAAAAGGATCCGGTGGCTTTTGACTCAATGTTCGCATCGTAGAATGCCAGGTCTTCCAATAATTTCCATCGGTGCATACCCAAAATCAAACAAGCTAACTGAGCTGAACCTTTCTGACTCAATGCGTCGGCTACTACATTCTCCTTGCCTGGGTGGTATTGTATGGAGCAATCATAATCCTTGAGGAATTCCATCCACCTGCGCTGTCTCATGTTGAGCTCTTTCTGTGTAAACAGGTATCGGAGGCTCTTATGATCGGTGAAAATTTCAAAAGTCTCACCATACAAGTAATGTCTCCAAATCTTGATATAAAATGACTCAATTGCTGTTAGTTCCAAGTCATGAGTCGGGTAATTTTTCTCATGTTCTTTCAGCTGTCTTGATCCGTAAGCTATCACCTTCTTGTGTTGGTTGAGTACACAACCAAGGCCATTGTATGACGTCACAGACACGTATCCTCCATCTCAAGGAATCGCTAACACTAGAGCCGAAGTGAGTCTCGTTTTGAGTTCTTGAAAACTCTTCTCGCATGCCTCACTCCACTCAAACCTTGAATCTTTTCGTGTCAGCTTTGTGAGAGGTCCCGATATCTTTGAAAACCCCTCAACGAAATGTTGATAATAGCCTGCTAAGCCCAGAAAACTTCGGACATCGGTCACTGTCTTTGGTTGCTCCCATTTAACCACTGCTTCTATCTTTGCTGGATCTACAGTGACACCATGCTTTGAGACGACATGTCCCAAAAAGCTAACCTCTTCCAACCAAAACTCACATTTGCAGAGTTTGGCATACAATTAGTGTTCATGCAGCGTCTGTAGAGCAATCCTCAAGTGTTCTTCGTGTTCCGCCTTGGATTTGGAGTATATCAGTATATCATCAACAAACACTACGACGCAGGAGTCCAAGTGTGGTTTAAACACTCGGTTCATTAGATCCATAAACGACGCTGGAGCATTCGTCAATCCAAACGGCATCACAAGGAATTCATAGTGTCCATACCGTGTCCGAAAAGTCGCATCTTCCTAATGTCCTCACTTGACTTCAAGAATCGATGATACCCAGATCTCAGGTCGATCTTGGAAAAATACCTTGCTCCTTGCAGTTGGTCGAATAGATCGTCAATTCTAGGCAAAGGGTAACGGTTCTTCACAGTGAGCTTGTTCAATTGTCGATAGTCAATGCATAGTCGCATTGACCCATCTTTCTTCTTGACAAACAAAATCGGTGCTCCCCATGGAGACACGCTCGGTCTAACAAACCCCTTGTCCATAAGCTCTTGTAGTTGTTTCTTCAACTCCTTCAACTCAGTAGGAGCCATTCTATAAGGTGCTTTCGAAATAGGCTCCGTTCCTGGTGCTAAGTCAATGGCGAATTCTACCTCTCTTTCTGGAGGTAATCCAGGTAATTCTTCTGGAAACACGTCGGCGAAGTCTCGCACAACTGCTATCTCCGAAATGATATTCTTTTCTTCCTTGTCCTCCTTTAAGAAAGCCAAGTATCCACTGTAACCCTTTCTGATCATTTTCTCGGCCCTGACTGCTGAGATCAGTGGCACAGATGACGACCTCACTCCTTGAAATCGAAATGATCTTCTTGTGTTGGGTCTAAAAATGACTATCTTATTCTTGCAATCGATGGTTGCACAATGCTGCGCCAACCAGTCCATGCCAAGGATCACATCGAACCCTTGCATGTCTAACAGTATCAACTTTGCTTCCAATTCATTCACCTCTAAGTCTCGAACTGCTACAATGATGGATTTGCAAACTAACTCCATGTCTACTAACTCTCCAGTCGGAATAGACACAGATAGGACGAAATTCAACGCCTCTGGAACAATCTTCATCTTCTTGGCGAAACGTGGAGTGACGAATGAGTGGGTAGACCCTGGGTCTATCAACACTCTAGCGTCATATCCAACAAAGCATCCTTTTTCATAAATAGTTAAAGTACCTATAGTATACACACATACATACAATAATTTATACATCAAAATACACCCTTAATTCACATATAGATTTAGTATTGAGAAAAAGAATCTATACCATTCCTAATGCATGCACCTTCTCTATCTACAATTTTAATGAAGTGAAAATTTTCTTTAAATTTAATGAGTCTCACCTTGGATGACGTCATGCACGTTCCCTGCTTCCGGAGTAGTGACTGCATAGGCTCTCCCTTGAACGATCGGCTTCCTTGCTTGAATGGGTCGTGGCGCTGCAACTGAAGCCGTCTTTCTTTTATCCGCCTCGGGGCAATCCTTGATCAAGTGGCCCACCTTGCCACATCGGAAACAACCCTAGTTCCCAATCTACAATCCACTGTCCTATGAGGCTTGCCACACTTTGCGCAAGTCTCCCGAGGTGTGGAAGAAACAGTACGAGAACCCTGTGTGATAGTGGCGCCAGTAGACATGGCAGGGCTCTCATAGCGTAAAGGTCTCCCCGACGCAAGTAATGGAAACCTCTGTTGGTGTTGTTGTTGCACCGGCCTTCCGAAACCTCCCTGAAACCGTGGTCTCTGATTTTGGGCCATGAACCTCGGCTTTTTGTTCACCGGTTCATGGGTCCCCGTCCTTCCTTGTTCATTTCCTCCTCTCTGCTGCTCTCTCTGTCGATATCTATTTGTATTCTCCTCTTCAACCACTAGTGCTTTACTCATTACCTCTTCATAAGTCCTCAATTGAAATGGAGCTACGCCTCCCCTAACCTCAGGCTTCAATACTTGCTGAAACCTCTTGGACTTTATCACTTCAGTAGCGACGTAATCCGGAGCAAAACGGGCAAGTCGTAGAAACTCCCCCCCATATTCTCTCACTGTCATTCTCCCTTGCACTAACTGTAGAAATTGTATCTCGAGCTGGTTCCTCACCACTTCCAGAAAATATTGTTTGTTGAACTCCTCAACAAACTCCTCTCAAGTCCAAGGCAACTCTGGGGTCTCCTGAGCCCGAGTCCGTATCACGGACTTCCACCAAGGCCCAGCCTCCCCATCCAACATATAAGCTGCCCATCTAACACTCTCATCTTCCGTGCATGTCAGCACGCTAAAGACTTTCTCCATCTCCATAAGCCAGTTGTCACGGGGTAACTTTTTTTAACGCCCGTGCGGCGCCTCGCTGTCACTACAGCGAGGCCAGCCTGACTCAGATACCAGTTTGTCACAAGGCATAACCTAACATTGGTTATCACGCCCGTGCCACATCTCGCTGCCGCGCACAGTGAGACCTCATATCCAACCATCACTCTGATACCACCCGCCTAGAGGACGGGAACTCCCGCGTCGTGGTTGCCTTCACTCGAGGCAAACCCACTCAATGCATTGTGTCTACTCGCGACACACATGCCAGCACCTCAGTGCCCCTTGGCTTGTCCAGCTTCACCCTGTGCAGTGCACTAGTTCCTCGCTTAAGACAAAGGCATGCCCCTCTTCATGCCATTCAAGCCAAGCAACGTGTGTGGTCCACGCGACCAGCACGCTAGGAGTAGCATGCGGCTCTTCATGCTCTCCAAACCAAGCATCGTGTGAGGCCAGCACGACCAGCACACTTCTGCTCCAGGCCCTCAGCTAGTGTGCGCTACTGCGCCCCACATAGCCCTTGAGAGCCCCAGTGAGGCCACCGACCCATGTGCACCGCGAAGCGGGCACGGGGCCACATATAGTAGCCTCACCCTGTGTGACACATGGCATCAGCACCCGCATTCTTTGCGATGTTCTAGGCCCACCCCTAACCTAGAAAGCACATGCGCTCTTCCCGCAACGCAAGGCCCCATGTGTGGGAGAATAGCTCCATAACTCCCTTCCCCCTATATATGGTCTAAAGACCAACTTAGGCAAAATAGCAGAAAACCCTCAAACCTATTGGTTTGTCATACCCCCATGGCACACGATCTCCTGCCCGTGGCACACACCTGCAAAGGTGGTGTCTTGCCATTAAATATGGCACACGATCCTCTGACCGTGGCACCCAGTGCCATCCTCCAAGCCCACAAGGCTTGCTAGGTCACGCATCAACGTCTCTTACGACCGTGTCGCGTCCGTGTCGCGTCCGCATCGCGACTACGTCATGAGGCCCTCATGGCCTCATGTCCAACATAGCACTGCATCGCGACCATGTCGCGTCCGTGTCGCGACCATGCCGCAAGGCCCTCATGGCCTCATGTTGCGTGCCCTCATGGCACCACATGGCGTACCCTCATGGCACCGCATCACGTCTAAGTCATGACTGTGTCTCGCGTTACTTGACACCATATCGGGTCCGTCATTGCACCCAGATGCCGCGTGCCCTCTTAGCACCGCATCGCGTACACTCTTGGCACCGCATCGCTTGCCATACGAGCTAGATGTCGCGTGTCCTCTTGACACCACATCGCGTGCCACCATGGCACCGCCTCATGTACCTTAGCACTTGGACGTCGCGTGCCCTCTTGGCACCACGTCACGTGCCCCAACGCGGAGCACCGCACTACGTGCCTTATAGCACCAAGACGTCGCGTGCCCTCTTGACACCACGTCGCGTGCTCCAACGCGGAGCACCGCATTCTAAGCCCTTCACGCGTCTAGCCACCATACTAGATCGCAGCTTAGTTCGGTCACCGTCGCATCATGCATCAGGGACTCATGCACATGTCGCAGGGCCACGTGCCTCTGCGCCCACGCGTGCTACGCGGCTAGCTTACAAGGTCCGCTTGCCTTCTCGCTAGCTAAGTGCCCAGTTCGAAGGTCGTCATGCCTTCATGCTGGCGCACAGATTAATGAGGCCGTCACATCCTCCCCGACTCAATAAGGTCAACGTCCTCGTTGACGCAGTATCTCAAGGAAATGGACCATGCCACATCCACCAATCTGGTTGTGTCAACGTCTTTATTGACAGTAAGACTCGCATCAGTTCCTCGACCTATGTCTTCACCCCATGCGAAACCTATTCAGAGTCACTTTTCTCGCAGTGTACTCCAATTTTACACTTAGCGTCCCACGCTAAATCGGCCTATCTTAGCTCGTGTGTGGCCCTCGTCACCAACACACATAGTATTCGGACCCTCTGGCCCATGTACTCTACTGAGTCTCACATCGCATTCTCTTGCAGACGTGTTCCACCAATATCTAGCCCCGAGGTTTCTCACCTCCTCGCTGGATCAATTTGGTCCTATCCACGTGGTTCCACACCACGCTATCCGCCACTATGCCATACACTGAGCATTAGTGATTACAGCTCACTCTAGTACCTCGACACCACGTGTCTTCACCCAAGAGTTCGCTTAAAAAGTTTTGAATGTGAAGCATTTTAGTGCTTCGGTCTATGCAGTAGGGGTGTGATTTTGGTCACATTTTTCTCCCCCACTCGATGCGTTGACATTCTCGTCAGCATCCGAACTCCTACGTCAGTACCTCAACACATAATCTAGTACTTCAACCATGTTCAGTGTTTTCACCCCACGTAGTGTTCTAGCCTACTTGGTCCGGTCAGTATTTCACCCAGGTATCTTTATATACCAGTTCCTCATACAGCCGGAAGCAAGACAATCGTTAGCAACCAAGCTTCCGCAACTCATTGCCCCCCGTAGCTCTCTAGGTTTTCAACAGTCCATCTTCACCCAGGAGTTTACCTTTCATTACCGCCTGTAGTCTAGCACCTCAACACATCCGTGTCTTCGCCCAAGAGTTCGACCTGCGTGTGATTCGTAGAACTCCAGTACCTCGATGTATGTTTCCAACCACGAGATTGCCACCCAAGCAAATTTTGCAGCTCTAGTGCCTCGATATAGGCTTTATCTCCTTCGATCATAGCAACCGATGGAACCCAGCTTTATCGGACCTTTAGACTTGATCAACACACAAGCCCTCAATGATCCTGCAGCGCTCTAGTACCTCAACACCTCCGTGTTTTCACCCAAGAGCCTGCCATGAACACCTTGCTCAATCAATGAAGCTCACTGCTTCTCACACTATAGTACCTCGACCTCTGTCTTCACCCAATAGTGTGACTCGAGTCACCTCTAGCAACCCGGCTTACGGTCCTTCACGTAGACCAAATATTTTAACGATCACCTGGGACTCACTTCCTCTGAAGATACCCATCTGGTTCATCCATTGGCTTTCCTCGATCACCTGGATCTTAGTCCAGCCATCCGTCACTCGCGGACATTGTGCCTTATCGTCACACAAGGCAACGAGCTTCAATTCCCTAGTCCGTTCACTTAGCTCAATCGGGCTTCGCGATAGCTCGCTAATCAGATTATCGATCCTGGGTCCTTGCAGCATGTTGATCTTTACCTTGCCGCATACCAGCGGTCCAGACCCTCATGTCATATGCCAATGACCGATTTCGAAATCTCAGCTTCTCAAGTGAGACTGGAGCATCCAACCTGCTCCTTGCCATCCATGGCAATAGTGCTCTCAGCACCAACGTGATCCAACGTCTCATGTTGGAGATCACTAGCGTTCATCCGCCTCGGACCGACCCGCTACTTCAACGTGTGGCACTTGCAGCCAACAAGTTGTTAAATGTGAATGGAGCATCCTACTTGCTCCTTGCCATTCATGGCAACAGTGCTCTTAGCACCAACGTGATCCAACGTCTCATGTTGGAGATCACTAGCGTTCATCCATCCTGGACCGACCCGCTACCGTAATGTATAGCCTTCATAGGCGACAACCATTACGAAATTATAACGGAGCATCGCCCGTGCTCCATGCCTACATGGCAACGGTGCACTCAGCACCTGTGTGACTCAACGTCTCATGTTGAAAGTCACCAGCGTCCATCCACCCGGACCGGCCTGCTAACTCAACGCGTGGCTCACATGGCCAACTAGCGTCGAGTTCCTTTTTCGCGACAAGTAACCCAGCAGTACCGTCCCTCTGCGTGTGACTCATTCGCATCTCAATCGCAGATGTGCAACTCTACTGCACCCTAGTAACTCTGGTTGTCACAAAATCAGAGCGCACCTCATCGCTCTAGCTTGCAAAAGCAGTCCCAATCGGAACGATCTGGCTTTGATACCAACTGTCACGGGGTAACCTTTTTGGCGCTTGCGTCGGCGCTCATTGTCGCTACGGCCGAGGCCCCGACTCAGATACCAGTTTGTCACAAGGCATAACCTAACATTGGTTATCACGCCCGTGCCACATCTCGCTGCCGCGCGCAACGAGACCTCATATCCAACCATCACTCTGATACCACCCGCCTAGAGGACGGGAACTCCCGCGTCGTGGTTGCCTTCACTCGAGGCAAACCCACTCAATGCATTATGTCTACTCGCGACACACATGCCAGCACCTCAGTGCCCCTTGGCTTGTCCAGCTTCACCCTGTGCAGTGCACTAGTTCCTCGCTTAAGACAAAGGCATGCCCCTCTTCATGCCATTCAAGCCAAGCAACGTGTGTGGTCCACGCGACCAGCACGTTAGGAGTAGCCTGCGGCTCTTCATGCTCTCCAAACCAAGCATCGTGTGAGGCCAGCACGACCAGCACACTTCTGCTCCAGGCCCTCAGCTAGTGTGCGCTACTGCGCCCCACATAGCCCTTGAGAGCCCCAGTGAGGCCACCGACCCATGTGCACCGCGACGCAGGCACGGGGCCACATAGTAGCCTCACCCCAGGTGACACATGGCATCGCCGCAGCGCCGCATTGCTGCAGCGATGTTCTAGGCCCACCCCTAACCTAGAAAGCACATGCGCTCCTCCCGCAACGCAAGGCCCCATGTGTGGGAGAATAGCTCCATAACTCCCTTCCCCCTACATATGGTCTAAAGACCAACTTAGGCAAAATAGCAGAAAACCCTCAAACCTATTGGTTTGTCATACCCCCATGGCACACGATCTCCTGCCCGTGGCACACACCTGCAAAGGTGGTGTCTTGCCATTAAATATGGCACACGATCCTCTGACCGTGGCACCCAGTGCCATCCTCCAAGCCCACAAGGCTTGCTAGGTCACACATCAACGTCTCTTACGACCGTGTCGCGTCCGCATCGCGACTACGTCATGAGGCCCTCATGGCCTCATGTCCAACATAGCACTGCATCGCGACCATGTCGCGTCCGTGTCGCGACCATGCCGCAAGGCCCTCATGGCCTCATGTCGCGTGCCCTCATGGCACCACATGGCGTACCCTCATGGCACCGCATCACGTCTAAGTCGTGACTGTGTCTCGCGTTACTTGACACCATATCGGGTCCGTCATTGCACCCAGATGTCGCGTGCCCTCTTAGCACCGCATCGCGTACACTCTTGGCACCGCATCGCTTGCCATACGAGCTAGATGTCGCGTGTCCTCTTGACACCACATCGCGTGCCACCATGGCACCGCCTCATGTGCCTTAGCACTTGGACATCGCGTGCCCTCTTGGCACCACGTCACGTGCCCCAACGTGGAGCACCGCACTACGTGCCTTATGGCACCAAGACGTCGCGTGCCCTCTTGACACCACGTCGCGTGCTCCATCGCGGAGCACCGCATTCTAAGCCCTTCACGCGTCTTGCCACCATACTAGACCGCAGCTTAGTTCGGTCACCGTCGCATCATGCATCAGGGACTCATGCACATGTCGCAGGGCCACGTGCCTCTGCGCCCACGCGTGCTACGCGGCTAGCTTACAAGGTCCTCTTGCCTTCTCGCTAGCTAAGTGCCCAATTCGAAGGTCGTCATGCCTTCATGCTGGCGCACAGATTAATGAGGCCGTCACACAGTTCTCAGCGGCCATTGTGTCTGCCTGCCCAGAAAATGAAGGAGGTCTCATCCTCCTAAACTCTGTAAAAGATGAGGGCGAGGCGCAGTCCTACTGTGTGGTGTAGGTGGGTCATTCTCTTCGACGCTGTGAGTCGCAAAGGATGCGACTTGTTGTGCCATGGCCCATAGTGTGCATCATCCTTTGTCGCTCCTCTCTATCTTCCTGTCTTTCTCTCACTCTCTCTTATTCTCTTAGATCTTGATCCTGCCGATCTCGATCCTCTTCATCATGCTGTCTACTATTACTGCCCCCTGGGGCCTCAGTACCTCCTAAAGGCACTCTATTAGTAGGAGAGATGTAATCATCTCCACTACGTAGGCTCCTCTGTTGGCCTCCCCTTGGTCGGCTTCTTCCTCTAGATGACATTTGCGACTGCATTTGAAATTAAAGCTTCGTTAGCAGAAGCTCCTATGTTCTGACCAAAAGGACGGTTGTCAGAATTACCAAAAGAAAATGGCTTTGATACCAACTGTGACAGCCCAGATTTCGACGCTTCGAAACCCGTGCCATCAGCACGATCATCTTGATCGTGTCCCTTAGCTTAGCACGGAACATTGGCATATCAAACATAAAATGAAATAATAGATGAAACTGCAGAATTTAAATCTATATTCTCCAAAAGACAGTTCTACCCTCATGCCTCTGCATGAATGGAGAACCGATCTGAACCATCGATTATAGCAATCATCACGGATGGTTCTCCCCAAAAGAATAATCCCAAACTCAATATATACATGGTTTAACCAAAACAAGGCTTGACATACCAAGCCGTATAATCCCTTTCAAAAAGCCCTCAAAGCGGCACAACGGAGTCCTCTAGAAGAAGTCCTTAGGAGGTGGCTCCAACTCGTCGCGGCCGCAAGGTCCGACTCACCAGGGTCAGCGTCTCCTGAAGCCTCGGCCGCTGCTAGTAGTGGACCTGCGACGTATAGTCTATAGGGTGAACTACATCCTAGCTCAATAGGGAATAAAACACAGTTGAACATATAAATTATTACTCACATATATTCCATGATATGCCATGCATGATGTGTCTATGCAATTACTGATGAAACAGTTAAAAAGTATTACATTTTACTGGTAGTTTACTCGTGTCTTTTATTTACTCATGAATAATGCTGAAAAGGCCTAAAGCAAAACTTAAACTTTCAACTTAAGTAATCCCCGAGCAATATAGCATCGAGCCCCGATGAGATACCCTTCATCGTCATCTATATAGACACTTTTAACGTATTCCCTGGGAATACAATATAGTACCCAAGCCCCTTTCCACAGGGTTTGGTGGTTTCACTTGTCTCAAATCAACACCCCTGGGGTGTGCTTACTATGTACGGATAAGCCTCCGCACTGGCTTACGGTTTCGCCGCCGTATCGGTCACGGATATCCTGCCGTGTCATTCGTGGATATCCCGCCACGTCGGTGGGGTACCCTATCAAACCTCAAATAACAAAAATATCGGTGCCTTACATATAGTTATTCACCGTGTAAGTATGCTATCTTATATCAGTTAGGCCCTATCAAACATGATTTAATCTTGGATACATCCCTGGGATGTATCCATTCACTTGCATCACACCTGATGCTCTTATCTCTTTACATCTTCATCCCCTGGGGATGGCTCATTATACTTACTCTTATGGGTGTCACTCACACACACTTTTCACAATTCTTAAGCAATAAACATTTGAATTTGAATTCTATATCACTACATACATGCTCTTGTAAATATAAAGTACATGTTCAAGGTGTTCCCTACCTCAAGTCTTTGTTTGATCAACGCATCAAGGTCCCACGTGGCTCCTTGTGCACTAGTTCACACGTACCACATATGGTACCACATAACAGGTGAAACACATCACTAAAGATGCAATAAAGGAGGTCCAAGGCCCTCCATGAAGCTTGAAGTCAAACTCAAAAGTCAACAAAATTTAGCCCAGTCAATTAATCGAACTCCAAAATTGATTAATCGAAAGTCAATATCGATTAATCGATTCTCAAATCGATTAATCGAGATTTTCATTCGATTAATCGAATCCTAATTCGATTAATCGAACTTCTCTGTTCAGCTAAGTCGATTCTCAAATCGAGTAATCGAGTTCCCAAAATCGATTAATCGATCCCAAATCGATTAATCGAAATTTGAAATCGATTAATCGAAATCCCATTTCGATTAGTCGATTTTCCCCAAGTCATTTCCTCCACGGGTTCACCGAGGTTCCCACCGATGATTAATCGATACCCAAATCGATTAATCGAAATCCAAAGTCGATTAATCGAAACTCAGTTCGATTAATCGAACTCGGGTTCCTTGACTTTTCAACTTCCTGGCCAATTTCGATTAATCGAAACCCAATTTCGATTAATCGAAATTGCCAGATTCAGCCTCCTTTTGGCTGTTCTTTCCAATCTTTTTCCACTCTTTTTTCTCTATTTTTCTACACTTTTATCCTATATTTTACCCTATTTCTTACCACTATTTACCCTTACAATCCATGCATTTAAACTATATAACTCTTACCTTCAATCAATCTCAAATTGATTTCAAATCCATGGTTGGAAAGGCTAGGGTTCCAGCTTTAGCTTGAACGGATTCTCCTCGCTAAATCGGCCTCTTTAATGCTAGAATCCCCCTTCCAATCCCTCACAATAATGCTTGCTCAACCTCTCACTCCTCTCTCTCTCTTCTTTACTCCTTCAACAACCAATTTCCAGAATTTTAGGGTTATTAAACCCTTTTATCTTTCCCCCTTCCTTTGTGTGTTGAACACATACACCGCAGTAGGTGTATGCGACTTCGCATTTTCTATCATACACCACATAGACACTCAACCCATCACATCTCATTCGTTCATCACACCCCATACTAACTATTGGACTTCTATTTGGTCAAACCTATGACCGATCGGGCACGGATCCCGAGGTCACAGTTTGGCGTGATTTTTTAGGCTATTACAGCGTATCTTAACATATCAAATAATTATTCGATTTTGGGCTTAGGTCCCTGCCTCGATTTCATATTTGTGTGGGCTTAAGTCCCCACTTTCTTAACATCTCATAGCTTAACATATTCATATTTCATCTTTTCTTAAACTTAATTTAAATTGGCCATGGTGCTATAGGCTTCACTAATCATGTTTTTTAAGGGACGGGTTCCTTAGTAACCTGGATGTACCTTGTGTGGCATCCCATACTATCATAGAGGAGTTACATCCTTACATGGAGACCTACATTTCAAGTTCTGCATGATTGTGGAAAAATCTCACCGTGATAAAGGTTTAAAAGTTGTGTGTCGTATCTTATTCCTTTTTCTTAACATACATATGCCCTAACGTACTTCTAAGTGATGAATGTCACACAATATAAATAAATTATATAATAAGAAAATATCTAACCATAAAGGAACTAATATTACTCGTAATTTGTATGACTCGCTCATCATTAAGAGAAATAATAATGTGACCTACAATAAAGGTACGTGAGTATTAGAATACGTATCACAAGGTGATGTTAGACTAGTCTCATAAGATAAATCTTGTCAATCTGATGAAAACCAACTGATCCTTTACGTGATTCCAATAAGATTTAGTCTCGATATGACTCAATCACTTATAAACCATCGAATATTCGATACACGTATCTTAAGGTTAACGTGATCGAATTTTGAATAATCAATTCCTACCGATTTCATCAGTACAATGGATGTTTAGATACCATTTTGATCATTTAGACCATTAACTGAATGGTTCAAGATTTTGATCAAGAGCGTATCATCGTATGATCGTCGAGTGGTGTACACCATCTTGGTGTGATTTTAAGATCTATTTAGAAGATTCTCCTTATGTTAAAATGTGGGTTGGGCCTACCCTAGAGGTTGGACCCTAGTTCCTCATAAAAAGCAAGTGGCTCTTCTAGGTAAATAATGGGCCTATTGGGGTTCATAGACTAGACGGGTTGATGAGTAGTAAAATATGATGATATTTCACTCCTAAAGACCTATATTTAGTCACACGATGAAAGTTATTTAATATGTTTTATATAGTTTTAATGATTTACAGGTCTGGAGATGTGTTGAGCATAAACTAGCCCAAGAGTTTAGAAAATAACGTCAAATTCGTGCAACCTTGGATCATCTAGAACTTATCTCGACTTTCAGCTCAATTTTGACCTTTAAGAAATCAAATTCATGAAATTACTAAAACACCAAAGTTGTAGAGCTAATTGTCTTCTTTCCAACGCCGTAAGAATCGCCTCAATCCGACTTCAGAGTAAAAAGTTATGACTAAAATACTGAATCTGTGTTTGTTGAAGAGTTGAGCCGAGTTTTACGAAAATCTGGGAAGGTCGATGCATCAAGCAACAGACTTGATCAATCGACACTCAGACCGAATCTTTATGTTTTTAAAGCTCAAAATTAGGAAAAAAAAGTTAAGGTTTCAAAATTAGACTCTATTTAAGGGAAAATTAGAATTAGGGTTGTGAATCTCTCCCTTTGGGGAGCCTTCTATTTTCCTTAGCATTGTTCTTTCTATTTCCTAGTTTTAGGTCCTAGATTAGTTTGATTTCTGCATTTGAAGAAGAATTGTACCAGGTTAGATCAAAGCTTTTGTGAATTTTGTTGAAGCTCTTTACGGTATTTTAATGTCATTTTCAATTTCTGTCTTTATTTTATTATTTATTTCTATCATATGTGGCTAGTTTCATTGGGGATGGGGATTTAATAAACGCCATTCGAGGTGTTCATTCATAATAATTTAAATCTATAAGTTTAGATGTGAGATTGTTTTAATGACCCTGATGTTATTATCGATATGGATATAATCCGATTGCAATTTAAAATCTAGGAGCTAATCATGCCCTATGATTTCAGATCTGCAATGGTGATTCTAATCTAATTATTCCCTCATTTGAGTTAAGTTCTACCACTATCTGAGGTGTGAGTGTTAATCATACACTCATGGGATATTAATCATACATCTCCGTGACTTAGATCGGTAGTGTAGACTTTACTGCAGGAGTAAGTTCCAATTACCATCCGAGGTGTGAGTGTTAATTATACACTCATGGGATATTAATCATACATCTCCTTGATCTTAAATCAGTAGTATGAAATTTATCTAGAGATTGGGTTCTGAATACTATCTGAGGTATGAGTGTTAATCATACACTCATGGGATGTTAATCATACATCTTCTTGATCTCAGATCTGCACTTTAGAACTGATGTGTGTTTGGGTCCCGTACTTGCACATAAACATCTTTTGATAATCTCATATCTTAATCTACAGATTTATATTGCATAAATGATAAACCTACGATGAGGGGATTTTGTATCCCAATCCTTATCTTTTATTAATTGTTTAGATTTTATTTTACTACCTAGTCTTTATCTCATCTGCCAAACTCTCAGAATCATAAAATTAGTTTAAATATTATGCTAGATCTGTGATAATTCTTTTAGTTAAGTGCTATCTCCTCTTTAAAATTTTCTAACCAATCCTCGTGGGAACAATCTCGTATTCTGCACCCACTAACTATATCACGATTCGTGCACTTGCGAGTACAATAAAATTTTCACAACACGGGCCACCATGAGATGACCCATGTCCATTTATAATGGTCGAGCATCTTGAATCGGGTCAAGATCACATTTAACATGATTCTTGAGGTATTATAATTCTCACAGTATGAGTAAAATATACACCTAATTAGTTATTCTAAGTTTAGAAGATGGGTAAAAATGTGACTCATGCCCTTGAGTGCATCCAATAACACAGTACGACTAACCCCCATATATTTCATAGCTTTTCATGATTTTTAAGTATTAAGAATAGATTAAATAAAAATATGACGTACAACATAAACTATCAGATGCAACGTAGATCGTAGATTAAAGATGATCCATGCCTTGATCAATGGCTAGTTTGGTAATTCAAAGCATACACTAGGTGGTCAGATGTAACCCTTGTTGTGAAAAATAAGTTATACTCGCAAGCGCACGAATCGTGATGTAGTCAGTGGGTGCAGAGTACGAGATCGTTCTCACGAGGATTTGTTAGAAAATTTAAAAGAGGAGATAACAATTAACCAAAAGAATTACCACAGATCTAACACAATATTTAAACTAATCTTAAAGATTCTTAGAGTTTGATGGATGAGATAAACACTAAACAATAAATTAGAATTTAAACAGATGCTGAAAGATAAGGATTGGGATACTAAATCCTCCCATCATAGGTTTATCATTCATACAATACAAATCTCTGGATTAAGATTTGAAATCCTCAAAAGATGTCTATGTGCAAGCATGGGACCCGAGCACACATGAGTTCTAAATTGCAGATTTGAGATCACGGAGATGTATAATTAACATCCTATGAGTGAATGATTAGCACTCACACCCCAGATAGTATTCAGAACTCAATCTCTAGGTAAATTTCATACTACTGATCTAAGATGAAGGAGATGTATGATTAACATCTCATGAGTGTATGATCAATACTCACACCTCGGATGGTAATTGAAACTTACTCCTGGGATAAAGTCTATATTACTAATCTAAGATCACAGAGATATATGATTAACATCCCATGAGTGTAAGATTAATACTCACACCTCAAATAGTGGTAGAACTTAACCTAGAGAAGGTAGTAATTAGATTAGAATCACAATTGCAGATCTGAAATCATAGGGCATGATTAGCTCCTAGATTTCAAATTGCAATCAGATTATATCCATATCGATAATAATTTCAGGGCTATTAAAATAATTTCACATCCCAACCTGTAGATTTGTATTATTATGAATGAATACCTCGGATGGGGTTTATTAGATCTCATCCCCAATGAAACTTGTCATACATGATAGAAATAAATGACAAAATAAAGACAGAAATTAAAAATGACATTAAAATACCGTAAAGAGCTTCAATAAAATCCATAAAAGCTTTAATCTAACTCGGTACAATCATTCTTCAAATATAGAAATTAAACTAATCTAGGACCTTAAACTAGGAAAAAGAAAGAATAATGTTAAAGAAAATAAAAGGCTCCCCAAAGGGAGAGACCTCCTGACCCTCACTCTAATTTTTTCTTAAATAGGGTCTAATTTCGAAACCTTAACATTTTCTCCTAATTTTGAGCTTTAAAAAATATAAAGATTCGGTCCAAAGTCGATTGATCGATGCATCAAGCTTCTCAGATTTTCGTGAAACTCGACCTAACTCTTCAACAGATATAACCTCAGTATTTTGGTCATTACTTTTTATCTCGAAGTCAAATTGAGACAATTCTTACGATGTTGGAAATAAGACGACGAGCTCTACAACTTTGGTGTTTTAACAATTTCATGAATCTAATGTTTTAAAGGTCAAAATTAATCTTCTAGTCCGGATAAGTTCTGTATGATCCAAGGTAGCACTGATTTGACGTTATATTCTGAACTCTTGGATTATTTTATGCTCAACACATCTCCAGACCTGTAAATCACTAAAACTATATAAAACATATTAAATAGCTTTCATCGGATGACTAAATGTAGGTCTTTAGGGGTGAAATATTATCATATTTCACTACTCATCATAACCCCTAGTGCTAGTGCACAAAAAATTAAGAGCAATAGTCCATTAACCGAATGTAGCTGCTAAGTATTGGGAAATTTGGTGCCCAATTTTGAAGTCCCAAGGGTCTGTTTTGCCGAAAAACTTGTGTACCATATGGAAGGGTATAGTACCCTCTTGTTCTCGGCCAATGGGTTCAACCATAGGGTCAACCTTTTTACCATAACCGTCTTGCGAATCCACACAAAATATAAGATTGAGAAATTACAGTTTTCATATCATCATCCTAAATTTATCATATATAAGTGTAAAAGCATAGATTTAAAGAGATAGGAGGGAACCCACGTTATATGAGCCTTTGATCAGTTGGATGGGCACAAATTCAGCTTTTGCATCTGCCGTCATTCGATGATCGCCCACGGTGGTGCACCTTGTGTTATCACGGGTAAAGCTTCGATGTAGGCGGCGATGATGATGGTGTTACTGTTATAGCGCGAAATCATGTGATACTCGATTGTCCAAGGGATGGTGGTGGCGTCCGGCGATGTGACTTTGACGATGGATCAATGTGGTACTCGGTTGGATGCAAGGTGCATACGTATTGAGTTGGCGCACGAAACTCGAGAAATTGTTGTGCTTGAAGTATTTGGGAAGCAAATCTCCGACGAACACCACCGGCTTCTATACAAGGACATACACCCAATCCTCCCCCACGAGTTTCATGTTAGAGACCACTCAAAGAGCTCCAACAAAAATAAATGAGAGCTTTGTGTTATAGACGCTTGAAAAGGTTAGAGAGAGAAAGAAGAGAGAGAGAGAGAGAAAAGAGAGTTTTCTCTCTTGCTTGCAAGGATGGGCGGCTGGACTGCATGGGAGGAGAGAGAGAGAGGGCGAGATCTTGAGAGTTGGGTCGGTTGTGTGGGGACTTCCCTAACGAATGGTCTCCATTTTTGGCTCGTAGTGTGGCTGCTTGGGTCACTTGAGTTAGAGAGAGAGGAGGGCGAGAGATACAGAGAGCTGCTGGGTTTCTGGCGAGAAGGAGAGGGGAATGGATTAGTTCGTAGTATGGCTGCTTGGGTCACTTGAGTTAGAGAGAGAGGAGGGCGAGAGATACAGAGAGTTGCTGGGTTTCTGGCGAGAGGGAGAGGGGAATGGATTAGCTAGAAAGGTTTCATTGGATAGGAAGAGGGATTATTAATAGGGGCAATAGAGAGAGAGAGGAAGAGAGAGACAGATATAACATGGGGCTATGGCTGCTTGGGTTAATAGGTGAGAGAGAGAGAGAGAGATAAAATGTTTTGGCTTTGTGGGTATCTTGAGAATGCAGACAAGAGAGGTAATTGGTGTGGCTGCTTGGGTTTCGATGGGATGGAGAGGGAGAGAGAGCCCGGAAGGGCAATTACTTGAATAAAATAAGAAGAGTCCAAAGGGACTCTAAGACTTGCTATAACAAGGGTGTTTCCATATTTGTAGCCCCAATTATGGGTATGGATTCGGCAAACAAATCCTTGATTTACATCGTTTCTACATATAGGGTTGGATCATGGTGTTTAACACCAACACAATAAGGCAGTATATGGGCATCTAGCACCACACATACACATATATATAAAAGTGTCGGGGTCGGGGCTTGGAGTCACCAATGCTCGACCACAAGTTTGATTAAATAAGGTAACATTTGGGTATGGGTTTTGGCACAGTTCAAGCTCGTTTTCACGCTTGGGATTTGGGTAATGTGCAATAGGCACACACATACGCATATGCCCCACATAGGGGTTCAGGTTGAGATTTAGTGTGCCTGTGTGGATGCACCCAACCACAATAGGTGGGGTACGAGGCCATGTAACAGACGTCAAACAGTTGACCAAGGTCAAACTAGTCAAAACAACTGTGTTCTCGTCAAATGTCAACGATTCAACATTTGCGAAAATCCGGGTCATTACACTTCCCTTCAGAAAAGACACCACTTTGGAAATACACTTCTTTTTAAAAGATACATAACTTTGAAAAGACACACCTCTTTGAAAAAGACATAATTTTTCAAACTTTTAAATATCCAACAGAACCTCAGCTCATGCCCGACTATGAAATATTCAGAGGTCGACCGCACATTCGTTTGAGGTCGGCCACGAAGCTGCCTTCAGTTTTATGTCTTATTCTCTTTCAAACACATTTTTCTCAATCTTTTTGGGTGCTTACTTTTAACCTTTCAAGGCAGCTTTTTGATTTGATTACTTAGCTTACCTAAGTTTCTACCTACCTTGGATCAGCTTTCTAGCACCTAGAATTGATCATCTTCCTCCTTTTGGAGCATGCAAGTGTTGGAAATTATTAAGATCTTTTCGCAATCAAAAGCAGAATTAAATCAAACTTTAGCATACCTTTCACCATAGAGTTTTTCACGCGAGGATTAAGCCTTGAGCGATCCGAACGGTAATCCGACGATCGATGATTTGAAGGAGAGCCTTCTCTTTCTTTACACACCGTAGAAAAGATGGGTTTCCCTTGAATTCTTCTAATTCAATTGATACGTATATTATGTGTAGAAAGAGAGACTCTACATCCTTTTAAATAGGTTAAAAACTTGCCCATCAAGGAATCTAACGATTACGATTACCATACTTAAGTTAGGGTAAACTCACAACCCTTGATTTAATTGAAAACTTCTAGTTTGACCACAACTAGTATTTCACCATCTCTCTAAATTAACAACTTGGACTGTTTGACCTTGACCATAACATGTGACTTAAGGGCTACATAAATCCGTGAAATCCAACAGTCTCCCACTTGGACCTTAAGACCAATTGGGGTTTTTTTTTTTTGAAATATTTTGAAAACCAAGTCCAAATTATTCCTTTAAGAAAATTTGATACAGTGCACCGGTTTTGAAATTCTTAGAGAGATATATCCTTTCATCTCCATTCCAAGCACCATTAGTGAGGATCATGAATGCACTAGTGTACTCAAATTGATACTAGGACAGTTCCATGGTCACAAAACTAAAACTACTTGAACTTCAACGTCCTTAACCATTACATGATTTTTTTAAACAATGTGACACGAGAGATATAGTACTCTTAAAACTTGGTCTGATACTCATTCTCGTGTAGTCTTGTTTCATGCCGCTGCATGTCACTTTGATATAACCTTGGATCCCGCTTTGTGACAAATCAGTCACCTTTTCATCAGAGTGAAGGCATTACCAACGTGGAGTCAACTCACTTTTAGCCCAAACAAACTTGAGTTTTGAACACTCCAGGCTATTTTGTTACGATCGCCATTATACTTATGACAACCGCCATCATACCTTGTGACAAACGCCACCTTGTTATGGGTAATGATCCCATAACCTGTAAATGATAACGTGCAATAAAATAATTATTTGAGCTCAAAATAAAAGCATGTATATAAATGCAGTGAAAAATATCCATGATCAATAACAAAAAAGAAATAATAATATGTTCAAATATAAATAAATCTAGAACTGAGTTAACAACTCAACAAGTCTCATCCAAGTTACGTGCTCCTTGAAAACCTTAGGTGGTAAACCCTTAGTAAGGGGATCTGCAATCATAAGCTCCGTGCTAATGTGATGAATCTCTATGACACCATCTCGAATGTTCTTATATACAATGAAATACTTGACATCGAAGTGCTTATTCCTCCTAATAACCTTTCCGTGTTTTACAAACTTGGTCACAACCTCATTGTCATAATAGATGATAAGAGGACGATAAATGGAATAAATAATTTTTAGATCTCCAATGAAATTCTTCAACCATAATGCATGACGTGTAGCCTCATAACAACCAATAATCTTGGCATACATAGTCAAATCTGTCGTCAAAGTCTGTTTGGTGCTTCTCCAAGAAATAACGCCCTTCGCAAGTAGAAACAAAAAATCTGCTATCGATTTGACGCTATCCTTACAACCAGTAAAATCGAAATCTGAGTATCCGATAACCTTAAGCTCATCTGATCTACGATAGGTCAACATAAAATATTTAGTTTTTTGTAAATAATGAAGTACCTTCTTCGCAGCTTTCCAATGCGCTAATCCTGGATTAGACTGATATCGGCTAAGTAGGATGACAGTGAAACTGATATCAGGATGTAGATAAATCATCGCATATATAAGACTACCCACAACTGAAGCATACTCATTTTGATCTACTTGTTACTTTTCTACCTCAGTTCTAGGTTATAGATCCTAAAAAATAATGTCACCCTTCAAAATAGGTGCTTCACCTGAGGCACATCTATCCATGTCATGATATCGTGTAAGTACTTTCCCTATGTGGGCCTTCTGCGAAAGACCTAAACAACCGACAGCCCTATCACGATAAATTTTGATGCCAAGCACATACTTAGCAATACCCAAATCCTTCATATCAAATGCCTTGAAGAGAAAACTCCTGGTATTGTAGAGAAAAATAATATTGTTACTTGCAAGTAGTATATCATCCACATAGAGAACCAGTATGACAAATTTGCTCCCACTCTTTCTGAGATATATACAACGATCAATAATATTTTCCTTAAACCTATAACTAGTGACAACCTCATCGAATTTTAAATACCACTGCCTAGAAGCTTGTTTGAGTCCATAAATTGACTTATTCAATTTACAAACTAGATGTTTTTTTTCCTTTAATCACAAAACTCATTGGCTGGGACATGTATATGTCTTCTACAAGGTCTCTATTTAGAAAAGCAGTCTTTATGTCCATTTGATGTAGTTCAAGATCGTAATGTGCAACTAAAGCCATCACAATCCTCAATGAATCCTTAGAAGAGACCGGAGAGTAGGTCTCATCATAGTCAATGCCTTCCTTCTGTCTGAAACCCTTAACGACAAGTCTCGCCTTGAATCTTTCAATCTTGCCACTCGAGTCTCTTTTAGTCTTATATAAACTCATTTGCATTCAACCGCCTTGCGATCCGCTGGTAAATCCATAAGGTCCCAAACCTTATTCTTTTCCATTGATAATAACTCCTCTCTCATGGCCTCATGCCAGTGTGAGGATTCATTGCTACCAATAGCTTGTTGAAAGGCCGATGGATTATCAAGATCAACATCCTCAAATAGAGCCTCTTGCGCATACACCTCATAGAAATATGGAATAGTAGGTTTACGCTGACGCTCAGATCTTTGGGGCTGAGTCGGTGGTACTGGTGAAACATGAGGTAGAATAGGACATTCTTCTTCAATTAAAGCCGTTACTAGATTTATCTGAATCAAAGTATCAACATGTATGGGATCAGGTGGTGAAGGAAGAAAAGCATTACCACTAGATGAAGGCACAAAGTCAAATTCAGAGTTCTCAATAAAAATAATATCATTCGAACGTGAACTCTCATTGGATTCGTCATTCTTCAAAAAATTGGCTATATGAGTCTTAGCAATATCAATGACTCTTCTAGGACAATAAAATCTCCAAGTCCTAGAATAATGTCCATAACTGATAAAATAACAACTGACTGTGCGAGGATCCAACTTTTTAATGTTGAGATTATAAAACTTAGCTTCAGCTTCAGAACCCCATATATGTAAATGTCCGAGCTTTAGATCCTTAGTTGTCCATCTCTTATAAGGAGTTTCAGGTACAGCCTTGCAAGGAACCCTGTTAAAAATGTAAACTGTTATTTTTAAGGCCTCACCCCAAAACTCTTCTTTAAGTGTAGAGTGACTGAGTATGCTACGAACAACCTCCTGATAAGTACGATTTCTCATTTCTGAAATGCTATTCTGCTGCGGAGTGTCAGGAGAAGTATATTGTGGAACAATGCCTTGAGTCTGTAAGTACTCTACGAATGGTCTATGATTGACACCATCAGGACACATTCTACCGAAGTATTCTCCACCTCTATCTGAATGCACAACCTTTATCTTCTTTCCAAGTTGATTTTCTACTTCCAACTGATAGGTCTTGAAGACTTCTGAAAAGGCTTATAAACATCGATATGAATCAACTGCAAAGCCTCAGTGACCCGAGAGGCGGAGAACTTCCTCAGTTTGAAAGTTTTACCCTTCATACAATCCACACAAATTTCAAAATTGGTGAAATCTAATGGTCTAATATTACTAGATTTAGCTAACGACTCAAGTCTTTTCTTTGATATGTGACACAACCTTCTATGTCATAAGGCTACAAAACCATCCCTAAGTAAAGAGCGCTTTGACCCGGACGATGTCGAGTTCGAGGCCTCAACAACCATAACAATGGTGCGAGAAGAATCAACATATAACAAATATAAGTCATCAACTAAAATATCACGACCAACCATAAAACTATCAAAAGAAATATCCAAACTCATACTGCTAAAAGTAAAAACATAACCACGGTCTGCAAGTCTAGATAATGAAATAATGTTCCTCCTAAAGGAGGGAATAAAATATGTCTCATGTAAAGTCAAAGTATGTCCAAAGTCCAAAACTAAATTACAGGTACCGACGCTCTCCACCTCATCGCCTGATCGTTCCTAATGAACGACCTATCCTCTTGTTTGAGTCTTCTCCTGTTTCTGAGCACTGGAAAAGAGTGCGCAACATGCACAGAAGCACCAGAGTCAACCAACCAAGAGTGAGGAGGATAATCAACTGAAAATATCTAAGAGAGTACTAAAAATCTAGGAATACCTTCAGGCTGCTTTGCTAGCCACTTCTTATAATTCACACATTTGCTCTTGAAGTGGTCTTTCTTTCCGTAAAACCAGCAACCGCTTATACTTTCAGACTGACCCTGAGGACCCGCTGCCTTTCCAAAACTTTGGCTCTTGCCTTTACCCTTGTTTTGAAATTTTAGTTGTGGCCGGTTTCCCTGATCACTCTTAGGACCCTTCTTCTTAAAATTCTTTTTACTGGAGCTGAAAGTCCCCAAATGGGCAGACTCATGTCGCTCGCCTTTAAACCTCTTTTCTTCAATGGCGCACATATGAGTTAACTTGTTTAAGTTCTAGTTCTGCTCTTGCGAATTATAATTCACCTTAAAAATGTCGAATGCCTTAGGGAAGGAAGTAACCCCAATATAAACTATCAACTCTTTATCAATGTTAAGCCCACATTCTTTAATACCTAAATAGATTTGAGACAACTTCAATATGTGTTCTCTCACATTCCCAATGCCATCATATCGAAGGTGCATGAGATCATGCATGTAATCATATACATCCTACTTCTTACTGCCAATACATTATTTCTTAATAAGAGCGATTAATTTAGAAGCGATCTCTGTAACAGGTATGCTCCTTAAAGAGGCATTAATGGTGGCTCTGATCATTAACATGGCTAACGAGTTAGCTTTATTCCATTTCTCGAAAATTCCTTATCTTTGGCAGGAGAATCCTGGGTAACTGCCGTAGGTTTAGGTGTGGTAAACACAAAGGCCATGTCTAAGATCCCAAAATAAATGTTGAGAGTCATTTTTCAAGTATTAAAGTTGGACCCAGAAAGCGGCTTAACTCCTGCTATGTGTTTGGTAATTGACAAAAGATCCATTGCTGTAAAAAATTTAATTTAGGATCATCTTTTAAAAGTCAATCACAAAAAACTAAAACTTAATCAAGTCTTTAGATTTAATCCTTTCGCTTAAATCAGAGGTTTTGGTTCAAACGTATGAAGTGACACTATGTACACATGCTAACTTCAAGAAAAGAACTTTGCAACGTCACGGCTCACCTTTGGGCAGACACCACTTGCCCTTACTTCCCACTACGTAAAATACATCATAGACCTAGCCTCTATAGTTTGATTAGAATCAGACACTTCCTATACCTTTAGGCAAATAGGATTATCCTATCTAACCATCCCATACATGACTATTCTATTCGCACACACTACATCAAGTACCTATGACACATTTAGGTCATACACAAACACTCAACGCAATGGTACGCCTAGTGATCTTAATAGAGCAAATATCTAAGATTCGGAATATACAAGGTTTCTGAATTGTCTACCTTTGGGCAAGAATCAACTCACTCGCCAAGCATCCCCAATTGATCACTCGGTTCTCTATAAACCCCATAGGAAAGAACCAACCCTTATGATCCATAAATGTCATATTTCAGTTCTTAGAATTAGGGATCTAATGTTAAATTTATACATGTTTAGATTAAATATGTAAGGAATAGATTCCAATTCAACTTTAATATGTTCACATATTTAACGTTAAGTTGAATTGTTCTAACATTAAAATAATATGAAATTTAACAAAAAAAATAATATAAAATCCCTAGCACATAACTTCGAGTGAAGTAGACATGTAGATCAATACCTTAAGAGTGCGTGTGAGATATATATCTTTGAGCAATTAGACACAAGTAAATCATGAATTTAAAATTAATTACAACTTTATTTAACGACACTCTAATATAAAATAATTATCCGATTAAAAAATGTCAAAAAGACATCAGGCCATGAAACATTACAACAAAGAGCTCTTGTGCAAAAACAAACCTAAAAAATAGTTCCGAAATACTCGAGAAAGTCAAAATTCATATACAATGTCCAAAAATTTGACCTGTATATGACCCGAAAAGAATAAGGAATAATTTATGTCAAAATGGGTCTTAATGGAACGGGCCGAATCTGAGTCATATACCATAGGCCGGGAATGGACTGGACCGTGGGCCATAAATGGGCTAGGCCGGACTATGGGCTGGATCGGGTCATGGCCCATGGGTCGAGAATAGACTGCACCGAACTATGGGCCGGATTAGGTTTGATGGAGCCAGGTCATAAACCGAGTCGGGTCATGAGCTTTTATAGGTTCATGGGCCGGGTCGGGTAGGTTTGGGACAAAGTGTGTCAAATCATCAAGTCATATAGAGTAGGGGAAGCACCAACTTTGGTGCTCCCACTACACATGCAACTAATATCCATTCTCTTTTTTATTTTTTATTATAGCAAAATATTTTTTAATTTTTAATTTTTTTATACCAAGAGAATCCTCCATGAAAAGGAAACCCAACTTTCCTTTTGTAGTCGTCTCTTTCAAAAAACAAAAGAACTCTACATAGTCTGGTCTCTTCTAAAAATAGAAACCAATAATAGTCGTCTCTTTCAAAAAACAAAAGAACCCTACTGTAGTTGATCTCTTCTGAAAATAGAAACCAGTAGAAACCAGAGACCCTTAGGGCCTCTTTATTTGCAGCCACCAAACACAACTTCCACCACCCGAACATAGCCGGTCAATCAGCCGACGGCCGGTGACTCCATCGACGGCCGGCAACATTCCGGTTGCCAGTAAAATCATATTTCTTATCCCGAAATCTTAAAAAATTATTAATAAATGTATTATAAATTGATTCACACCGGTAACACCCAATTAATATGACCCTAAAAATCTTACACCGGCATATTAAGAAAATCTAGTGAAATTAATCTAAGGTTTAGCAAAAACTCTTAATGATGAGAATCGGTAGGGTAAAGTTGATTACAGGTTCGGCTCTGATACCACTTGTTGGAAATTATTAGGGTCTTCTTGCAATCAAAAGCGGAATTAAATAAAACTTTAGCGTACCTTACATCGTAGAGTTTTTCACGCAAGGATTAAGCCTTGAGCGATCCGAGCGATAATCCAACGATCGATGATTTGATGGAGAACCTTTGCTTTCCATCTCTGGAGAGCCTTCTCTTTCTTTGCACACTGTAGAGAAGATGAGTTTTCCTTGAATTCTTCTAATTCAATTGATACGTATATTGTGTATAGAAAGAGAGACTCTACATCCCTTTAAATAAGTTAGAAATTTGCCCACCAAAGAATCTAATGATTAGGATTACCACACTTAAGTTAGGATAAAATCACAATCCTTGATTTAATTAAAAACTTCTAGTTTGACAACAACTAGTGTTCCATCATCTCTCTAAATTAAGAACTTGGACTGTTTGACCTTGACCATAACGTGTGACTTAAGGGCCACATAAATCCATAAAATCCAACAGCAAGTACTTAATTTCAACTTTAATTTTAAAAGGTTTTCCTCTTTCCTCAATTCCCTTCCAATGGCCCAAGGATTTGGATGCTCTTGTTAGCCTAAAGGATTTTGGGTGGATCTTTGTGCTGATATGACCCATTTTTGAAGGTGAACCAATTCTGATGCTACGGAGACTACTCGGGGCGATTCGTTGTGCTACAAAGGGATTTGATAGGGCTTGCACGCATAGTTCCGCATATCATTCATAACTCTTTGTAAGCTTTCAATGTATAGTGAATTTGTTTGCCTGGACTACGATTCCATGGATGTTTCCCGATTAGCAAGTTTGACCACGTTAAAAATTATTGTTTACATGCATTTTGTGGTTGTGTGATTACGCTTTCTAGATTGATTTAGTACTCATCGGATAGCCCTGGATTTTCAGGATGGTTCACATCCACTTATAGCCATTGTTCTTTGGTTGGGACATGTCCTGATGATAGATTGCCACTTTGACAATTTAGATTGCTCATAGATGTGCGCCATTTGGCATAATAATAAACCAAATAGTAACGGAGGCCAAGCGCTCTGATGTGTGCCATGTGGCATAAAATAAATAAAAAATTAATAGTGATCAAAAGTTTAATCTACTGGTGTAAGATCACACTATTTGATGTTTAAACATCAATAAGGAGCCATTATTCCTTGTATTAAATACTTCTTACTTAGGATGCATTTGAGAACTAGTATTCAGATTTGTGAAAAGTATTTGAAACACAGGCATTTCATGGCATTTCTTCGGAGAAGTTTCGTTACCGATCCCCTACCCTGACAAAGAACTGCAGTAAGCCGAGATCGAGACTTGAGATCCTGTATCTATTCATGGCAAAGATGAAGTATATAAATGACTCAAACTAAACCCACCAAAAGTTATAGATCAATAAAAATGAAGAACCACTAGTTCGTTTTGAAAAAAAAACTACACATACACACCACAAGATTACTTTGATTCCAACAGCCCAACAACTACAGAAAGCTAAAAACATAAGCTTTTAGTGCCCAAAGAAATGCGTAGGTGAGTGCACATATCATCAAACAGTTGATGGGTCATGCGAAATGGATCCAATTAAGGATAAGAGAAGATGACCAATGCGAGGTAAGACGCACAATCGAGCAAATAGCATGCAATCTGTTAAATTGGGTCAAATAAGGCAACAAAAACTACATGAAAGGGAAGACTAGAGAGTGTAGAGACCTAAATCCTAAAAACTGATTTTCAAATTCGGATGGGCTACGATTCCCCTAGTGGTTATGCACAAAGTGTATGTTAAATAAACCAAAAAAACAGGAGCCAAATAAAAAATCTAGCCACCTCTAATACCGTGGATATCCAAATTCTAAGCCTTAAAATTGTATCGCCAAATGACTACGATTTGGTCAAATCCAAATCCAACACCCCAAAAAGTTGACCAAAATGATGGATTTAGATTTTGGGAGGTCAAATCCAAATCTAACGCGCCAAATGTCCCTTCCCAAACGCACTCTTAATGGAATTTTAAATGGTTCATTCCTTTCACTTTAATCCCTATAAAAATAGAGTTAGTCTATAATGAGCGTCCACCCATTATGTGCATTAAAGCAATCCATACATATGTGAGATTGCATGATATACACGGATTTCTATGTACTATAAGTCCGTGTACATCATGCAGTCGAAGGCCTGTGGACACTCATAGTAGACTTACTCATAAAAATAAAAAAGGCTAGTAATTTCCTTTTTAATTTTGTAATGGATATAACTGGTAGGAAACCCACATGATGAAGACAGGAAACTAGTGAGAGAAAGCAAAAGTAATAGACATAAATTTTAGATTAGGTACCATTATACTCACGTCCCCAGGCTGCTTTCTCACCCCACTTTTTTCAGTCAACATGTATTGATCGCCTTTGAATTAAATGGTGGATGTCGTTTTTCGTCCTCATCTTTTGCACAATGAATCTATGGATCGTGAGCGTACTATTAGACGATCGATTTTCTTATTACATATAACACACATCTCAAAAAGTGACCCTAAAATATATGACCCCATCACACTCAAGCATGATTTTAGCATCACTTTTTAATATGTGTGCCATGTGTAATAAAAAACCAACTGTCTGATAGTATGCCCACTATCCATAAATCCACTGTGCAAAAGATGTGGACGAAAAATGACCTCCACCATCTGATTTAAAGGCGATCAATACATACTAGGTGGAGGAGATGGGGAAAAGGTAGCCTTTTGGGGTGAGTATTACTGAACAAGAGATATAGGAGAATCTTGACTTTAACGATTTTCGTAGGATGACATTCAGCCAAGATTCTCCTATATCCAAGGGCAGCAGGCAGTAGATCAGATTGAACTCAAAATCCAATTCAACCAGGTGGACTTCACCATTGCCCTAGTTTCTACTTGTCGTACATGTCATTATAGATGACTACAACTCAATCAAAGCAGCAATCATTAAATGCATCATAGAGACATCACACAAAGGGTACCATTATTTTCAATCCGAGATTCTTTCTCTCAATTCAGATTTCATGTGCTTAAATTTATGATTGTTTTAAACCCGATAATGGACTTCATTTTCTGTCCCAATCTTCGAGCGATAGATCTTGAGATCCTAGGCCTACCATGAGACGGCCAAATTTTAATTCTACATGACACATATCCCAAAAAATGAATATGATCATATATGAAATGTAGTTCCTGAAACAAATTTTAGGATTTTGGCCACATCAAATCAGAATCTACCAAGATCTAAAGATATTTTGTGTCGAAGACGGAGATAAAAATTTTAGTCTACCGTTGACAACCCTATCGGGCATGAAGCATCCAACCCAACCTTTAGGTTGGGTTAGGTCAACTCAAAGCTCGGATTCTGTGGGGATAGACTAAAAGGTTGGATGGACGTGATATTTTATATACAATCTAAAAAAAAATGAGGTTTTGAACCAAATTGAGTCAGATGAAGCATGGGCTCAAGTCCGGTCGGCTATTAAAATTTTGGCCTGACCTGACCCATTGACAACCTAATCTTCACTGATTTTGAGGGTCTTGATAGTTGAAAGTATAAGTTTTTGACAGAATAGGCTCTTCATAAGCTTGATATTCTCTGGATGCCGATGATGGCCCATCAATCAAAACACCCAATCTACATTATGAGTTACAACGTCACTTTTAGTAAGCTCCACTTGGATACAAAGAAGCTGAAGGATAAACCTATAAAATCGGCCTTTTTGGCAATCCGAGTTCCAAGGATCGGCCAATACTGAGAAAAAAAATTGTATTGGTAAGTACATGCCAATACCAATAGGTTTTTCATCTGATGGGTCTTGAATCATATAGCAGATTGGAGGGTCAAATATTTTGAGTGGAACATGTAGATTGAGGGTTTTCTTTATAAGAATAATTGCATCGTTTGCTACAAATCCTCCATTGGTTGAGTATTCGTCCAAATGTTGGCATGCTTTAATGGGGAAATTACTCATCTGATGGGTCTTGAATTTGATGAGTGAATGAAGGGCCTTTTGGAAGAGTATCTTTAAATCTACCTACCAAATCTTTGAGTTCACCCATGCTGAAACACGTTGATTGAATTGAATCGAACGAGGGAGATCATTTATCCTCCCAATATTTCACACAATGGATCTTGAGATTATCAACATACCATCAGACGGTCAGTATTTTATTTCACGTGGCGCACATCTCAGAAAAGTGACCTTAACAAGACGTGCATGCTTAAAATTGATTTTAAGGTCACTTTTATGGGTGTGTACCACATTAAATAAAAAATCGATCGTCTGATGGTACACCTATGATCTAAAGATCGATCTCATGAAAGATTGGGAGGATAAACAATCTCCATCGTCTGATTCAATACAGTCGATGTGTTTCAGCGTGGGTGAACTTAAAAATTTTGTGGGTGGATTTAAAGGCGCTCCTTTTAGAATGGTGGTATACTATAATGGTATAACTTGTAAGTAAAGGTAATTGAAGGGCCTTTTAGAATGGTGTTACTTTTAGAATGGTGTTACATTTAGAATATTTGTTTCATTAAGGGCAAAATAGTCTTTCCATTCATAGACTTACGATTACTTAATAACAATGGAGGTATATGTAACATAAACACAAAAGTAAGGGCTGCAGAATAAATACCCATAACTAAGGGGGTTTGATGCAATATTGGCATATCTTAGAGGGGTATATGCAATAAACCCTAAAATGTTTGATTATTACAAATTTACAATACCTTTTTATTATTATTATTATTACTATTATTATTAGTATCCCAAGCTTACCTTTAGACTAATCCCTAAAGAATGCCCCCCTCTACTGTATCACCGCACTAGTATTTCACGAGTTAGACACCTTCGGGATCATCCTATTATCGCAGAAGAGGAGTCCCAACCTCTTATTGATACAGAATATACTGCAAAATCTATTGACCACCAGCCACAACCTCTTATTGAGCTTTCATTTTGGCACTTCTTTCCAAGTATGAAAAACCTCACCAGCTAAAGCTGATGCACTCGAAATGTAGGTTATCCGCCCACCGAGACGAACATATAGCCGCAACCTCATGCGTCATGGTCGTCGGCCCACATACGAGAACTCCAATGCTTGATCCTTGGCATTCCATTATCATCTCTGCCATTACCAAACACAACAAAAACCCAATTGAGCTCACCAAGTTCATATAATTTCTGAGTTGAAATGGTGAAGAAAATAGGAACTTACTCTTCAGATTAGGCCTCTCAGCATAGTGAACCTTTGTTGCCTCTGCAAGAGACTGCTGCGGTAGGCTTTCAAGCTCTCGATCGATAATAGTGGGCAGCTCCATATTCTGAATTTGCTTCATTTCCGCAGAATTTTGTTTCTTGCTCCACAGTACCACTGCACTAGCCGTCGTGGCTATGCAGATACATAGCAGAAGCATGTTTAGCATGGCCCTCAAAGAAAATGAGAAATATAGATCTGTGTTATGATCGATGGGATATATAAAGTAACGTGTGAGAATGCCAACGAGGATAAGAAAGGCAACGAAGGCCACCGAGATTATTACGCCGAGCCAGAGCCAGCTATTTGGGCCGAGGAGTTGAGATATTGGCACGTCGGAAGGGTTGGGTTTGAACCAAATGGTGCGTAATTTTTGGGTGTTTTGGAGGGTAGTGGGTTCCTTTTCTCTGGTGACAAAGGCGTCTATTTGGAGCTGTAACGGAGAAATGTGGAAGGGTTTGGCGGTGAGCGGGAGAAGGAGGTCGAGCGTGGTGAGGTCGATGGAGTACTTGACTGCACAAATTAAGTGAACTTTAGGAGTTGGCAAGTTAGATGTGGAGCTCATGTAGATGAGCTCTCGGATGATGGAGATGAAGGGAGAAATGCCGCTACCTCCGCACACCATTACTAGAGTGTCATGCCTGCAAATATAGATTCTGTCAGTGTTAATTGATACATCATCTAGTTCTTAATTTGTCTATTAAAATTAATACAACTCTCATTAAAAAGTTTTAGCATAGTAGATAAACTACCTCAGAAAGCTAAGAAAAAAGGGGTTGTCATCACGATTTTTTGGGTTCCCAGTGAGACATTCTGTCAACTTGTGAGAAACATTTATAATTTAAATTATAGAGTTACCCTTCTTCCCAAATTGCATGTAAGAAATCATTTGTGCTAAATGACATTTTATAGAAGAGTATTTTTGTAATTTCAATTATAAATGCTTCTCACGCATTAACTTTTCGGGTACCTTTTGGGGACTTTGGGTCAATCCATTTTTTAAGAAAACTTTATGAAGTAGTATACTATGTTACAATTTTCTTCAAGTAGCCTCATTTCTATAATTTTCTGCTTAATTCCAACACTGTGCACCATACAAAACCTGAGAAAGTCAGTTGAAGGAGGTCCATATGGTCCTTCTATCGAAACATCAAGACGATCAACAGACGAGGGCGACGAAAGTGTCTTGTAAAGCTTTTGAGTCCAACTTCCTTCACACTTTATGATGACGCTTAGCTGCTCCGGCTCCATGTTGGAGTTGGAGCTCACAGTAAAAGGGTGCCATTGTATAGTGGAAATGCTAGGTACATTGATGAATACACTGCTCGTCGGAGTATAATTAAACCCTGTTGCACCCAGATTTGTAAGAAAAAAATAAAGCCAATTGGATCTCCCATAAGCATCTATGAACTTAGACTTACTTGGGCTCTTGGCGAAGTTTAGCTCCACCATTTCGCAAGGCAAGAGACGGGCCGAAAGCAATCGAATTTTACTTCGGGATTGTAGAAACCGCAAGTATCGGTCGATCATGAAGAGGTAGACACCGGGAAGAATGGTGCCAAAAAATGAGGTTCCTAAGTGCAACAGGTAGAAGAGGAGGAAGAAGACGTAGAGGTGATGAGTGTAGAAGAAGAGCTCAAACATTTTACGCCTTACACGAGGTAAGCTCGTTGCCCACATGACTAATCCAAAGAACAGAGCCAATTCTCCGGCTACATTTGATATCCCGACCTTTTGCCATTCCAGTAACTGCACCGTATCAAAGCCCACACAATTTTAAAGCAGGGTTAATATATATATATATATATATATATATATATATATATATATATATATATATATAGAAATGAAAGCAGGGTGCACTGAGTCACTAACTAATTTATTCTTGAGGCGAGATGGAGGGTGTACTAACTAGACTCTTCCTCGACATAGAATGAGATTTTATTACTTATGAGTTAGTAATAGGGATAATTAGAGAAGCATGCCTCAAAAATAAACTTTTTAGCAAAAAAGACCTGACCTCAAATGCTTTAGAAAAATTATGCTTTTACGGATTTTGGAACTTCAGAAAACTGTAAAAGCACTGTTTTTTACAAAAAAAAATCCTTGAAAGCACGGTTTTAGAAGTTCCAAAATCCATGAAAGCACGGCTTGCACAGTTTTTTGAAGTTCCAAAATCAGTGAAAGCACGATTTTTCTAAAATTGTTTGAGTTCGTGTCTTTTTCGCTAAAAAGTTTACTTTTGAGGCATTATTTTCTAAAGTGCCCTTAGTAATAGTCTATTAGATAAAGTTGATTTGATAATCAAGTCACTTTCTAAAATGAATAGCTTCTGTGTAAATCCAACATATCAAATTAGTGGCGTTTGATGGTGGAAATTATTTTCATTTTAATCGTTTGCATAATAAATCTTAAGATCTCTTAAGGTCATGACTCTCACTTTACACAAAATATATGGTGATTTCATATAACATACATCACAAATAGTGAACACAAAAGCATCGATGGTCAAGCCAGGTACCTAATACTAACTAAAAATAAAAACAAGGCATTTGGGAGGTTAGGGGATTGAACCTTGATGCTTTTGGTACTTGGGGAAGTGTGCCATATGGAACCATTATGTGTGTATTTTGATGCCCATGATCTCAAGCTCTCTAATACGCATCGTTTACTTAAAATGGTAAATTGCTCTCTAAAATTATAGGTATGGTGATTGGTGGATATACATGCTACCCATTAAATTTAGATGATATTTGACTACTTTCACTCTAATCGAGACTATTTTCATCCCAATTTTTTTGCATCAAAGATCTGTAGCTTATTTGGCAATTAATAGACGGTACTCATGATAGATTAAATGTACATATATGTAGAGTGACCTTGGAACCAAGTCACCTAGCACTTGCTTCCTTTACGGAATACTAGTAAACTAGTAAGGAGAAAAGCAAACCCTCCAAACAACGCTTATCAAATCCCAATTCATCAAAAGAGTTAGTATTAGGTAGCAACCTGAAGATCAGGTATTTGGGATATGTGTGATGTGTTTTGTGAGATTTGATGTTATGATTCTAAGACAATCTTCATCGTGTAATTCAATGCGGTCAAATGGCATCTAAACTCAATGGCATGTTGAAATTACATGCTATGTATAAATTTTATATGACATTTGATTGCTTAATTGAATGAAATGATGAAGATTGATTTTCTTCCAATCTTTTGTATCCAAGATCTTTAGATTTGATGCACCTAACAAAGGTCTAAATGTTTGATTCCATATAGCAAACATCTCAAACAATGACCCGGGTAATTAATCACCCGGGTCATTGTTTGAGATGTTTTCTATATGAAGCCAACTCGGCCAAGGTATCGGGCTCAGGCTAAGCATGTGTTGACCCGGATTAATCCGGGCCGAGCTTGGGTTGAAGGATCCAACACCCAGCCCAGATACATATATATATATATATATATATATATATATATATATATATATATATATATATATATATATATATATATATATATAAGTTAAGAGCATTTCACTTAAATGCCCAGAGATTAAACTGTTGAACGGTTTAAAATCAACAGCATTTAACTGAAAGTACACTTGCAATCCTAATCGGAATTAGCTTCATAGATATAAACCCTAAAATAGGGTTTTTATTTTCTCGCAATCTCTACCATTCCAAGTCCCAACTCTAAGCAAGTAAGTCTCCCACTCTCCCAAACTCTCTCTCATGAAAAATTGATTCGAAATTTTTTTTGCCAAATTTTATTGAAAAAAATAATGACAAAAAAAAGTTCAGACAAAAGCCCAAGCCCAGCCCGGCCCGCTATGGGCCACAATTGGGCTGAGTACATTGCAGCCCAGGTTATGGCCGGACTAAAAAACTTGGGAATCTGGCCAGGGTAGGGCCGTGCCGGGTTGAACCCCAGCCTGGCCATAACCCGGCCCATTGAGAACCCTACTCGTGCCACTTATATGATACTAACTCATTTTCTTAGTCCACCATACTTTGACAATCGTGGAAGAAAATCCTAAGCCTGTCAAAGACAGTTTTAAGGGTTCTAAGCTGTGAAAGTAAGCATTTAAACATGCAAGGGTGCCTAATTAACCCGTTCAGAGTCCGACCATGTCCACAGGTGCGGGGCTCAATTGCTCACTTTAAACCTTAGAATACGTGTACAGCTTAAGAGACTTTGACTTTGTAAGGCTGTTTGAGCCACTGCTACCCAATTCGTTGGTTCGTTGGGTTCAAATTCGGGTTCACAATTCGCGGTTTGCCATAATCGGGGAATCCGGTTCGCTAGGAGTAGAATATGGGTTTCGTTATATTACGGGTAATACCGTGGATCAAAATTTTGGCCGATAATTCAAGTCATCAACCGAAATGTTTCTGTTTTCGACTCCACCAAAACGAAACTTTGAACCGGAATTTTGGCTAGAAAATTAGTATGGAGGGAAAAAAATTCGGCTGAAATTCAAATTTTGGCAGAATTTTCAGTTTAAATTTTCGGTTTCGATCATGCCCGAAACCAAAAACGAAACTGCTATTTCGATCCTTGAGTTGTACACATATTTGTTATACATTTTTAAAAGTTATACTTTATTACAAAAAAGTGACAATAGCGTTGTTGGTTTAATGACTGCAGTCATTTTGTAGGGTCGTACCATCAACTTCGTTTTTAACCTTTATATACAAAATTGGAAAAATCATGTGTTTTTAAAAATTTGTGAATAAATCACGAATAATTTCTGATTTTATTAATAAATCATATCTTTGATATTTTTAATTTTCTTTTTACTTTTTAATCTTATTCTTTTTATTTTTTTCTCTCCGAATACATCCTTGAACTTGCCGGATTAATCTCGCCTAATTATTGTCGAACTCTGGCCTGGTGACTATGCCCTCGACTTTTTGTTAAAAATAAAAGAAATTCTAATTAATTAAGTTTATTGTAGGTTTATTAACTCTTATTAATTCAATGTTTATGAAACAAAATATAAAAAATATTTTACAAACGTATGCAATCTATATAAAGCCATTTTATAATTGCTATTATTTTATAATTGCCAATCTATTAGGGTGTGAGGTCAAGAGTTTGCCTTCAAATTTCTAGGTATCCTTCAGGCCTGGGTAGCCCGAAGAAAAAGTGTGTGGGTACCCGTTGTCAAAAGGGCCAAGAAGGCTCTTGTCGAACGGAAAGCTGTCCTTCAATCCCAGGGGCAATTACGCTCATCAAATCAAATCTATTGGTGGCTGCTCTTCTTATTTAGTGAGTGGTTGTATTTGTAATCTTATTTATATACTTTTTGTATTAGAATAATGCAACCAGCCGTAAACAATGTAATTGATTGTGGCTATTTGTCTTTTTCTTTTACGTGCGGGGCGTGTTGGAATTGTCTCACATCGTTTGTGGGCAAACTCTTCTTGGGCTCTTTATATCTTGGGCAAACCTCACCTTACAAGCCGATTTTGTGCGATTGAGTTAGGCCCGTTGGATTTTAACATGGTATCAGAGCCATAATCCTGGCATAGCTTCATTTTCACATTAATTTGTTTAATAGATGCGTATTTTTTACTTTGATTTTAATAGCCTTTTATATTCTATATGGATATCTTTTCCCATATTTTCTCTCGCCTTATATCTTCTACGTGGATGTCTTTTCTCATATTTTCTCTTGGTCTGCTATTGTGGATGTCTTTTTCTATATCTTCTCTAGCCTTCTATATTCTACGAGTTGTAATATGATTTGTGGTTAGGAGAGATCATGACAGACTTGATCTAGCCACCGGCCCCAATAGACTCTAAGATGAGTGGGATGCGAAGATTGAGTTTGGGAGATATATCGTGAATCTATGTGGTTGTTATGTAATTGCGTAACTGTTTATCTTCCAAGTTGGATATTCTCACATTCACATTTCAACTTGTTATCTCAATCAATTATTATTTGTAATCTTATTTATATACTTTTCGTATCAGAATAACATAATAGGCAGTAAACAATGTAATCGATTGTGGTCATTTGTCTTCTTCTTTTTCTTGTTCATCTTACTATGTGCAGACTTGGTATCTTTTTTTCTAAACGTTATTTGCCTCCTTCCAATTAGAATCGCGACAGTAAAAGAAGATAATAGCAAATGCGTTTCCGGGATACAATCAAGCTCAATCTTCTATAATTCCTTTTGTGTTTACTCACAAAAAGAGATTTCTGAACACTACATAATATGTCTAAAATAATAATGAAATAAAGATATATAAAAGAATTTTTATTTTAGTGTGAATTTGTCTTAGTTTTTATATAAGATAAAATAGATCTCTTTAAATAGACACTAAAAGGTTGTTTTAGCAACCTTTCGAATAAAGACAAACAATAATGCATCTTTTCTCAAGCGACACTATTTTGGAAAGATGCTTTTTTGAAAAAGACACACCACTTTGAAAAGACACTTTTTTTAAAAATATTCTTAATTTTGAAAAGACATACCTCTTTTAAAAAAGATAATTAAAAACTTTTAAATACCCATTATAAAAGTGGTGGTAGAGAATTGTGCAGGAGCAGGGGTCTTTATGGAGAAAGGTATTGGCTTATAAGTGTGGTAATCGTAAATGAGGCAACAAGTTGACCATCATGGGTAAAAGAGTTAGACATTTGAACACAATAATCCTACCATCCTTCGGCTCACCGGACGCAATTCTCTTCTCAGAGTATAATAGAAAGGGCTTTGATTTTCAAACGGTTGGAAGCTAAGGTATCCCAACAGCCTAATGGTAAAGTAAGATCATAATGTTTGCCCCACCACAATATACATGTGGTTACCGGCAAATTCCGAGTCCAACAAGATACAACAAAGCTCACTTGTATATGAAAAGCTTGATTAATTTAAGTCTGAATCCTGTTTGACCTGGACCCTGACCCAAATTAGGCCTAGCTACAATAGGACCCAACCAGAACCCGACTTGATGGTGCAACCAACCTAACGGGTCAATGCACAAGGGTATATGCCAGAGTCGGCACCCCACCTGAAAACCCGACCTGACATATTTGACCTGAAGATCGTATCAGATACCCCATGCCCGATCCAACCTGACCTTTTAGTCGACCCTCCTGACCCGAACATCGTCCCAAATGCTCCATGACCAATCCCAGGTATCGGGTCGACCCTATAAGTGGACAGCCCTATGTGCCACGTGACCATGATCCAAGATGGTTAAAATTATTGTGGCATAATCTAGTACTAACTAATCGAATAAATCATGGTCCTAAACTTTCTTTGCACCATTCAATCTTGATCAGACAGTGTTATGAATTTGAGCACATCACTTTCCACTAGGGCTGCAAATGGGTCAGGTCGAACCGGCCCCAACCCGATTAAACCTGACTCGAACCCAAACAATTGGGCCCGATTGAATATTGGGTCCGATTTGATACACTTTGGAGGAAACCCAATCCAGACCAGACCCATGTTGTACTTAGGTTGCGTCCAGTCCTTTGGATTTATGACCCGAACCCAAACCCGCTCCGCCTACCCGATCGAGACCCAAATGTGTCAACTTGTTTATATTATAGATTTAGTTAAGTTATATGATGTTTGTACATTAATTTCCTTTTCCTTAAAAGAGTTAAATGTCGGTACACTTAGCGCATTTTAGAGAGAGAAAACGAATATGAGGCAACACAGCAGGTAATATAGTAGCATTTCTCTGGCATGGATCATTAGCTTAACCTATATTTGTATTAATGTTTATAAGAATATATCGGGACACTAGTTTTTGTATTTGGGAGTAACATAAATTAATAAATTATACCTGGACGCGCATACGAACCCAATCAAAGATGGTGGTCTCCACTGGTTGAAGACAAGTGAGACAGTGGTCTCCAATGATGACGCTCTAGATATACGTCTTCTTAAAAGATGAATGCCATGTTTGGTGACTTATGCACCTAGTATGCAAGGTTTGACCCGAAACCCAAAATCAAACCAAAAATTGAGGAAACCGAACTAATTCGAATTGGGCCAAAACCGATAACCGTTTAGATAGGATGAGAAAACTGAAGGGATAAAAAACGGTAAAATCCAAAAAACACCAAAAATTGAAATAATACTTTAAAAAATATTAAAATAATAATAATAAACCGTAACTGAACCCACACCGAACCAAAAAAAGCTGAAAGTTTTAGGTTTCAGTTTCAAAAAAAACATCAGAACCGAAACCGACATTTTCGGTTTCGCTTCGGTCCAATGAATCGGTTTGATTTTGTCATTCCATTTACAGTTTTTTTGTATTGTTTAAGCTATTTTTTTCATATATATATTGTTTTCTAAACCCACCTTATCAATTTTTGGTTTTCGCCACCCAAAACTGAAATCAACCAGAATCTATTTAGGCCGAGTAGGCTTGAATCGCTTCGGTTGTTCAATTTTTTGGGTCGGATTCGGATTTCAGGTGAAACTTTGCACCCTTCGAAAGGGCTGTGAACTACTAATTCTTGAAAAACAGAAAGTGTGTTTATAGTCGTACTTTAAAAAAAAAAAAAAAAACATAATTATTTATATATTGTGGATTATGGATGATTAATTATTATTATTTTAATTTGTAAATTATGGGCAATTACTTTAATCAATTTTCAAATTTATTAGTTGATATTCTAATTCCCGTGGATAACAAGAGTGCCAAACACCTCTCATCTTGGAGGTGAGCTAAAAAGAGGCTCACCATCTTCCTAGAAACATCTTTCTAGAAGATAGTCATCTTCGGGAAATGCATCTCCCAGGAACCAAACATGCCCAAGGTGCCAGTAGATGTTGGGTCTCAGTAGGAATTTCTTTGACTCGAGGCCCCATCGCCTCATCAACAGAAAACACGTAAAAAGAGAATAAAAAAAACAAAATCCACAACTAACTGCCGTTATCTATGACGAATTGACGATAGCAAAAGCCTAGGGAACAAAGCGATCAAACACTAAACAGCAAGAACCACTTGCACACGGGACATGTGCAGTTGCACATAGTTTAATCAAGAAAGTACTTTTAGACCCTATCCCACTTAGAATATTATCTTAACTTTCTAATTTGAAGGGCATGATCTAAAGATCTTTGGTGTCAAAGATTGACATTAAACATAATCTCTACTATCAAATTCAATATGATCAATCATTGAATCAGATAATAGTCCTCTCTCTGTTTTTTTCTTGAGATGAGATCATGGTCCTCTCTTGAATAAAGATGATAGAGACTCTGTTCATGCCAATCTATGGGATAAAAAATTTTTATATCATGGCTTCCAATTCACACAGTTTATAGCTTAGATTTTGTTTCACGTGGTAAGTACAGGTTCCAAAAGTATTGTGCAAGCAGTTGTTCTGCGACATTTATATTGTGGCATATAAGTAAAAGGAAGACTTTGTTAATTTTAACATCCATGCCACATGGAACACCAATTAAACCGTCTGAATTAAAGACCAAAATGTAAATATATGTAAGTCTAAAATTTGACCCAAAAATATAATCCCTAAGATTTGATTTGTCAAAGTCGAGCTTTCCATTATGGTCTTTAAATCCAAAGCTTAGGGGGTATTCCATGTGACACAGATCTCAGAATAATAGTCTTTCAATTTAACCGTGTGCCACCGTACAAATAGCGTGTTCCAGTATTAGCTTCCTAAATAAAATAAAAATATTTGTACACGGTGCATGTGCTGACGTGCTATAAAAATATAAAACAACTGCAGTGCATGCATCATTAAATTTTGTACACGTTGCCCACATACTACATCAATTCAAAAGTTCACGTTTCAGGCTAACATGCAGATTGGACTTCAAACAGCGTTTTTAACCTTGTGATTAATGTATTTGGAATTGACTTTGCTAGTCTTATTTCTCCACTAGCTCTAAGTGCTCACTAATTTTATAATCTGAGCTAAATCTATAACTGAAAAAAGAATTAGATATGCAGTCCAAGTGCTAGCTGGATGACTTTATACACGGGTCACTTTTGGAGATATATCTTATATGAATTTACCATGTGTGCTGCCTTGTAGATGCACCATGATCTAAAGATCATTGTTGTGAATGATTGGGATGAAATTATTTCCATTAATTTTACCAAAACAGTCAAACATCATCTAAAATTTAGCGACTAACCTATGAATCTAACATACTATTACCTATATAGCCTTTGACTGCTTTGAATAAAATGACAGAGATGGAAGATCTTGCAATCACCGATGCCAAATCACAAAGAACACATGATGGGTTCCCGCACGCATCCAAAAAAGGATCGAGTGTCAAGAGCATCTTCCCAGGGTTGGGTACATAATCCAAAGTCATCAAAAGAGCTATTTACGTGCATAGAATTATGATTTGTCCCACGCATTTGTGCGCAGGTAATACAAACTTTAAAGCATCACAGTGTGCATCCTTCCTTTAAACTTATTTGCCTAATTCATTTCTGAACTTTTTCTAATATTTTATAAACCTTATACTTAAAACTTATAGCTAAGTACCCCTTCAACCATAAACATATAACTTACTATTAAAAAAAGTCCCTCTATATATAAGTTTCTCGAAATACAAACTCTTTATCAAAATCGTAGCGCCCAATTCGTCAAAATACGAGGAAATCTAAATCGAAGCATTCGGTTTTAAACTTAAAATTTGTGGTTGGGCATGGATGAAATGAGGTGTGCCGAGGAAGATGGCGATCGGAAAGATGTTAATAGTAGTCTATAAAAAAATATCACTACAAAAAATAAGACTATTAGGGACAGCCAAAAATTGCCACTATTAACAAAAAAACAAAATATGCCGCTACATTTTGGTGAAGCGTACGCTATATTTTAATGGCCACTATGTTTAGATTAAGTTCAACTACGAGTAATAAGAGAGGCACTACGTTAGCGACGAGTTTGTGTTGCGTGATTTATATATGGAGGAGCATTTTTTGTATTAAGTTACATGTTTAGGGTTAACAGATTCTAGATATATAAGTTATAAGTATACTGTTTTGAGAGAGAATTTAGAAAAATAAGTTTAAAAGGGGTAGGCCTGTTTCTTTTGGATAAATCTAAAGGGGTAGGCTTTAGACATGATTTATGAGATATAAGCTCATAACTCACCCATGAGATATAAGCCCATAATTGGAGTTATCATTAGTTGCATGTCACGTCATTTGGCCTTTAAAGTCAACTAATGTGACATTTATCCAGCTCCTCCATGGACTTACGTCCCATTCATGGCTCGAGTTATTTAGAAATGGGGAATAATCATCTCAGTGAGTCATGAGACATACACCCATGATTTGCGTGAACAAAATAAGGTTAGCAGTTAAGCACCTTAGAGCTGCGGTTAGTGGTGGTCCAGCCGATAATGAAACAAAGGCCGTGCACGGAGAAGAGGGTCATGGCAATGTGCCCGATCCATATATGGTACCTGACGCTGCCCTCCGAAGTGAGCCCCAGCAAAGCCAAGATCGACGATCCTCTCGTCACAGGGAAGAAGAGAAAAGCACAACAGATGTTCCCAGCAAGCCCTATTATTACGCCTGCCAAATCTATCTTCTTCACCCACCTGCCAAAACCACCCACCCCTTCAACTCATGAAACCATGCTACTGTCCCATTACTAATTACATTACACCAAACCAACAATTTAATTGGTTTAGGCAACCATAGATGAAATAAAAAGATTTAGAAGATTTTCTTCTTACACTGCCTCGTCTATATCCTCTAAGAATTGTCTCTCTCTGATTCTCGAGAAGGCGTTGTGTATGAAAAAGAAGATGCACCATGTCATGAGTGCCAGAAACATAACATAGAAAGCCAGCTCTATTGCTTTTACAATTCCTAGAGTCCCTTTCAAAACCACTGGAATGCTCCATATAGATCTTCGATGGTTTCCACTTCAAGAAAAAGTTAAAAAGAAAGAAATAAATCTCTGCCTCTAGTGAAAAAATGTTGGTGTTACTACCACACTGCATTATTATACAGTCACCTCACTTAAGCTAAAACCAAAGTAGTCTGTTGATTGCTTTGAATCCTACCATTGGGATATGGTTTTACAATCAAACGGTCACATATTGATCTTACGTGGCATGCATCCCGAAAAAGTAATTGTGAACCAAGTTTGATGGTATGTCATAATCAAATTCACTTTTTTGGAAGTGCACCACATGGAATCAATATCTGACCGATTGATTGATGGTAAGCTAATGGTCTCAATATCTATTTTGTGAAAGATTAGGGCTAAACAACTTTTTTGTCCTCAACCGGCCTACCTGGTACTTAATTAACAAATGGAACGTGTGCAAATTAGAGTCGAGAAAACCGTGCAAGAGGTGCATCGGTATCAAACAGTGAATAAGACGGAAAATGTTTTCGCTTAACTGAAAGCAGTCAATGTTTTTGCTATCTTAAGCGAGGTGCGGTGTGACAGTAACACCGGCCTCAAAAAAGCAAAATATATAAAGATACCCAAAGTTGCTCCATTTGCAAAAGATAAAAAATGGCCTTTAAACGAAGTGACATAACAACTAAACCCGACGAAAACTCCATCATGTGGCAAATATCTTCATAGTATATATATTATTAACAAATTTGAACAGTTAGATTCAGGGAACGGCATCCACCGACGGGTCTCATCCAATTTTGACTCTGGCCAATTATGTAATATCATATAAGCTGCCTCTAAAATTGTCTATTAAAATAATTTTTAATAAAAGAAAATAGTATATAAGACAAAGTTTTAGTAGTCGCGTAAATACTGGAATTTTGGTTTGAATTTGCGTCCCTGCTCATTGACCATAAAGTTTCTTTTTATGAATATTGTTGACCGCAAGGATTCTCTCTGTCTGACTGATAACGTAGAGAGATAAAGTAGCAGCCACACTGGACCACTAGAGCTTTCGGTACAACAACTGTGAACAACTATTATTCGCTACTTTTTCAGTAATTATTAAATCCCGACTTTTTGGAGATTTACAAAAATCGTGACTAAAACGTAGATTGTCGACTATTTTTCGTTTCTTTCTCAAATTTTCTCTTATTATTATTATTTCATTTGTAACTTTTATAATTAATTATTAATATCATTGTATAATTTTCATTTTAGTTTTTCTAAGGCTACCTTCATTTACAGTACAGGGATCTTCCCTCTCAACCTCTATTTCACGAGCTTAAACTGTTGACTATTTGAATCCGTTCGTGGAGATCACTTTTCGATCCAATCTTTCACACAACGGATCTAGCGATGATGGATTTACCATCAAATAGTCAGATTTTGATTCCATATGACACACATTCAAAAAGTGAACATGATCATGAACACATGTCAAATATGGTTCTTGGGATGTGTGCCATGTGGAATCAAAATCTGACTGTTTGATGGCTGCCTCCTGATTTCCAGATCAATTGTGATAGAATATTGGGGAAAAAACAATCTCCATCATCTGATTCAGAATAGTCAACAGTTTTAAACATGTTAAATGTGTGTTGAGAAGGAAGTATGTTGGATTGTAAATGAAGGTGCCCTTGTTTGAATATTTTCTTTTTTCTCACCGGGTACGGCTATTCTCAGCCGATTAGCATCACACATTTTTGTTATTGAGGAATACCATAATTGATTTGAATAAGACAATGGAGTTTGGCTTTTGCGAATCTTCCTAATGTAAGATAATGGAATTAATGTATACCACAAAGCACACATCCCCAAAAGTGAAATAACTTTTAGTGACATGTACTGTGTGGAATCAACATATCCCCATCTCAGGTGCGCCATGATCTTAAGATCTATCGGGGGAAGATTGAAACAAAAAAAACAATCTCCATCATCATCTGATTTAAATAAGTGAATAAAAAACCAATGCGTGGTATTTACTGATAAATGGGTGAAAATAGCCGCAGCGTCTACCAAATTTTACAGATTTTTTTATCCAAGCCGATTTATCTCCACAAGCACCTCATCGTAGAAAAGAAAGGTACCCTGCAGTATAAAGCACAACATACATACCTGTGAACATTATCACCACTTCTCTTTCCCAAATGGAGATACACACACCCCAAACAAGCAATGAATAGGACGGGGAACGTATAGAACAAAAGGGTTGAGCCTGCAACAGCAAATGATTTGTCAGAAATTAAAAAAATAAAAAATAAAAATAAAAAAATTAGTGTCTACTGTCTAGTTCTACTTAAAAAAGGAAGAAAATAAAAACCTTGTCTTCCAAAATATGTTGAATTGGTTTCAGCTCGGATTTTGGGCAACCAAGATAACTGGTACTTATTAGTAGGCAACAAAACCCAAAGTGAAAACCACCCAAGAAAAATCACAAAGAGTAGCAAACGTATGGCTGTTCGAACGGTCCTCGTCCAATCATGAGAAAGAGCACCTGATTTCTTCACCGTAGAATAACCCATCTGATAGATGAAGTTCGAATCCTCTTCCTCCCACTCCAACACCTTTTTTCTTCTCTCTTCTTAGGACTAACAGCTCTTAGGAAGGAAGGGGGCAACTTATAGCGAGGGTGAGTACATATTAGTTGATAAGAAAGCAAATGTGGTAGAATATCCATGTATACGAATCACATCCACTTTTAAAAAGTAAGCATATATTCTAAGCAACACGTGCATTGCACGCCCGAGAGAGAGGGAGAGAGAAAATAAAATGTTGGTTATCAATTTGGTCCGATCGGCCGTCCAATGATAAAGCTAATTGCGTGTAGGAATGAGGCAAGGGATAGGCTTTCCATGTGAACCGACGGAGATTGACCCTTTCACACTAACCGGTCTGTTGCGTACCCTCTAGCTACAGCGGCGGTTAGTGTGTTACCAAGTCGGAATTTGAGAAAATTTGGCAAAGGAAAAATAAATTAAAAATATAAAATGGAGAAATTTCAGCAAAGTTAGGAAAATACAAGAAAAAAAATGAAAATGAGCAAATAATAATTAGAAATTATTGTTAGCCACAACGGTGATAAAATGAAAAAATCCATTTCATTGAATTTTTTTTTAAAGCAGGATTTAATGATATTGTCAACTTTTACGAAGAAAATGCAATCTATTAAATAAATTAAAAAAAAAGGGGTTTTGGAACATTGTTATCACCAACCTAACTCGGCCTAATTCCTCGTACCCAATTTTTAAGCCAGATAGCGAGTATGCTTTGCCCATTATAAACATAAAGAAAGATGAAAATTAATAAACAAATATAAACACGCAGAAAGATAAGCTTTAATTTACCAAAAACTTATACTTTTGGATGTAATAAAACTTTTGTTTACATGTTTGTCGTTAAAAGGCACTTGCTATTAAGTGTATATTTCTTTGCAAGTTCGTTATCTACGATATTTTGGTTTTTCTTAAGGGCCTCTTTGGTTTCAAGAGAAATATAGGGAAATAAAGGAAAACTCATATGCAATAAATGAATTATCGAGATTCCCGCTGTTTGAATGGCATCCAAAGGTCGGAAATTATCTTCACATTTTTCATCAAAATTCGATAAGAAATGTCGAGGGGGTCTCTCGGTTTTCTATCTTCCGAACCTTCGGACTTCTCATCCGTACGACTCTTCTCATAATACCACAAAATTTTTTTATGGATGAAAACCATTGGCTGATTTGAATAAGACGATGGAAATTATTTTTGTTTTCAATCTTCCTCATGATAAATTTTAAGATCATGATGCCCCTATCAGACGGTCTGATGTTGATTCTATATGGCACACATCCCTAAAAATCAGAGGCAAAACTACGTTATGACTTGGGTGGTCAATTGACCACCCAAACTTTCTAAAAAAATTTTACTAAGCTTTAAGGGTCCTAATTTATATTAGTGGCCATTCTCATCCATCCAAAATTATCTTGACCACCCAAAATTATCAAAAATCTTAAAACAATTTTTTTTTATGGTATTTGTTTTCATAACAAATATTTCTTCTCTCGGACTTATTTTATTTAGGTGTTGCACGACCCTACTATGTTGTTGAGCTATATACTCACATATATGGTGTATATGCTCTAGTATAATTAATATAAAAAAATAAACAATTTATTACATGTAACAAGGCTTGAACCTAGAACCTAACCTTCACAAAACACCAAATCTACCACTAGAGCAATTCAATAATATATGTAAAAAGAAAACAAAATTAATACATATATAATTTTTTTGTTATTTGGCTATTTTTTTTGTCAGGATATGTTATTTTCCTATAATTTCTTGTTTATGTATCCAAACGCAGGATTTGGTTAACCCTGCATTTTCCCAGCTAGTAATGTGGTTATCCAAACAGCGGAAAATAAAGGAAAACAAAGGAATACCATAGTTTCCTACAACTTATGTATCCATAGGAAAATATATAAATATTATTTTACTTTCCCACGTTTCCTGTGTTTTTATCTAAACAGGCCCTTTTATATAAGTAGTCACAAATTATCCCGAGTGCACGTTAATTTGTTACTTCAATTTAAATCACGAGGCTACTCAAGGCCAAGGTATCAAATCGGGTTTTGGACTCAAGTATCAATCTTGGAAGGACTGATACGACTCGGCCAATACGTATCAGCCTAATCTAAAAAAAATAAAAAATACAAAGTCTCAGTTGAAACCGAGACGTATCGGTCGATATCCAATATGTATCGGCGATACTGATACGAGATACAGATACATATCGGTTTGACCAAAAACCAATACATATCGGTATCGGCCAATTTTTTATACCTTGCTCAAGGCTCTCGCAAAAGGAGAGGCTCATAATGGCGCGGCTACCTTTCGAAAACCCCATAGCTCAGGGACATTTGTCGATGTCAATAAGGTTGACACTATACAGATGCTAAAAGGAAACTGTCATCTTCATCTAGCAAAAACAAGGGGGGACAATCTTGAAGGGGCTTAATGATTGAGTCAAAAGATTAACCACTATTGTCAATCCCTTGGCATTGATTGACCACACCAAATCTTATTCCCAATTCACCTCACGTGCAGTGTTCAATTGCAAGCTAATGTGTAGCTTAGTAGATGTAAAATTATAAAGCTATAAACTCTGTACAGTGTCCAATTGTGTCAAAAAGGTGACCGAAGAGATCATAGAAGACCTCACATTAGGAAGCTGTGGACATAGATGATTCTGACAGTTGGATTGTGATTTTTCACCATTGGATCTTCATTTCTGCTATTGGGTCTTCATTGTTCTTCATTCCTGCTATTGGACCATATAATTACATGTTTCTTAGCCTGTTAGACAGCTACTTCAAGAAATTTTCAAAGATGGATTTTGCAATCAATTTGATATTGTTTTATGCTTGAAAATTAGTCATGTATTAAAATAACGGGATGGAAAGTTGAGCACTACGTCATCATCCGATCAAAGCCTCTTAATGGGTAGTTTAGGTATTTTTATTTTTTAGAAATTAGGATTTTATTTTTTTACAATTAACTTTAATTGTTTTCTAAAGAATGTTATTATTATGATATTATGAGATGGTTACGAATAGTGCAAGGAAAGAGAGAGATTTTCCGTCTTCCTTGAATATGAAATTTTTTATATTTTCTCAAATTTTCTCGTCCTAGTGCAGGGTAAGTAAAATTTTAAATTTTCGTTGATGAAAATTGGAATTTTTTAGTTCCAATCTGTAAAAGGGAAAATCCTTTCTTTGAATATGAAATTTACCCAATTGAAAATTAAAGTAAACCTTTTTTGAAATCTACCATTATTTCAAACCCTAAAATGGAACAAAAAAAAGTGCTCTCATGAAATGATGTTTGATGTTGTAGATTAGCAAAAATCAAAATCTACCATTAGAATCCTCGCTTCCAAATTTAAGGGAGACAACATTGTCGAATTAGGACATTAATCGAATTTCGACATAATTATTATAATAATCATGTCATCATCATCATAGCCTTCTCTCATCTATTTGAAGTCAGCTACGTTAACGAGATACTTTAATTCATTTCAGGAAATTAAATAATTTATTTATATAATTATTATTCATAAATATTACTTGTAAGTAATCTCATCTATTGAATTAAGTTGTAGTCTTTGACCCTGCATCATTTAATAGATAAATAAGTTAATCACATTATTATGGATTTTGTGTTTAAATTTTCATTCCGGCAGTGAAGTTACTTTCCACAAAGAAAAGCATCCTTCACTTTTTAACAAAGGTAGCAAGTTTGAATCGGCTACCTATCCACCGAGAAAAAAATATCACTTTTTATAGAGTCTACATGATTTTTGGGCTTTGTCCATGGCAGGCATACAACACGTGCCTGAGATTAATGACTGGCTCATATCAGCCAGTCAACATGAGGATGCAAATCAATTAAATTAGGGACCCACTCAATCCTGACCATCATTTAAACATCAAATGGTGTTTGAACGATCTTACACCATTTATTGATTTATGATCTTGAAAATTCATACCGTCAAAATGATATATCATCAATTGAAGGGCTATGGATCTAAAAATACACTTTTTGAGAGATTCAAGCCATTTGATCTCTGCACTCTAATACCAACGATTGTTTTTAATTTTGATGGCTGATATTAAAGTTTTAGAATTGAATGATTTGCATCCACTTAGAACTATGATCCTTTCGGTGAGACATGTTCTAACAATGGATTACCACTAGGGCAATTTAGATTGATCATAGATGTGTGTTTTATGGCACAATGATAAATCATGCTTCAATGATATAAGATAAAAAGTAATATTTTTGTGGTATAAAATCATTTAAACATCATATGATATTTAAATGAGAGTCAGGAGAGTCGGCCGCTTAAACTGTCGATCACAATAATTTTTTATCTTTGTTTGTTGTGTAGAAGCCAAGCCTACTATAATAATAGTGGGAACTGGGAAGTCACATCCATATGAACTTTACGAACTACTTGAAAGGCGCCTAGAAATTAAGCATTTGTGTGGACTTGATTTTGATACAGTATTGGAAAGAGTAAAGGTAGACGGGTACAAAAGGACCACGTAACTTAACTGGTCCTGCCATGATCCACTGCCACATAAAAGAGTAGTTTGATGATCACAATACTATTATGAAAGAAAAATTAAAATAAGTCATATAAAATCGTGCAGTCAATGCATGAAAAATGAATAGTAAAATTATATTTGATTTTATTATTCATTTTACACATGATTGAGACCATTGACTATATAATTTTATATTATTTTTTATTCATAAAACTTATGATCATCGAATTATTCTTTTATGTGACATCCGATCATGTGATTGAGTGTCACGTGACAGCAAACTAATGTAGGACCAAATAAGTTACCTAATCCTTTTCAAGGATCAAAATTTTGGGTTTCATTTCGGTTTCAAGGGGATCAAAACTAAAAATTTAAATCGAAATTTTGGCCGAAAATTTGAATTTCGGCCGATAATTTCAATTCCAGACAAAAATATGACTGAAATTTTGGACCAAATTATCATTTCGGTGAAGACCGTAACCGATACTTTAGACCGAAATTTCGGTCATTTCAGTGGAAATTTTGACCCTTGGTCCTTCCTACCATGATATCTTTATTTTATTTGAATATGATAGGTAAAGTAACAACTCATTTCTTGTTGTGGCATATCCCTGTTAAATATTTGAAGCTCTGTTACTCTAGCATGTTTCGCATTTGACTACAGGTTCGACTTTGCCTTATTTTAGTTGAATGCAGTGACGATTAGAGGGTACGGACAAAGCAAGAGATGAATTAACATCAGTACTTCTTATCGAACAATATACTAAATATATTCATAAGTATTACTCTATTTGCACCGACTATATCTCCAACGTACCTACCCAATCGTTAAGGGCCCCACAACTGAAAACATTGACCGCTTCGAATTGGGTTTTGAAAATAGTTGCATTTATGCAATTATGCCTGTTAGGCATTTGTATTGTTTTTCTACGGGTCCCTGCTCGGTTGGGTCTCTTGCTTGCTCAGCAGGTTTCCTTTTTCAATGAACTAGTAATCTTAAAACAGAGGCCTGCCAGGCATTTCCACTTGGAACCTGACTCCCGAAGCTCTTAGTAGTTGGGTCAACTTTTGAAATTTATTCCATGCGAAATTAAATGGTGAAACTTAAAAAAAAAATGATAAAAATTGTTTTTTCTCAATCTTTTACTCTAATTTCACAAGGCAAACGTCTCAAAAAGTGTCACTAACTAAACACTAATATATGACACAAACTCATTTTCTCTCACGATCATAACTTTCCCTTAGGAAGAAAATCCTGGCCCCGGCACTACTGAGGAATTAAATATTAATAAGAAAAAATCATGCAAGCTTTCGAAATTCAGTGATTTGAGCTAGAGGAAATGGCATGCGGTGTAAGAGAAGCCCTTGAGATGAGAGAAAGGATTGTGTGGAAGACTAAAGTTGTGCCCAACTGCATTTCCACTATGAGCTCACCGTCCCCATTGCAGATCCCTTGGCTGCCCATAGGTTTAAAAAAATTATTTGTTTTCTAAACTCTTCTTTTTAACATAATAATAATAATAATAATAATAATAATAATAATAATAACAATCGATCGTCGACAGCTTGCCAACCACTGGTCGGTCAAACGGACACATGTGGTCAAGGACGGAGCCAGGGTCCCTAGCCACCCTCACAATTAATAAAAAAAAATTAAAAAGGAACCCGAGCCCAATTAACATTGGCCCTCCCCGGGCATGGCCGGCCCGCCCTAAAATGGAAGCCCTATTGACTTTGGCCCATCCCCACAGAGGTTCCTCGCTCCCTGCCTGTAGTCCAGCAACTGGCCGCTTCCATAACAATTAATGAACTCTCTCCAAGAATTATGAAATATGTTTCACTAGGAAATATTCTTGTTATTGCTTTGAAACCGAAACTTCAGTTCTTGGGTCGGTTTCTACAAAACCGAACCCTAATCGAAACACTTCAGATACGGTTAACCGAAATTTTCATCCCCCAAACTGAAACCGAACCAATCCGATTTCAGTTTTAGTTTGTTCAGTTCAGTTTTCGATTTTTCTATATATTTTTTGTTTTTTTAATTTTTCAGTTTTTTGTCGGTTTTCTCACCCAACCCAGCCGGTGTTCGGTTTTTAGTTATTGAAATCAAAAGTGAACCGGGAAAAATCAGTCCGGTGTTAGTTTTCAATCAGTTTCGGTCCGGTTCTGCATGCATGGTTTTGGGGTATCGGCTTTTATTTGCACCCCTAGTTTTGATTCATCTTCCCAACTTTTGGATCTAACTCCACATGGGAATGCCATGTATTTATGTGGGTTGTGGTGCCACTGATTAGGTCAGCGAAGGGTTAGGTGGTGGTGTTCATAGTGGAAGTGGTGATGGTCTCGATGGTGAAAACGCAAATTCCGATTTTTAATAGGTTGTAAAAACAGAGGTACTTAAGTAAGTTGTGTGTACAATTGCATGGTGTTGGAACTTCCGGGGATTGTAAATAAAGGCCCCAACTTTTCAACTCCACGAGATAGTATATGTTTTTTATTTTTTAAAAACACTCTTCCTAGTGTGAGATTTCAAAGAGGTCAAATGCATTTAAAATGACCAATTACAAACACCTTCAAAAAACATTCTATAATGTGATTTCAAAGAGGTCAAATTCTTTTGAAATGGGTTTAGCCGATCATTTTGCAAGCATTTGACAATTTCGGATCACACGATGGAAGTGTTTTCTTGATGAAATCTCCCATCCCCACCAAACGTTCACATTGGATCCTCACATAACAATTTGACAATTTTTTAATCGCACGATAGTTGAGATCATCAGTGACAAATATTAAGCAATGATAGCCTGCTTCACATAGCATTTTATGTGGATATTTACTAAATAAATATTTATTATTAATTTAATATTATTATTATTTTTAAATAATTCCTTAATCTGATTGGTTCTATTTTAAGGATACTTTTGACAACAATTAATCATTTAACCTTCAAGTCAAAATGACTTGAATTTTGAATTAATATTGGAGGGAAACTTTTCCCACCATAAGTTTAAAAGTATTGAAAATGTTTTGTCCCACCTCACTATTTTCCAAGAAATATTCATGACTTATATATGAAAACTTACCTTCCATATTGTTTGGCTTGATAAAAGGAACATAACTCATAGTGGCGGTTCGCCGCCGCGCGCGTGTGCGATGTGCGAATGGCGCAATTGGCGCTTTTAAGGCACACTTTGCACTTCGCCGCCCCTGAAAATGTGCTCTGAAAGTTATAAATAGAGGCCAGATGAGGGATTCTAAACACTCGCAATTTTCGAATCCTACATCTGAGCCCTCAGAATTCGTGTGTCAACCAGAGCATTCTGCGTCTTCGTTTCGTTGGGTCGTACACTACAGTGCAACGTAGTGTATGACAGATCGGTGCTTCACCGAGGCTTTATTGTATCCTGGAGGCGAATTTGCCGATATCCCGTTGCATATAGGAGGCAAATATTCTCTTAAAGATAGCGATCTAATCGTGTTTTGAAACAATTTTCCGATCTTTTTCCATCAAACTTTGTGTAATCTACCAACATTATATCCCAAATGAACAAAAAGAAAACAAAAGATTTATCCTACATTCTGAAGTTAGACCAAAATCACAACTCAAACTTGAAAATATCTCAGGGGAACCCAAATCTTCTAGGCATTGATACTCGGCGCGACTAATTAACAATTAATTAACGTTGAAGCTATGGAAAATGGAAACTAAAATTCCACCAAATAGAGGTGATTCAAAAAGCTTAAAAACAGTCATCCTTAGAAAACTGGCCATGGATTCTATTTTTCTGATGACGGAGTACTGGTTCTTGAAAACCAATTTTTTTATCCCTTTTAACCTTTCAAGAACTTGAATTATTAACAAGATAGTATTAGACAAAATTGCCAAGGCATTTGTAGCACAGCTAGCTATATCATATCAAAACAATCATGATACAAATTTAAATTATGCAGTACTTAATTTTACTGACCTACATGCATATTCCTGGCAGCTTAGTTCATGCCTGTTCTAAATGAAATTTTTTACAGATAATCCGGACATCAATGCAGGTGAGTGAAGAACGATTTATTAAAGGTATTGCCTCTCACCACTGACACTCCAGACTAACATGTCAATGAACTGCCCTGTAGCCAACGAATCTTGTCAAAAGGAGTCTTTGAAAGATTTCTAGGTATGCAGACATATATGGAAATCATCTTTTGCCATGATGGTTGAGGTAAAAGGGGATATTCCCCAGTTAAATAATCTATTGATAGATGGGATAATGCTGTGATGACGTCAGTGACGCCCCGGTAGTTTGTGTGAGATTCCCTCAGGTCTGAATCTAGTGTTATTGAATTTTCCTATGCTTCGAAAGATTACTAGGGATCCAGACATCTGTGGAAGACACCTTTTGACATGATTATTGAGCTAAAAGGTTAATCCTAAACTATGTAATATGTTGATGTCAGTATATGTTGATGTCAGTGATACCCCATCAGTTCTTCATAAAATGGTTAGTTTCCTTAGGTCCATCTACAGATTTTGAAGTTTCCAATGCAAGTCTGTTATATTTCATAATCATTGCTTGCCCAACAGCGATTGGAAAATATAACAGACTAGTGATATCAGTGCAACGTGTGCTGTGCAGGGGCCAAGACAAATGGCATACCCTCTCCATTCTTTCGTTTTGAGTTGATGATATGGACTCCTAACAAATCTAAAAAGTAAGAGCAAATTCAAAGCAACAAGGGTTAGTGTATTTCACAAATAGATTCCTAACTTCTATTTTATTAATATCTCTGTTAATTGAACTAAACAGATACATTCTCTTGCAGAATACGTGATGACCCAAAACCCAGGACAGTAGTACCCAATGCTGCAGCAGCCTATACAAATGTTTATATTTGCTAATGAGAACAGATTTGGGACACTGAATCCTTATTGTTTGAGCTTCCTCGCATTCAATTTTTGATTGGTTGGTAATAGGAACAGGGACTTGTCGCCTGTAAAGTACCAATATGTTTGGTTTTTTGCAGATGATGAGTCCAACGGACCAACGGGCCTTCCAGTGATGGAGGCGCAAACAATGATGACATACTACTGGACTGCATCTCTTTGAGAGTTTATTTTTTTCATTTTTTCCTGTCTTATCAAGAACCCAGCCCTTTCAAAGATCAAAATCCATTTTCATTAATTGACTAAGAGAAGATTATATCACCATCCAATACATGCTTAATCGAACTTACAATGATATACAAGATGTTTAGTTCTTAGTCCTCTGAACTCGGAATGGATGAAAGCTGCTCTTCCAAGATTTTCAACAGATCATAATACTCGGCAAACGCAGATTGCGACTGGAAAAATGACAGACATTTAAGGAAGGTTAGCCGGTGGCATTATAAATGCACGATTATAAGTACATAGCTATTAATATATGTGTGCTTGTGAATTAGTACAGCGTTCTAAAGAGGTACATACCTGGAGAGTCATGCTGTACGCTTTCCATAACCGCATATCATGCCGGAAAAGATCAAATAAAACCTGTAAAAATATAAGTGCATAACCATCTGGAGGAAGCAGGTATAATAATCAAGTGGGATCTAATCAATATCTCAATTAAACAACTCGTTTGGACCCACCTTTGAGGTGCTGGGTAAACCGGTGAAATCCCAGCTTACCCTCAAAAGAGAAAGAGAGCACAGTTAAACAGGTCTTTCATATTACAGCCCCCTATTACAAAATTACTAATTTAATGTTTCCAGAGAGTAGTTTGAGGTATTTCTAAAGGCCAGTAGAGACATCAAAGAAATTGCAATACAAACTATTAAGATACATAAGTAGAAGTGATCCACAAATTTGTAGGGAATCGTCCCTTTTTATCAGTGAAAATTACCCATTTTCATTTCAAAGTTTCCTAATGTTAAGAAACAAAAATGAGCATCACAATACAAATATTTGATTAATAGAAAGGCTATAGCAATCTAAAGATTAGAGCTCGTAGGTGCACTAACACTACATTAGCATCTTTAAGATGCTAAACTACTTATATTTGAAAAAAAAGATGCTAAACTAACAAACTTAGCTTCTATTCTTAGGGGAGCACCCAAATACAAAATGGACTGCTAAATAATGTGGGAATAAACCCAGAACACACACAAGATATCACTAACCAAAAATGTAATAATAAAATGTAGAAAATTTTGAGTTTGTATTATCAACTACTTTTGAACATAAGGGAAATAGCAGATGAAAGAGACGAATGTAAACTGGAAAACAGATACAGCTTTTGTTGCTACAGTAATCCTATTCACTATAAAAGTTTTGTATTACAACACTTCTTACAATGACTCTGCAAGTAAGATCCTAGTCCAACATTCAATATGCAGTTCTCTTATTAGCCAACTTGCCTATCACGTGAAACTGTTCAGAGTGCATCTCATTATCAAGATTATGGAGCTATAGGAATTCAGATCACCTACCTCCACAATCCCATGCTAGCCATTTTCTGCAAGCCCACTAACAAACTTGTATGTAATATGATGACTGCTGGTTGCTGATTTCTTGTTACTATGATTGCTGATTTGCTTGGTGACGCTAGCAACAAGATCATGTTGGCTATATAACTTGCATTAGTTGTTCATTCGATTCTTTACACAATATTAACCTCTTTTTTTGTACACGTTTTCACTCTTTTAGAGAATCTTACATTCTTCTAACTAAAATAACTGAAGACTTCACTTCATCAGCGCTGGAGTAGCACAACTTAAATTTGAACTTGGCTTAAAGTTCAATAAGGCATACATGTATTTTCATAGAATTGCCTTCTACCATTTCACAGCATAATTACGAATTGAATCTCATTACATTCTGAATGACTAAGAAAACAAGTCTTACATATATACAGCTATTATGAGATCAAACTGATGAAAGAATTCACGGCAGTAAAATATTGCTAGCAGATAGTAGTTGTACTAAAGCTGTACAAGTTAAAATGCCTGTAATACCTCGGTGCGCCTTAAAAGAGTAGCCAAGACCACAATCCATTCTTTGAACTTTACAGAGCACATATGTGCTAAAAGAAATTCAGCATCCAAACGACTCTGCAAAGTGCCCATTTGAAGCTGAAATAGATGGAAGAAACAAATATCAAAGCAAGAATAAGGAAAAACTTGTTCTCCAGAACCAAAAAGATATCAATATCATCCATATTGCATTAGGAGAAGGTGTCATTTATCTACTTGAAGACAAAAGACTATTACATGGTTTAATATCTCTCCACTTGGGAAAACATTTTTTGACGCAATTTCACTTAAGCAAATGTCAACTTTGTCACCAGAAACCACTGGTTACTGCTGCAGTAAGTGACCATGTTTATCTCTTTCTTTTTCCATTCAGTTGCCAAGCTTGGATTGAACACAAGAAACGTGCATAGGAGTCACATGTTTTCACGTGGAGGCTGCAATCACTTTCATCAAACTTCATGATTCCAGAGTTTGATAGATAAGCAATTTCGGGAGACTTGCCTTCTTATCTCTAACCAAAAGGAAAATTGAATCACATGTGCACGAACTTAAACGCACGAAGCTATATGGCTGATCGAGTGTGTCCATGTTGAATTACACATTTTTGGGGGGCATAAGACGTATGCATGGACTTACAACCTCAGATGATCCAATTGTCAAGGTACTTTGCTAGAAGAGTAACTGGACCAACAATTATAGTAAGAGACGATGGTTGAGGAGTTAACTGCTGACCAGAACTCATTACACCAACTGCTAAGATGAATTATCAGTCCCAAACATAAAATTGACAACGACTTCTAACTTCACAAACAGAACAAGAATCAGACACAAAGTTCATAACTTCGCAACAAAAAAGACACTGTTGATGGCCATAAGGAGTGAAATTTGATGCAGAAAACAAGAAGCAATTTATTTTCATTCGCTGGTTGAATTACGCTCATAAAAGCAATGCTTTTGAACTTGGGTTTTTTATGTCCTCATTCTGATGTCTTGCTAATGTTGTCACAAAACTTGAAATTTTGGAAAGGAATTTTTTATGGTGCAGGGACAAGTAAAAGAAATGAATAACAGCACTTCGGGGAAGGTGGAGGAAGAAGGAAGTGCCCTCTGGGTACAACATGTGAACCCTAAATATGGTTTTGGGTGGAGTAAATAGAGGTTAGGTTCGTGGATAGGGAAGAGTTTGGGGTTGGTGGAGAGCAGTCTTTGAGTGTTAAATTTGAGGCTGTGTAAAATTTTGGGAGAATTGATGACATGGTCTCATTTTTTCTTTTAGTTCCCCCACCTGTACTGTTGTTGCGTTATAAGGGGGTTGTGATATGATGGGAGGGGAGGCAGTTTGGTATATTACAATTTGGAAGAGTTTGAGAGAGTAGAACTGAGAATCTCTCACTTTTGGGTAGGTAAGAGAGTGTGTTTGTCCTCAAAAAATTTCCCTAATCTTTCCCGAATTTATCCAAATTTTACCGAAACACCCCCTGCTGAAATATTGTCAAAACTGAGCTTTGTTACTATGCCGAAACACCCCCGGCTGTATTCATCACAATGTTGCAACCTGCACACTATATCAAAGAAACAGTTTGGCTTCCCAGTCGAGCTCCCAAACCTAGAGTCCTAAGGCTGCAATAATCTCCGGCATTGAAATGTTCGAAACTGCATGCACAAAATAGATGCATAATGCGAGAAATACTTAATAAAAGGTGTAGTCTCCCACTTGGAATAAAAGAGCCCATCTGCACGTGTGAGAGGGAACACACATCATGTGAAAAGTTGTACATTCACCGTGCCCCATTGTTACCCAGGCTCCAGTTTCACTTGTGAGGTAAACCATGGGAAGCTAATTGCCACACACCCTCAACAGATAAAGGTAACGTACTAGTTTCGATACAATTTACAAACTCCAATCAATCCCTATGCTGGATTTAAATAAGCACCAGTTATTTACAGATAGGGTACTGAACACTCCCAGAACATCCAAAAAGCACATAGTGAAAAGGGAACAGACACAGTGCAAGGGATAAAATCATGATTACATAATCAACAAAAGTGGGGACAGAAGAATTTGGTCAAATTTTCAGTAATCAAATAAAGGTCAATTACATCAAAAGGGCTTTTGAAGGCCACAAATCTAATTTTTGGGCAAAAAATTATTGATAAGGGCACTGCAAAAGAAAATGGAACAAAGAGGGGTGAAATTGAGTCAGACTAGCTTTTCAGGTTGTGTTTGGGAAACATTCTTCAATCCCAACACAACGGGCTTAAGAAAGATTTTCAGCCCGAACTATTATCGGTCTAGACTCGGACCTAAAGCGCACAGGACCGATACCCATTATGTACATATAAATACATAATGTATATATAAACTAATTAGTGCCTCCCATAGGCACAAAATTCAAGGAATTAAAAAAATTGGCGAATAGTTCGCCATTTCTCCATAATTCGTAACTTGTTTATATTTTGTTAAATGTTTTCAGACTTTGTAATCTTATTTTTATTTTTTTTCTCTGATTTTTCCCCAAAAGAATTTTGCCGAATGTTAACCTTGCCCAATTATTGGTGAACCCCAACTCAGTGACTATGGCGTCTCCCACATCTAACCAATGTGAGACTGAACGACTGTTATAGAATTTGTCAAGCTGATTGGTCAACCAACATACCCAACTCCTCACCTCGTAGAATCCTACGAATATGGATGTTCCATGTGGTGTGGGCCCCACTCTACTATAAGTGTCCCCGACCAACACTCAGGGTTCTTCATCGATAGTGCAAATTTCAGAGAAGTGATCTTTCAACTTTCCCTCCTCCACCCATACTGTCCCAAAAGAAGATTATATCCCCCACCCCAATCAAATCTGATGCATTGATTGAAATCCTTTTAGATTGAGTAAATGCCCCTCCACCAAGCCGAGGCTCTTCAGCTTCTACTGTTTAATAAGGTTAAAAGATAAGTGAACAGGATAGTGGATTTGTTGACGAAAGGGGTAACTAGATCTTCTTTACTGATCAGTGACATTTTCCCTTTACTTTAGCTTGTATGTAAGCCTTTTTCTTTTGGGCACAAGAGGACCTCCCAAGAGATTATTAGACTTCCTCCCAGGAGATTATTGAATTTTACAAATTGGTTACTAAATCAATGAGACCATTAACTGAAAAGTATTCATGAATCTGTTGATACTGATTCGTAAATTGGTCAAGCTTTAACTCTCAATGTGTTGTCTAATGAGTTGAGGATGGCAGCAAACTCTATGCAGAATTATTAGACTTCCTCCCACCCATTGGATTATTAAAAATATCGAGCAATTCAAGCACAAACATTTTCACAAAGTCAGAGAGGAATTATGCGCTGAGGGAAAAAATTCACAATTCGGTATAAAACTGCGAAAAAGTTTGAAAGAACAAAAAATTCATTAATAAACAAATAAACAATTATGTCCTTAATTTCTATTTTTAGAATTTTCTAATTTACAAAATATCATGATTAATTTTTTAATTTTGCAAAAAGGAATTAACTTTTTCAAAAAGTTGTAACTTAAACATAAGAAAAGAATCTCCAAACAAAAAAGTCATAATTTTATTGCCACTTCTCAAAAACATCTCAATATTTTGTGATAGAGAGAACATCTATATACTGGCATTTGAAGTCTCAAGGATTCTTCATTGTAATCATTTAGTTTATTCACTATGTACTCCTTGGAACTGTTGACCCTGTTTAAGTATTGACATGACTTATGAACAAGGAATATTCATGGTTTTCCTTTTATTTCACATAATGAGATTAGTATGTTGAAAATTGCTTAACACTTTGGTCTAAATACAACACCTTGTACATCTGGTGTTATACTGAACACATAACGTGGAGCAGTACAAATATCAGTATATGAAGCTAGGCATAGAGATTGGTTAATGTCGCCTACTGGAACTAGCACGCTACCCCAGATTTATGGAGGAAACCATGGGTGTTAGTTTTTCCTTTCTTACCTTAGTGAAGTAGTGTCATTTGTGAACCAAGGGAACACAATCAATACTTCAGCATCATGCAGATGTGACAATTACCAAGTTGCAATCAGCACCTCCAAAGTTAATATGAAACGTGGCCCACAAGGTTGACAGGTTGAACTTGAATCCAATTTGGCTTGAAGTAAGTTGGATCCCCTGGATAAGGATCCAAAAGGGATTACAGAAGCAAGAAATAAATGAGAGAAGAGGGGAAGATGTTGTCTCATTTATGTGCTTATTTCGCACAACTTCGATGCATGGACAAGTTTTATAATTTCATTAATTGAAGGGATCCAGCAAAATTGCGAATACATTGTAAAATTGACAATAATGGTCGGCGGGCCTGTGCTCCCTCTAGGGTATGGTTCTTTGATTGGAGTATGGCCTGGGGCTGGGGCTTTAGAGTTGATCAGTCGATTTAAACAGGGAAGAGATCATGTAACAAGTTTGTTATGTGTCTCCAAGATAGGGAGTGTGCCAACCATTTGTTCATTCATTTTTGCATTCAGAAGGAAATTTGGCACATGGTCCTGTTTGGTGTGAGTTGGGGCTTTCCCAACTCCTGTGGGGAGTTATTGGCTTCGTGGAACTTTGGAGATTTTGTTGGGTTGAAAAGAGCTTTATAGAGGACAACCCTTCTGGTTGTCCTGTGACTATTTGGATGGAAAGGAGTGATAGGATCATTGCTGTCAAAAGCGCTAAGTGCACCTGAGGTGACATGGGTCCCTAGGGCCTAGGCGAAGCCTTGGCACAGAGCTTTGTTTTTCAAGGCGCATTTTAATTCTAGTTTTTTTCTATATTTTTATTAATTATTTATATTTTTTAATATTAGCATATACATAATATATTTTAAATTAATAAATTGTACTTATACTTTTGGTAATAATTAGGGCTCTCAATGGGCCGGGCCGGATTTTGGCCAACACCCGGCCTGGAAAAAGTGGTGCTTTTTATCAAGCAAACCCAGCCCGGGCTAAACATATTGCAACTCGGATCAATCCAGGCCAAGCTTGGGTTGAGTGTTCCAACACCCTACCCGGATATATATATATATATATATATATATATATATATATATATATATATATATATATATATATTATTACATACTTATCCGTTTAAAGTTATAAAAAAAAAATCCTTTTAATTAAATGTAATTTATTTAAATGCTCTGAGATTAACTATTGCCCGTTATAACCATTGTACAACCGTTGTCCTTTCAAGCAACCGTTGTCCGTTATAGTCATTGTGCAACAAACTAAAATGAAATATTTGAATAAAAGCATGTACCTGAGCCTTTATAATGTTAATATAATTATTTAATTAAACTTTTAACCTTCTTCAAATTTTTATTAAAAAAAAACAACAGCCCAAGCCCAACCAAATTTTATTAGAAAAAATAGCCCAACCAAATTTTATTGGAAAAAAACGGCTGAAAAAAAGCCCGGAAACGCCCAAGCCCGACCCTGGGCTGAGTACATCGCAGCCCGGGTTAGGGCCGGGCTTAAAAATTTGGGAACCCGACCCAGGTAGGTTAGGGCCAGGTTGAACCCCAGCCCGGCCCTAATCCGGCCCATTGAGAGCCCCAGTAATAATAATCTGGGACTTGAATTTGTAAATATCTTTATACATCAAATTTTTTATTTTTTAAAAATAAATCGTAAATATATAAATTAAATAATAATATTATAAATTTATAATAGCAATCAAGTAATCAACAAATATGAAATGCACGACACAAATAAATATCATAAACAATTGAACATTATGTATTTGTGTGCATTAAAAAAATCCAAATTAACAAACTAGCAAGTAGGTGCCAAAGTAACTAGCAACTGCACGCTGATTCTCGACGGTCAAGTGTAGCACTGTAGCTTATAAACTTTAGAGATTTTAAGTTCTCTGTGCTCGTCAGCCAGCAAGAAAATGGTTTTAAGAGCTAAGAGTCTAAGACTAAAGAGATATTACTTTAACTTATAACTCGTATACAAGTTCTTAAATTCTACAAGACTTTTAACCTTTTTTTATTAAAGTAACTCGAGGCATGCCTAGGCACACTTTTGCGCCTTTTTGCCTAGACACAAAAGTTGAACGCCTAGGCGCGCCTCACTGCACCTGCGCCTAAATTACAAGGTGCAGGCGCAGAGGGTGCGCCTAAGAGCAAGGTACGCCTTTGACAATGTTGGATAGGAGTTTTAGAAACGTTAGGAACCCAACCACTACAGTCATGAGATGTACTAGTAAACGGGTACTCGGGTTGTGTTACAGAAAGAGGGGGCTATCGAAGAGGGAAGGGGCCATCGAAGAGGGTGGGGATCTTGTTGATCAGCAAGATGATATGTCCTAGGTGACCTATTTTTGGTCAGTGGGCCCCCGGGCTTATGTCCTTGGGCGCTCTAAGCTTTTTGGGTGTTTTGGGTTATGGCTGGAAGCATGTTGCTATCATTTTTCTCTATTTTTTCTTTTTTAGTTTGTTTTGGGAACTTTGATCCTTTCGGGCTTTAGTTCATTATAAAAAAATTATTTACAAAAAAAAAACAGCCAGTGCATCACCACCTACAATGTAACATATACCAGCAATAAAAAAAAACATTTTCCAGCCTCAAAAAATTAAAGAGAGAATCCGAGATCTCTCATATATTTGAGGTTTTAAAAAAATGCAGCAAGGGTCACATGACTAGGTGATGCAAGACAGACAAGCAAAAACCCTAAAATAGCATAAATCATGCACGATAGGATTAGGATTCTCAATTCTCGGAAAAAAAAAAAAGAATAAAGAATAAAGACTAAAGAAGAATAAAGAAGAAGAAAATTCCTGAAATTTCACAAGCGAAATTATTGGCTTCGCACCAAACCCTAAACTCGGGAAATTGAAGAATCGCTCTTCAAGTTGAAAGAATTTATCTTTCTCAAAAACAAATTTGCGCTAATTTTCACTCATCATAATCTGCTCCAAAATAAGAGCCTTTACAAGTATTTATAATAAGAAACCTAATAAGACTACCAAAATTAGAACTCCTAAACTAACCATTAAAAGTTTCTAATCTAATGGTCACAATTTTTCATAGGGTCGAAATAAATATTGATGAAGATCCAACGGTGGAAACTTGCAATCCAATTGTCAGAATCATCATATGCGCATATCCCAGAATTCAGGTGCTTTGCAGGTTCCTCCAACTCTTGCTCCCTTGGTCCCCATGTGTGCATCTACCCAAAGTCGGGTCTTCTCGTATAGCGCACGCGTGCACATGGGTCTTCAACCTTCTCACAAAGTGCTACAAGAGACTTAGATGTCTTAGGCTTCTTTTTGTGCTTCTTATATACTTTGTACCGGTTCATGTCCCATCAATTCTCCTTGGGAGGGAAGACCTGATCTCCAATGAGTTATGCGGTTCGCTCATCGTGATCAATGCGCTCTCAATCTTTGGTTTGCCTTTCCACTTGACCAGATACTTTTGACGTTTCTGGGCTTGCTTGCTCATTACTATCCAAGTATCATAAATTTTTGGCTTTGATACCAATTTGATGCAGGATGGACACGCTGAAATCTTAAAATAGTGTAAATCCTGCATGTTAGGATTACGATTTTCGATTTTTAGAACAAAATTAAATAAAATGAAGAATAAAGAAGAAAATGAAGAAAATCTCTAGAATTTCACTAGCGCAATAAGAGTCTTTACAAATATTTATAATAGCTAAAGAAACCTAATAACCCTACTACAATTAGAATTCTTAAAGCAACTATTAAAAGTTTTTTATCTAATAGTCACAATCAATTCAACTATTAATCTCGTTTTTTTCATATGCGCGCACTTTTGAAGCATCAAATGATGTCCGATTGATGCGAAACTAGGTTTATTTGAAAACTTATAGTAGCTTTCCAACAAGCCAAGAATTGCACAATTCCGATGAGAATTAAAAGATTTATGACCACTTTTTTGAGAGCTATGCTGAAAGTGACGAAATTGATGGTCATATGTCGCATATGCGTGCTTGACCCCTATGACCTAACATAAAACACTAAAATCAAATAGCAAATGGCAACCAAGCGAAATTGAGATGAAAAGGAGGGCAGTGGGTGGGCTAAGGTAACTTCCCTTGAAAGAAGGAAGGGAAGAAGGAATCTAAGACCCGTAGCTTTGCATTAGAGGTCTTACACCCGTAGCTTTGACTAAGGTGAAGCTCGAGTAAGGAGGTTATGCACAACTTATGAAAACTAATGGACTAAAATAAAGTCTACCACACGATCAAATCAACATGCGTCTAGCAATGATCATTCAAACGATCAATGATCCAACGTTGTGAATCACGAACGATCAGATCCAATGGTCGAAATAAATACTGATGAAGATCCAACGGCAGAAACTAGTAATCCAATGGTTTGAATCATCATATGCGCATATCCCAGAATTCAAGTGCTTTGCGGCTTCCTCCAACTCTTGCTTCCTTGGTCCCCATGTGCACATCTTCCCAAAGTGAGATCTTCTCGTATGGCGCAGACATGCATATGGATCTTCAACCTCCTCTCAAAGCTCTATAAGAGGCCTAGATGTCTTGGGAGTCTTTTTGCGCTTCTTCATCACTAGGGTCCCTCTCTCTCATTATTTTATTTTTTTTACTTTTTGACTCCCAAGTATTTCTTTAATTAAAACAAAGTTACAGCATATCAAATGGGAACAACAAGATGCTTTGCCAAGCAAGATAAAAATAAAAAAGAACAGAATAAAAAAGAACAATGAACACCCAAAAGGATGCCCAGAGAGAAGCAAAAATCATCGACCATGGGAGCCTTAGCTGCTTCAACTCCCTTAATTTCTCCTCCATAGTGAATGTCAACCATGTGCGACTAGAGAGAAGTATGAAATCAGGTCTTCAGGAATCGAGCCCTTAGGGTTCTCACATATGCCAAACCTCTTGTTGAAAGTCCTATGATTTCTCTCCTTCCAAATTGTCAAGAAGATCGGTGTTAGCAATGCCCTCCAGAGGATGCCCATATCGTCATAGGAAAGGGTCACTGACCAACAGATCAGGATCTCTGTAAAGGATTCGTCCATAAAGCCACTAACCCTGAAACCAGTAAAGAATGATACCCATATGACTAATAAATTGACAACCAACCAAGAGCTGCTCTGTAATTTCCTCACTAATCCCCAAAAAGGAAATTCGTAGGAATCGCCATTCTGCTTTTACAGAGCTGACCACAAGGACTCTACCCCCTGTTATTCTCATGCACAGATCTTTAATTGGTTCAACCGTCACATAGTAGTTGTTCGATTAAGAGCCTCCACCTTAAAAATGAACAAAAAGACCTAACTGTGAATCTACCCTTTTGTTCAATACCAAAACCCTAGTGTCCTGCCTATTCCAATCCGTCTTTACCTTGTCCAACTCAAGTAACTCAGTAAAACATATTTCAACATATCCTAAAGGAGGGTGACAAGGCAGCTTATTCGTTGGCCAAGTTGGGTGTCTCTCTCGATAGCCTTACTACTGGAACCGATCTCTACTTGGACCGGACCTCTGTTTTAAGGTTAGTTTGTCATATTGCTATATAGATCAGGGCAGCTTGGACAATTCCCCTTTGTCGTTGTGCCTAGTTTGGGTTTCTGTCTGTCTCAGTTTTTATATAGCTTCCAGCTTGTTCAGTTTTCTCTATTTATGAAACTCTTAATTTAACAATCATAATAGTTACAGTTTACAAATACTAGGAATAATTAATAATGCATGTGTTCAAAGGTGATCATAAATTAAGTATATTTTTCTCAAATTCAACTAAAGTGTTCAAAACACCATGCAATTAAACATATCACACATAATCCAGAAAACATTTCTATTGTCGATACCTTTTGCCCAATTAGTACAAGCCCGGAAGCAAAATTCTCCAAGCGTGCACTTCCACTTCTTTCCCGCTGCAGATATTCCTGCAGTAAGTTGGATGCAATGAACTTCCACTTTCCAAATAGTAAAAAGGTCAACTTCAAGGAGAAATAGAGGAGAATGTCACCACTAAATCAAACTGAGTTCCCTTCACAAATGCTACAAGCTTGGAGAGTTCTTTTCCTGACATCAAATAGCTAGCATGGCTTTCTAGAATGTTTTTAACAGAAGCAACATGTGCGCTCTGCTCTTTGAATGAAGTGCTGTTTTAATAGATTATAATTCATAAGAACATGCGAAACATTTTGTGGTTAGTACAGGAGCTAAACAATACCCAACGAAAGGCAAATAGATCCTACAGATTATAACATCCTTCCATGAAACAATAGCTTCTACCTTTTCAAGTCAAAAGACTGCTTCCTGTAACTAGAGCGGAAAAGAAAATATCCCAAGAATCTTGGAGACAGTTTGTCAGACTCTGAAGTAGCATGTTCAAAATCTCTCCCAGATCTCAGCAAGAACCTCACCTAGGAACCAAACATAAATTAACATTCTTTGCTGACCCTGAATTGCATCAATCCATCTAAGTAAAAATGAATATAATATTACATGCAAACTCATACCAGCTCCCCAGCAAGTTCATATAAAGATTCATCTAGTGTGGCCTGCAAAGCATTATACATATTGTCAACAATCTAATTGGATTATTTAGAGTTAAAAAGTATTGATAACAAAAAGATAAGAAGGTGATAATTTACTAACAATAAACAGAACAGCAGTTTCTTACCTGTAATAAGCGCAAGGCACAGTACTGACTTACGGCAGGGCCTTCCAGTTTCGCAATCACCTGTTACATTCAATGTGTTATGAGAATAACCAATATACTTCTAATTATGAATAGGTAGCAATTAGAACAATATAAATTTCCTTCTTATACGTACAAAGATTAGCTTCCTAGACACTTTTTTTCAGATCCTGTCCTGAGGTTATACTCATCAACAAAAGGAAGTATGAAAATCAAATGTACTGAAGATGTGCACCCAATGTATCAAGAGTATTGAAAATAAGCTATGACCATATCAACCATATTTTAACTTTTCACAAATTTTATTTAACAAGTAATGTTTCATTAAATATTGGGCAGTACTGATTTACATAAAGCATCTAGATCCATTGAAAATTGGAAATTAGATGTGTATTTTACTAACAACTGCCTTTCATGCCCCCTCAATCTAGAGAATAAAATACCGTTAACTTATTTGACAATTCATGCTTGACATCATTTCTCTTTCCATGTGAATTTTTATGATTAATTGATGCGGGACAAACGCTAAAACCCTAATTATGCAAGTTTAGGATTAACCACAAATTAAATTGAATAATGAAAATACTTGAAATCACCCAAACACATAAAGAAATTCAATGAATTTAATTAAACAATTAGAGTAACTCAATTTAGCGCTCACATGCGATAAAATTTCCCGATCTAGAAAAACGGATCCGATGAAGGATTTTCGAGTTTCGCTCTAGTTTAGGGTACCAAGCGATAATCACGGTATCGTCTCTTGATTCCTCTAGGGTGAATAAATAAGGCTTGAAGGATTAAAACAAATAAAAGGGTAGATCAAAAGATTGAACCTAATAATATTTTTTTTTCTTCTTTTGGGGTTTTGGAGATTTATCAAAGCAAGGGAAGATTTTTATTTTTTTTGATCAGTAATTGAGATTATATTGATAACCAGCATGGTGTTGAATAGAACAATACAAAAACAGGATAACCAAAAGAAGACGACAACAGAAAAAACAGGAATGTACACCAGGAAAAAAGATAAAAAGCCCCTAGACATGTAGCAACCACCAACCCGCTCCCTCATTAATCCGGGTCCCAGGTATCAGATTCTTCTCTGATCATTTTGCTGCAGTGGGGTCCCATAGACATATTAGATCTTTGACAACTTTCACTATTATCCCCACCGGTTTACTTTTCTACTCGAAGATTCCCTCTCTTGCCAAATACACCAGATGACTGCAAGGACGGTCACCATTCATTTCTTCACTATTTGGCCTTCCAGTCTAACCGCATCCCATGCCAAGTAATGAAGGTAAGGCGGAATGGCCCAGTTCATGCCAAACAGGTTCAAAACAATGCTCCAAATCTCGAACGTCACAGCACAGTGGAGGAAGAGATGTGCGGCAGACTCCTCCCCTTGGGGGCACATGACGCAGTGATTGGTGATATCTTTCCCTCTTCGAATGAGTTGATCCATCGTTAGCACTCTGTCTTTGAATAACGTCTACGCGAAGAACTTAATCTTGAGCGGGATGGTAGCCTTCCACACCCCTGCTCCTTAAAACCTGATTAGCGGACGACGTGACAGCATCCGATAGTAAGACTTGACACTGAAGATGTCATTTTTGCTGGGAGCCCACACCCGCCAGTCCTGATTGTGGGGGTTTCGGTGCATCTCATAGAGAGAGTGTAATAGGTTCGAAAAAGCTTCCTCCTCATCGCCTCTCAAATTTCTACGAGTATTAACCTCTCACAGTCTACCTCCACTTGTGACAGGCACACAACCTACATGGGCATTGGATTCAGACCACATCGTTTCTACCAGCATCGAAAGAAGAAGCGGAATGGAAGTCAGGGCTAGGGAAAGATGAAGAACTGAAGGAATTCTAGAGAAGGAAAGATGAAAATTCTGGAGAAAGATGAAAACTGAAGGAACTCTGAAATTTCGATCGATCGATCGAATTAAAATATCGATCAATCAAAAATTTCGATCAATCGAATACTAATTTCGATCGATCGAATGTCGACAGCGATATTTTATAATATATGAATTTCGATCAATCAATTTTCAATTTCGATCGATCGAATTTCAATTTCAATCGATCGAAATCGTGCTGAGTGTTTTAGAAGTTTAGTTTCGAACTTTTGTTTTAGGGGTTTATTTGTCTTTTATTTAATATTTGTTTTGAGGTTTTCTTTTATTGTAAAACCTATAAAAGGTCCTTAAGCTAAATAATGTGATTAGTTGATTGATTATTTGAATGCTTTTATACTTGAGTAATCGTTGCCTGAGATGGGTTTGGTGTGAGGCCAAGGGAGTGATTCCTAAAGCCATTGTTATCTTCACTATTCTATTTGTTATTTCTTGATCTATGTTCAATCCCGAAAACATTAGCCTAATTGTTGCCTTTCCATTCCGAAACCTAAACCTTTTGAATCCATAAACCACACAGCCCACAACCCTTCCCAAAACCATAAACCGATCCGAAACCCATAAGCCTTTTACAAACCGTAAATCCCTTTCACAACCCAATTTGGAATCCGTGAATCTACATCAGACTGAAAACGAGCGCCTAAGCCTGGAAAAGCTAGAGTCCTATCTCTAGGCCGATCTCGCCTCAACTCTAAACGTACATGCGGATCGGACTGGACCCTATCTGGATCTCGTGTGATCTACCCATCAAAATTCTGCAAACCCTAAAGGTATCAAAGATAATTTTGCGATTAAACTTGAATTAATTTAATTAATTTCGGCAAAATCTGCATCAAATCATTTTCACGCATTTTAGGGTCGTCCCACGTCAGTTTTGGTCATGCTTTGGTTGTGAAGTGTGCCCTTGCACAGCCTCAACGGGATGAAAAGGATGACTGGTGAAGGGAGAACATCTTCCACACCTTTGCCAGATTTGTTGAAAAGAATTGCAGGGTCATCGTTGATAGCGGTAGTTGTACTAACGTAATATCAACTCATGCAGTACGCTGCTTAGGGCTTACACCTGAAGCCCACACGAGACCTTATAAAGTCGCATGGGTCAATTCTTCATCCATTCCCGTGTCGAAAAGGTGTCGCGTACCGATTCAATTAGGTTCTTATTCGGATACCTTATGGTGTGATGTGGTGCTGATGGATGTGGGTCATATCATTTTGGGAAGGCCGTGGCTCTACGACATGGACGCGACTCTTTCTAGTCGATCAAACATATGCACGTTCATACATAAGGGCAAAAAGATCACTTTATACCCTTTGCCTCCCAAAACACCATCGACCAACACCGTCGAAAAGAAGGGCGAATCTTCTAAAGCCATTAATATTGTGAGTCCTTCTGAGTTCGAGAAAGCATCGTTAGATGAGAGTGTGGTGTGCGTAGCTGTCACTGTTGAGAGTGCACCCGAATTAGAGAGTGTGTCCCAAGGAGGTTGAGCCGATTTTACAAGAGTTTACGGATGTCTTCCATGAAGACTTACCAAACGAACTCCCTCCCCTGCGTGATATCCAACACACCATAGACTTGGTTCCCGAATCTACCTTACCGAACCTGCCCCACTATAGGTTGAATCCGGTTGAGCACTCCGAGTTAACTCGACAGGTCAATGAGCTCCTTCAGAAGGGGTTCATCCAAGAGAGCATGAGCTCGTGTGCCGTATCTGCCCTACTCACTCTTAAGAAAGATGGTAGGTGGCGCATGTGTGTGGATAGTCGTGCGATCAATAAGATTACGGTTAAGTATCGGTTTCCCATACCAAGGCTCGATGATATGCTCGATATGATGGTTGGTGCCACTATCTTTTCAAAGATAGACCTTAAGAGAGGCTTCCATCAAGTCTGCATCCGCCCCGGTGATGAGTGAAAAACCGTCTTTAAGACTAAGGATGGTCTTTATAAGTGGATGGTCATGCCATTTGGGCTTTCTAATGCCCCAAGCACTTTCATGTGACTCATGACCCAAGTGTTGAGGGCGATTTTAGGCAAATTCCTTATTGTTTATTTCAATGGCATCATGATCTACAGTCATGACAAGGAACAACACTTGACCCACCTTACGTTGGTTTGTGAAACCTTCAAGGGCGAGAAGTTGTTTGCAAATCTCAAGAAATGCACCTTCATGCAACGTTCTGTTGTTTTCTTGGGATTTATTATCTCGGCCGATGGAATGGTTGCAGACCCTGAAAAGGTTAGAGCCATTGTGGAGTAGCCCGAACCTAAGAACATACACGATGTCCGCAGCTTCCATGGTTTGGCTACTTTCTATTGCCGCTTCATCAGAAGCTTTAGCACCATTATGGCCTCAATTACAGATTGCATGAAAAAGAGAGACTTTAAATGGGGCAAAGCAGCGACGAAAGCCTTTGTTGAGATCAAACAACGAATGAGTAGTACACCCGTCATGCGATTGCCGGATTTTTCTAAAGTCTTTGAAGTCGCATGCGACGCATCGGGTGTAGGCATTGGAGGAGTGCTTAGCCAAGAAGGTCACTCTATGGCCTATTTTAGTGAAAAACTTATCGAGGCAAAGCAAAAATACTCCACCTATGACAAGGAGTTCTATGCGGTCGTTCAATCTCTTTGGTATTGGAAACATTACCTTAGACCGCAGGAATTTGTGTTGTTCTATGACCATGAAGTCTTACGCTTTCTTGCTTCACAAAAGAAATTGAACCCAAGGCACACGAAGTGAGTCAAGTACCTTCAAGGGTTCACATTCGTGTTAAAGCATAAGGTCGGTGCTGAAAATAGGGCCGCTGATGCACTTAGTCGGCGAGGGGTGACTTTGCGCACAATGAGCACCGAGGTCGTTGGGTTCGAAAAGTTAAAGGATGAGTACCCTAAGTGCCGATATTTTGGGGTTGAGTACATTGCTGTCCTTAATAACCCGACCAGCACACACTCCGTGTACACCATCCAAGATGGGTACTTGTTCAAAGGCAATCGCCTTTGCATCCCTCGCACTTCATTGCGTGACTTTCTCATTTGGGAGTTACATGCTGGAGGGATGGCCGGACATATCGGGCGTAATAAAATTGTTGCGCTCATAGAGGATAAGTTCTTTTGGCCTAGCCTAATGAGAGATGTCACCCGGGTCGTTAAGCATTTCGTACTTGCCAAGTGTCAAAACAGACCAAATAAAATACCGGCTTGTACACCCCGTTACCCGTGCCACACACACCGTGGCAAGACCTCTTTATGGATTTCGTGCTTGGACTTCCTAAGACCCCTAGGAAGCACGATTCCATCTATGTCGTAGTGGACCGATTTTCCAAGATGGCCCACTTCATTCCTTGTTCCAAAACCTCCGATGCATCTCTTATTGCTAAACTATTTTTCGCGGAGGTAGTGCATCTTCATAGGTTGCCCAAAACCATTGTGTCTGATAGGGATGTTAAATTTACTAACTATTTTTGGAAGACCCTTTGGCACATGATTGGCACATTGCTCCAATTCTCAACAGCTTACCACCCTCAAACGGATGGCCAAACCGAAAGCACCAATAGGAGCCTTGGGAATCTCCTTCGTAATCTTGTCGGTGATCATGTTAGGACTTGGGATACCATCTTACCCACGCTGAGTCTGCCTATAATAATTCTGTCAATAGGTCCATAGGCATGAGTCCTTTTGAGGTAGTACATAGTCATAGGCCTAGGACCCCATTAGATTTGATCCCCATGTTTGCATCCCATAGAGTGTCAGAGTCTGCCGATGTATTTGCACAACATATTCATAGCTTGTATGCCGAAATTAAACAAAAAATTAATTCAAGCAACAGTCAATATAAATTATCTGCAGATGCTCACAGGCGTTCTAAAGAATTTCATGTGGGTGATTATGTGATGGTCCAGGTTAGGCCTGGGCGATTCCTATCGGGATCCGCAAAGAAGCTCCAATCTCGAGGCGCTGGGCCTTTTAGAATTTTGGCTAAGAGTGATCCCAATGCATACGTGCTTGAGCTTCCTCCGAGCACGAGGGTTAGTTCAACGTTCAATGTGGAGGATTTGGTTCCTTACGTGGGTTTCACCCCACCACCTGAAAACCCACTCCAATCACCTCCTAGTCCCAGCCCCAATCCAACCTTGCAACCTATACCTTTTCCTTCCCCAAGCAAACAGAGAACATATGAGATAAAGGATATAATCAATGATCATGCCATCTTTACACATGATGGGGGATTCCAGAAGTACTTGGTTAAATGGATCGGCAAACCGGAGTCCGAAAACACTTAGGTCCACGAGAATGAAGTTCACCGCTTGAACCCCGACCTGCTAGACATCTACCACGAGCGTGCTTAATCGGTGATGAAACCTTTTTGGACGGAGACACCACCAACATGGACATTGGATTCGGACCACATCGTTTCTACTTGCGTCGAAAGAAGAAGCGAAATGAAAGTCAGGGCTAGGGAAAGATGAAGAATTGAAGGAATTTTAGAGAAGGAAAGATGAAAATTCTGGAGAAAGATGAAAGCAGAAGGAACTCTGAAATTTCGATCGATCGAATTGAAATATCGATCAATCGATAATGTCGATCAATCGAATACTAATTTCGATCGATCGAATGTCGACGGCGATATTTTATAATATATGAATTTCGATCGATCGATTTTCAATTTCGATCGATCGAAATCGTGCCAAGTGTTTTAGAAGTTTAGTTTCGAACTTTTGTTTTAGGGGTTTATTTGTCTTTTATTTAATATTTGTTTTAGGGTTTTCTTTTATTGTAAGACCTTCTATAAAAGGTCCTTAAGCTAAACAATGTGATTAGTTGAATGATTATTTGAATGCTTTTATGCTTGAGTAATCTTTGCTTGAGATGGGTTTGGTGTGAGGCCAAGGAAGTGATTCCCAAAGCAATTGTTATCTTCTCTATTCTATTTGTTATTTCTCGATCTGTGTTCAATCCCGAAAACCTTAGCCTAATTGTTGCCTTTCAATCCCGAAACCTAAACCTTTTGAATCCATAAACCACACAAAGCCCACAATCCTTTCCAAAACCATAAACCGATCCGAAACCCATAAGCCTTTTACAAACCGTAAATCCCTTTCACAACCCAATTTGGAATCCGTGAATCTACATCAGACTGAAGACGAGCGCCTAAGCCTGGAAAAGCTACAGTCCTATCTCTAGGCCGATCTCGCCTCAACTCTAAACGTACCTACGCATCGGACTGGATTCTATCTGGATCTCGTGTGATCTACCCATCAAAATTATGCAAACCCTAAAGGTATCAAAGATAATTTTGTAATTAAACTTGAATTAATTTAATTAATTTCCGCAAAATCTGCATCAAATCATGTTCACGCATTTTAGGGTCGTTGCTCCACGTCAACTAGTTTTTAGACAAAATTGTCGATCAGCCCTCTAGGATTCAGGGATAAGGAGCAGATATTCGTGAACGTCAGTTTGAGATGCCCCCCCCTCAACCAAGTTGTCCTCCCATAACTGAATCCGGGTGCCACAACCCCAGTTGAAACGAAGTCCCTAAGAGTAAAGAGGCTAAGTGGCACAAAAAAATTTCCACAAAGTGGATGTGCCTCTGCTGACTGAGGTATTGATGCCCCAGTTCGAGTTGGATTGATCGTACTTTTCAATCAACACATTACACCAAAGACTCCATTTCCTCCACATTCCCCGCTCGCCATAACCATTTACCAAGAAGAGCTATGTTGGTCCACCTTAAATTGCGAATACCCAGCCCGCCACAACTCATCGGAAGTTGGCATGTTCCCCAATTGATCAGATGGTATCTTTTGCCCAGGCCCGACCCCTCCCAAAGGAAATTTCGCTGTATTTTCTCAATCTGATTGATTACTCCGATCGGACATTTGAACATTGACATATAAAAAATAGGGAGGCTTGCTAGGACAGCTTTGAGGAGGACGAGGCGCCCGCACTACTTAGCAATTTTCCTTTCCACGTGGACAACCGTTGTTCGAAGCGTTGAATCACCCGCTCCCATGCCCTAGTTGCAGGTTGCCTCAGCCCCAGCGGCAGCCCCAAGTACTTGATGGGAAATTTCTCACTCTCACAATTAATCGTATCAGCTAGATCCTATAAGCGTGTATTATCGATCCCAATACCTGTGATCTTCGATTTGTGGAAGTTACTACGTTGCCCCGATACTACCTCATAGATGGATAAGACCTCCGTTAAAGACCTGAACCCCTCCACATCGGCCTTTCCGAATAGAATAGTGTCATTCGCATACTGGACGATCGAGATGTACTGGCCATGGGCACCCACTCTGATCCCGATATGTAGTTCACCTGTCTCGCCCGCTCAATGAGCCCCGTAAGCGCTTCCCCCATCATATTGAATAAGAACGGGGAAAGTGGGTCGCCCTGACGGATGCCCCAGGAGCTCTTGAAATACTCAGCTGGCGTGTCATTAATCAACACCGAAAACCATGGTGTTGCATAACAGCCCCACATCCATCTCCTCCACTTAACTCCGAACCCAAACCTGCGAAGCATATAGTCCAAATCACCCCAACTAATACGATCACACGCCTTTTCCATGATAAATAGAGAAAAGATGGAATAAGAGGATAGTGGTCCAAGGCTTCACACCAAGGATTTTCGAGGCTTCGCACCAAGGATGTACGCCGGCTTCACAACAAGTCGCACGAGAAATAAATAAACACTCCTCAAGTTTCGAAAGATTCGCTCTTTCGATCAAAAACTCTTGACAAGTTCTCTAGGGTTTGCACAAAAACAACTTTCAAATTTTCATTAATCAAAAACTAATAATAAAAGTGTTTACAAGCCTTTATATAGGCTAACCATAACCCTAATACGAAATTAGAAGAGTCCTAATGAAAATAAAACACTAAAAGGAAATTTTGACTAAAATAACCACAATTCCGTCAAAATCCGCATTGTAGCTCGATCCATCGAGACTTGGGTCGATCTATCGAGTATATAAATATATACTTGTCCAGAATTGAAATTCCCACTGGCTAAAATCGATCGATCGAAGCATGGGGTTGATTGATCGACTGAGCGACTCTTCAATCCTTGAATTTGAACAGCTCAATCGATTTCTTTTCGGTTCTTCCGTTCTGGTGCCCTTTTGGCTTCTTCCGTCGCTTGAGAATCTTTTACGGTCCAAGTCCGATGCTTTTGATCATGAAGTCCCCATCAACTCTCCTTGGGTGAGAAAAACTCATCTCCGATGAGTTGTAGAACTCACGTGTGGTACCTTTCGGATGCTCAATTCTCGGCTTGCCCTTCCATGTTGTGAGATACGTCTGGTTTTTATCCACTTTGGTAATGAAGTATGGGTACTCAAGAACCTCTTCATTCACCTTTTTCTCAAATTGCACAGGTAGGGTACAAGTTATGAATTGATTAAAGGGGTTTGGCTCGGTCGTTTGGGTAATAAGGAATGGATCAAAGGGCATGGTTGTTAAACCTAAAACAGGTGTAAGATCCGCTACTGCAACTTTCGGGTGGTTGCCCTTGTCTAAAAGAAGATCTAGACCTCCATCATTCCCCTTTTTCAAGATTGGAAAAGATTCCACATGCCTAGGACTATCGTGCATCAACACAAAATTGTCATTATTAAATTCAGTAAAAATATACAATGTGTCAGCGCAAACTACCAACACTTTCTTTGATAATAGGAACCTTCCTAACAAAACCCATGGTTTTCACGGGAATCTCATCCTCCTCATCACTTGGCATTCCAGTAGGTTCGTAAATTTCTACCCCTAACTCTTCGTTCTCCTCATTATCCTGCTGAATAATCAAGGTTTGTGATTTACTGGGACACTGAGACGTGAAGTGACCAAAACCTTGGCACTTGTAACACTGTTGTGGTGCGCGCCTAGAACTCTTGATCAATTGCTGATGGGGATGCCACATACATGGACATCGAATTCGGACCACATCAATTCTACTGGCGTCGGAAGAAACATGGAGGAAGCCCGAATACCGTAGCTTCAAGGAGAAAAGGAGGATGAAACTGTCGTCAAGTGACGACGTCCACAGCTTGTTGTGAACACTGCCACAACGCACTATGAACAGTGCCACAACGCGTTGTTGCAACACCGCGCTGTGAATGGTGCAACAGCACGTCGTCGACGACTCCGTCCAACAACAAAATTTCTATTTTATGCGGGAAAACTGCCTTTTTAGTTTTTATTTCTTTTAGGACTTTTTTTTTCAAATTAATTATTGATGGCCTATCTATAGAGGCTTGTAAAGACTTTTTTATTGATTATTGAATATTTTAAATGCTTTATGTTTAATTATTCTTCTTCCCGAGATGGGTTTGGTGTGAGACCAACGGAGTGATTCTCATCTATTCTCTTTGATCTTTTATTATCTTTGCTATTTATTTTCTGTCTTTCTCTTAAAATCCATTACCCATATTGAATCCCTAATCCAAAACCCAAAACCTACTTCCATCAAAACCCTAGTTTTCATCCGAGCCATCAAACCTATTCAATCCTACAACCCTAGTTCAAACCCGTGAATCTACATCGGATTGAAGACGAACGCCCAAGCCTGAAAAAGCTAAAGTCTTATCTCTAGGTCCGATCTCACCTCAAATCTAACGGGACTTACGCATCGGATTGGACACCCTATTCGGATCTCGCGTGATTTACCTACCGGAATTCTACGAACCCAAAGGTATTGTGATAGTTTTGAGATTAATCTTGAATTAATTTTATTTAATTTCGGCGAATCACATAAAAATTATATTCACGCATTTTAGGGTTCCCGTCCCACGTCAGTTGCCCTTCACCCTTGTCAATCTGAAGGTTCATGGGTTTCGGGGATTGACTACTGGCATTCACTTTTTCGGTGTGATTAGATCGAGACTCGGAATTGGAGGATTCATATCAATCACTAACTGGAGCATCGAGATACCTCTCTAATTCTTGCACGTTAGCATAACACTCTTCTAGAACTTCAACAGGGTGAGAGATGAGTTCTTGTCGTAACTCCGGATGTAGGCCAGTGCAAAGCCTAGATAAGGCGACCTCTTGACTCTCATAAGCGTTAGCCCGAAATAAATATTCTTCAAACTTATTGATGCACTCATCAACGGACATGTTTCCCTGTTTCAAACCATGTCATTGATCCATGAGCCATTAGTTGTAGGATAGGGGAACATACATATCATGAAGTTTTTCCTTCATGTCCGCCCATGTGGCGATGGGTTCACAGTCGAGAGCTTCTCGACGTTGTTCCACACTAATCCAATAAAGCTTGGCTTGCCCCATAAGTTTCATTTTGGCAAACAGCACCTTGCGCTCATCCGATATTTCATACCATTCAAAACACTGGTCCATGGCAGCTGCCCAATCTATCTAGATTTTCGGGTCCATCTTTTCTTCGAAAGTGAGAGCATCAACCTTTACCAACTTTGTGACTCTCTCATCCGGGTCGGGACGATTTTCACGTCTAAGAGGAGCCCTCCTTCTCTCATCAAGATTAACCCTATGATGTTCACCACGAGTCGATCTAGACAACTCTTGGAGTTGTGCCGCTAAATCAGCCTACTGGGCTTGTTGATTTTGCAATTGGGTTTGTATGGCAGCCAGCAGCCATCTAGGTATTAAAGTTTTCCATGAAAGCGGCTAATTGCTTCGGATTCATTGTAACACACAAAGGAAAACACTAACACCGATGCAAAGGAAACCTACAATAGAATTAAATCCTAAAACCTATATGACACAGACAACCCTAAACTAAAATTGTGCTTTGATACCAAACTGATGTGGGACAACGCTAAAACCCTAATTATGCAATTGTGGGATTAACCACAAATTAAATTGAATAATGAAAATACTTGAAATCGCCCAAACACATAAAGAAGTTTAATGAATTTAATTAAACAATTAGAGTAATTCAATTTAGCGCTCGCACGCAGTAAAATTTCCCGATCTAAAAAAACGGATCCAATGAAGGATTTGAGTTTCGCTCTAGTTTAGGGTACCAAGCGATAATCATGGTTTCGTCTCTTGATTCCTCTCGGGTGAATAAATAAGGTTTGAAGGATTAAAACAAATAAAAGGATAGATCAAAAGATTGAAACTAATAAAAAAAAAATTTCTTCTTTTGGGGTTTTGGAGATTTATCAAAGCAAGGGAAGATATTACCATATGATAAATAGAGAAAAGATGGAATAAGAGGATAGAAGTCCAAGGCTTCACACCAAAGATTTCCGAGGCTTTGCACCAAGGCTATACGTCGGCTTCACACCAAGGCGCACAAGAAATAAATAAACACTCCTCAAGTTTCGAAAGATTCGCTCCTTCGATCGAAAGTTATTCTCAAGTTCTCTAGGGTTTGCACAAAGGCAACTCTCAAATTTTCATCAATCAAAAACTAATAATAAAAGTGTTTACAAGCCTTTAAATAGGCTAACCATAACCCTAATACAAAATTAGAAGAATCCTAATGAAAATAAAACACTAAAACGAAATTTTGAGTAAAATAACCACAATTTCGTCAAAATCCACGTTGTAGCTCGATCTATCGAGGCCTGGGTCGATCCATCGAGGCACTGTAGCTCGATCCATCGAGGTCTGGGTCGATCCATCGAGTATATAAATATATACTTGTTCAAAATTGAAATTCCCACTGGCTACAATCGATCAATCAAAGCATGTGGCTGATCGATCGACTGAGCGACTCTTCAACCTTTGAATTTGAACAGCTCAATCGATTTCTTTTTGGTTCTTCCAATTTCGACTCCCATTTGGCTTCTTCTGGCGCTTGAGAATCTTTTGCAGTCCAAGTCTAATGCTTTTGATCATGATGTCCCCATCATTAATGTATGATTTAATCAAATAAAACTCGAGTTAATCTTACGTCATTTTCTATTGGAATCAAATGTTACCATTAGTTGAACACTTTAACTTAAATCCTATGAGCATAACTATACTGGAAACCACCAACAATTGCATAGAACAGCCTAATTGAAATATACATTTTTCTTTGATCGGAACAGATAAGGAAATAGCGGATCAATGAAAGGACTGGTTGAAGCTGTCAAAACAAGGGACTTGTCAAAGTTTCCTTGTAGACTCCAAAGAAACTGAATATGGATACAGATGACAAATGCAACAATTGTAAATATAAGAGGAAAGGAAATAAAACGAGTTCAGAAAGATTTTCTTTTTTTGGTAACAGAAACTATTATTTAAACCAGAAAAAAAAAATGCAAATTGCTAATAAAACAGCAACAAAAAGAATAGAACTTGGCCCACAATAGGGAACAAACTAGAACCACCTTACATCAGCAGAATGGATAGAACCTATAATTCAGAAATTTTAGAGACTAGACATTAGAATCACATTTGAAAGTGAATGTGTTTTCCATTGATAAAATCACAGCAAAGCAAGCCTCTCATGGAACAAATAAACTGGGGCTTAATATCCATGAGGTCCAATATCCACATTAAGCTGTTAAACAATCCCATGATCTTTGGTATAATAAATTAATTGCAAGTTTTGCTAACAAGATCTGTCAAATCAACAGCCACCTAATAATATGGATGATCATGCATATAACGATGCTCCAATTACCATCATAATCTTGCTGATTCTTCAGTGGAGGAACACCGGCTTCGTATATTAGAGAGCAGTGACATTTCAGTGATATCACTGAAGGGAAGATGGGCGAAATGAAGAAAAAATCCATAAGGCTGCAAGCCCACAAAACCATGTCTCTTCATGTTGGCACAACCCGCTACACAGGCTTAACTTGTAATATTTGACATCTTTCCTAGGAAAAAAACCTCTAGTTGGTTTTACAGAAAATACATTGAAGAAATAAGTTGATAGCCATAAAGCAAGTCCCATTATGTATTCACAAGTTGTAGAAGGAACGGATTTCAAGCATCAACAACAGATTTATCATAAGCTTCTGTGACACATAGGCATCATCAGAGAAATTGGGACAGGACCTAGATTTACCTTTTTATGTCTACTCTAGTGTAACAAGGACCAGTGTCATAGACATAGATTTGGGAATCAAAATTTGATGTGTAGCAGTGAGTCCAACTCATAGTTTACCAACCGAGAAAAGCAAGAAATGACTCATTTTATAACATTTATTAGTAATCTCCCAAATGCATGAAACAGATGTGAGAATCAAGAAGTGAGAAACGTAGGAATTCATTAAGGGAAACCGGTTTCCTAGTAACAATGGTATAATTTGCAAGCTACGATATCCAGGCGCCCACTTTAGCATGTAAAAATTTCATTTAAAACAAAAGAAACTTATCCCATATATTTGGATTCGTGTTTGAGGCTTATTTCTCCCTTCATTTCTATTCAAGGCTAACCTCTCTGTTACTCCACAATCCTTCATATATCACTTCCCATTGCTTCCCTCCAGGTCTTCGCTAGTCTTCCTCTTCCCCTACTTCCATGTGCTTCATCTCAATCCTTTGTACATGGGTTGTTCGGAGCCGCCTCCTATGAACATGTCCAAACCATCTCATATTAAACCTACAACCTCAAGATTGCAATATTATCAACCTTCCAGTTGAGCTACAGGCCCATCTCACATGATACTCCATAATTTTCTCCTTTATAGGAGTCACCCCTAGATTTTCTCTTATATAGTCATTTCTAATTTTTATCCTTTCTTATTAGTTATTACTCCACTCATCCAGCTAAGCATATCCCACATGTATTATATCTTCTCTGTCACTTCTTAGTAGCCAACATTCTGCACTATAAAGTAGTGCAGATATTACTGGCGCCTTAAACAAACGTCCCTTCATATGAAGTGGCACTATTAAATCGCACAATACCTCTAAAATGTCTCCATTTTATTAGTGGACTCAATGTGTAGCGTCAGGCCTTAAAGGGGCCGATTATAATCGGGCCTTTTGGAACAAGCTCATACCCACCTCGACTAATTAATCGGGTCAGTCCAGACTAGCCCGTTTATTAATCGGACCTACTTACCTTAGCCCATACCGGCTCGACAATTTTCTAAAGGGTCTCGATTGATCGTATCGGGTCGGGTCGGGTCGGGTCGGGTCCAGGTCGAGCTTAAACAGGATGATTTTTAATCAGGCTTTTGGAACTAGCCCATACCCAACCCGACTTAATAACCGGGTCGAACCGGGCCAGCCCATTTATATATCGGGCCTACCTACCTTAGCCCACACACGGCTCATGGTGGTCTAGGCTGGGCTGAGCTCAAGCTCGTTCCTTTGAGACCTCCCTACATTTCGCCCATCCTACATTAATCTTATTTGATATGTCCTCACAATCCCATCGTCTTATTGCATAGTAGAACCTAATAGCGAAATCTATGACGATATGTCAATGGTTTTCTATTTTAACAAAATCCTCTTCCAAGCTATTTTGTTCATTGAAGTTGAATTCCATATTCCATCTTTGTTCTACTAATTTTCAGATCTCTAGACTCTGACCTTTCTCTATAATTCTAGTTTATTATTTACTCCTTTCCTTGTTTGGGGAATTAGTACCACATCATCCACAAATAAGATGCACCATGGAAACTCCTCTTGTATGCCTAGTAGTAACTCGTCCATGACCAAAGCAAACAAATATGACTAAAGGCGAACCCTTGACATAGCCCAACTCAAAAAGGGAACTCAATTGTCTCTCCACACATAAGTTTTACACTTATTATTCTCCTTCCATACATGCCTTGGATAACCTCAATATAATGATTTGGGATCATTTTCTGCCTAATGTCCATCAAATTATCTGTCTTGACACCCTAACATCAGTGTTATTAAAAGCCACACCTTGCCTCACCTAGGCGAGGTGAGGGATCCATCACCTCACCTAGCTAGGTGAGGTCATGGGCGTGGACCAGAGAAAAGCCATGGCTAGGTGTGGCTTTTATTTGTATTGATGCATGTATGCATTAATATAATTATTTCCATGGCTAAATTGGTGAATTGGTGATGACGTGATGTATAAATGCATGTTACTTTTTGTCTTTTGATGATTATTTATGCATTAGGAATAGGGTTTGGATTGGATGATTTGCATGAATAGTTGAGGTAGGCTTTTGTTACTTTCATGCATTATTGTTTTTTGTCCTTTTTTATGATGGTGAATTGGAGATGACGTGATGTATAATGTATTAATGCATGCACGAGTCATTTTTTGAATGGATTTGGTTGGAAGGTTTGCATGACTAGTTAATGGATAATACGTAAAAGTTAATGGATTAGTTATTAATGCATGTTAAATTTTTATTTATTAATTGTTAAATATTTTCATATTAATTCAATTATTCTGTGGTTGTATGACTCATGTATTCATGTTAACATATGCTAAATTGATAATTTGATATATTATATATTGGTGAATTGATTCAATTCATTCAATTGATCATTTACCAGTATTTATATATTATATATCTAATTAGACATATATATAGGCAGGCAAAAGCCTGCCTAGGCAAACACCTAGGCGAGGTGAGGCACCCATCGCCTACGCCCGCCTAAAGCTGGTAACAACACTACCTATCATATTCCTTTTCCAAATTGATAAAAATCATACGTATGTTTTTCCTCCTCTCACTTAACATTTCCATAAGTTGCCCCAATAAGAACATGGCTTCAGATGTTGATTTTCCCAGCATAAACTCAAACGGGTTCTTACATATATTTAATTCCATTTTTAGACGTTGTTTCACTACTTTCTCCTAGAGTTTCATAGTCTGCCTCATGAGTGCAATACCTCGATAGTTGGCACAATTTTGAATATCTCCTTTATAATTTGAGTACTATTGAAAATTAAAGCTCTTATAATCATTGTATAAGTGGCGGAAGCTTACATCCAATCCTTATTATAATATAAGATATATAGCAACATATGTGTAAGGCTTCCAAAGGGTGACCAATATGATATGAGATATATAGTAACATGTATGTACTGCATCAAAGAGTAACGAGTATGTAAAGCTAAAAATTGGCACCCCAAGTGAAGAGCTCAGTCGGGTATATATATTTGAAATTGTGACTTGGTGATTAAGTGAGTTGCATTCACATTCTCATCGATATCAGTGATAGTTCGGTCGAAATCACCCTCTTATAATGAGTGATGATACTTGTCCAACTAGTTGGTGAATACCTAATAAGTAACTTGTAGGCATTGTCAATGACACTCAAATTAATACGCAATTTAATGCACATCGCATTTATACTGAACAAAAAACAGAATAATTTTTAACCTTGTCCAGAAACAGATATTTTACAATTCAGAATTATTTCTAGCTGTCTGGAAATGGATATTTTCAATCCCATTCAAGATGAGATCATTGCCAGCCTCATCCCAAACATGGTTATTTCAAGCCTCGTTGGAGCAAAATCATTTCGAACTTTGCCCAAATCATACAAAAAGCAGAATAATTTAAATTTTGTCTAGAATGACGTCATTCCAAGCTTTGTTCAGAACTCGGACATTTCTAGCCTCGTTTGTCATTATCAAAATAGGATCATTTTTAGCCTCATTCATCATATTCTAAACTCATTAGCAACCAACACACATCCTCCTTTCTTTTCCTTGCTTATTCTAGAATCATATTTGCAAACAACACACCCCTAATAACACAAAAAAAAAAAAAAAGGAAAGTTCATTTTTCAAACCACATTGCCAGGTGGAAGTGTCAACCAATGTATCAAACACTAGTTGAAATTACTATCTAGACAAAACCCTCACTTGTTAAAATTTCTATCAAGACAAATTCTTACTTTGTCTACCTTTTGTTTTCTAGCATTACTAGAATCATATTTGCAACCAACACACCCCTAATAACACAGAAAAAAGGAAGTTCATTTTTCAAAAAACATTGCCAGGTGGAAGTGTCAACCAATGTATCAAACACTAGCTGAAATTTCTATCTAGACAAAACCCTCACTTGTTAAAATTTCTATCGAGACAAATTCTTACTTTGTCTACCTTTTGTTTTCTAGCATTACTTATATACAGATTATATAGCCTTAGATTGATTTAGTATGTTTCTACTTCAATCGGAGTTGAGAACGCGCAAAATTTTGAGCTGTTTTAGAAGAATGTGCCCCTTCAAGCCACGACTTGGGGATATGATTTGATGGCGATTCAGAAAATGTCATCAGTTGGCTCCTTAGAACCAACGGTGGCCCAAGCCATTTTATTCCCACTTGAGGATGAAGCTTTCGATCTTTTTGAGGGGCTTGACATATCATTAAACATGTTTGGAGAGAAGCTAATGGCAATGCAAATGCTTGGCTAGGGAATGAGTTTCACGGATTTCTTCGTGTACATAGGGACTATTGCCCCTTTTCACCTTGATGCAGCAAATTTGCCTTTATGTTTCAATTTCTTATATATATGAATGGTTAAGGGGTCCCTGCACTTGACGTGCAGCGTTGGAACGTTGCACTCAAGTGTAGATCACGTGTCACATGGCATGTGATTCCAAACCAAACACCCATTTTGAGATCATCAGCCATGTGGCACGTGACCTAAATAAATTATTATGACTTATTTACCCTTCAAAACATTGGTCAAAGTTTCCAATCCACCTACCTAAACCTGGTGCATTGAATTTTTTCCAACTTTAACCAGGTGTTGGAAGGTGGACAGGATGTACTTTTTTTGGATGGACCTGATCAACCTTGTGCATGTTGCCTTGTCATCTGATCCTCATATTAGGTGCCAACCAAATGGCACTCGTGCAGGGTTGAACCTACATCGCTAGTGTAGGGATGCCGTGTGAACCCCAAAGCCCTACACTCGGTCCAGCTGGGCACCATGTGGCACCCATCACAATGATCAGGTCAATTCCAAAGAACAAACAAATAAGGATGAGCAACGATTATTGGAGTGCTTTTATGGCACAAGCGGCGTTAGATACCACCTAAAAATCTTGGGCATGATCCAATACATATCCACCGTTGAAAATATGGTCAAAGGTCCACAAATCAATACATCAAGTTTGTGGGCATCACCTTATCTCTGACCCATCAAATGGAGGCCAAAAGTATTTTTTAAATCAAATGCCACATTGTTGATCAACCCAAAACAGGTGTTGTTATGGGTTAATCATGCCATGTGGAGTGCAGCGTCCGATGCATCTCTCTCTCTCTCTCTCTATTCATGTGAGGTGTACTTGAGGATTAGTGAGGCGTCATAAGGTGTAGTGAGGTGTAAATGAGGCGTAAGCCTCACATGAATTCTTACTTTTAACAATTTTATCCTATTTTTTCAAAAATTTACATTTTTTTATCACAAGTAACTTCCAAAGGATTTTTTTTATAGGACTATTAGAGGATGAAAAGGACGAAGTCGACCACTATTAATATTTAATAAATTAAAATTATATTATTTATTGAGAATAGGAATGGTCACATGAGTAGTAGTGACTAGTGAATTGAGACTTATATATTAAAAACATTTGCAATTTTAAGTATTTTTATTTTTGCACACTTATAACTCTCATTTATAATATTATTCTTCTACCATTTATGCATTGAATATATATATATTTTTTATCAGTAATAAAGATTATATTAATAGCCAGCAAGGCGCTGAAACCCAATACAATCTCGACTCACAGAAACAAAAGAACAGAAAATGACAGACAACGATCACAACACACCCCCCAGAACCCCATGAGCAAAGCCCCCTTAGCCCAGGTCCCGGAGGAAATCGCAGCAGCTCTCCCCATCTCCACCACGCGCACCCAAGAACTGAACCAGCTCCGAGACCGCCCTAATAACCATTCCGACCGGTTTGATTTTCCTTTCAAAAATTCTGCAGTTTCTCTCTCGCCATAGGCACCACAAAACGGCGAACATCGCCGCCCTCCATAACCCCCCCCCCCTCCCCCACCTTCCCCATCGCCGCATCCCAGCTCAACACCAGCAGGTAAGGCGAGTGAGGCATAGCCCAGACACTCCGAAAGCCTTAAGAATGGCGCCCGTCGGAGCACATAACACATGAAGTCGGGACGTCATTACCCCTATTAATATTTATGCATTGAATATTAATTGATTTGTCATTGAAAATTATCTATAATTTTCCGCATATATTTTCTCACTTTATTTAATTATTTTTGTTAAGTTTCTCACATGAATTCTTACTTTTAACAATTTTATCCCATTTTTTCAAAAATTTATATTTTTTTATCACAAGTAACTTCCAAAGGATTTTTGTTTATAGGATTATCAGAGGATGAAAAGGAGGAGGATGACCTCTATTAATATTTAATAAATTAAAATTATATTAGTTACTGAGAATAGGAATGGTCAAATGAGTGGTTGTGACTTGTGACTTATATATTAAAAACAGTTGCAATTTGTTTTTTTTTATCGATAACAAAGCAATTTATTCAAAAAGAAAGGAGATACAAAGCAGAAAAACAAGAAAAGGTTACAAGAGGGTAGAGAGGAACTACTCTAACTACAAAATCTCATCGCAAAGAACACCCCCCCCCCCCCCCCGGGTGCCAAAACGACATCAACTTCCAAAGGACCGACCTGGGGCAAAAGCAAGAGGTCACGTGGTAGGTAGTCTGAGGGGGAAAGGATTGGGTGGCTGTAAAGTGCGGGTAGGCGGAATTCCCGGAAGTATTATATGATCCCAACTTTGAAAGAAGCAGCCATCCTCCCTGTCCAGTAGTAAGGTACCCGAATAGAGAAGCAGGTCGCGAACTGATCTGAGGGCCAACCCTCTCGGTTTTCCAATATGCCGGAAGACCCTGTTATTTCTTTCTCTCCAAACAACCCATATAACTGTGTATGAGATCCACTGATAGAACAAGGACCCGTTTTCTCCGCTAAAGACAGATCTCAAGTATTCCCACTGCCTCAGAAGGTCCATAATCCCGTGAGGGAGTACCCAAGCTTGTGCCCAAAACTTTTAGCATTTCTCCCCAAAAGAAAGCCAAAAAAGGGCAATGGGTTAGGGTGGGAAATAGATTCTCTACCAGACATACATAGTAAGAACCGATTACGGATAAGAACACCTCTTCTTCGAAGTTGATCGTGGGTGAGGATTCTGCCCCAAACTGCAGACCAAGCAAAAAATTGATCTTGGGAGGGATTTTGAGCTTCCAAAACTTGGGCCATCCTGGCTTGGGACCTCTCTGTTGAGGAGTGGTTTTGTTTTTATGAAGAAAAACACACAAGCTCTTCACCGTAAACCTGCCCTTGTCATTGAGTGGCCATTTCCTAGTATCTTTGCGCAAAGAATTAGGAGTGGTCGCGTGGAGGACACGTAACAACCTGATATACTCATAAATCCCCTCATCTTTCAGACTCCTTCTGGTAATGACGTTCCACATAACAACCCCTTCCCACCATTCCGTAATCGAACTAACGGACACCTCCTTCAAGTTGACTATATTAAAGATGCCCGGAAATTGGCGCTTTAGGCTATTACCTCCTCTCCACTTGTCCTCCCACAAAGAAATGTGATTGCCAAAGCCCCAATTATATCAGATACACCTATTGAAGGAACTAAGCAGCTTATGAATCCCCTGCCACCAACCCGATGCCTCCCTGATTCTGATGCTCTCTAAGTGCCACCCACTCTGCAAGAGTCCGTATTTAGTCTGAACTACTTGCCACCAAAGCTTGCCTTTCTTGCTGTCTTCCCCAAGTTTCCACAACCATTTCCCTAGTAACGCCTTATTCACAAAGGCAAGGTTTCTAATTCCCAAACCGCCATCATCCTTACTGCTACAGCAAGAATCCCAATTAACAAGGTGAAGTTTTTGTCCCGAACCTCCTTCCTCCCACAAGAAATCACGTGCAATCTTCTCCAGCTGATTGGTAATCTTAATAGGGGCCGCATACAAAGAGAAGTAGAAAATAGGGAGCGTTGCCAAAGTGGATTTAATGAGTAAGCCTACCCCCTAATGGAGACATCAAAGTCAAGGGCGTCGGATTTGGGCCGCAAAAGGTTGTCCAGCGTCGAAAGAAACAGAAGGGGATTCGGACTTGAAGAACTGGAGGAAGCTGAAGGTTTTGGGCATGTTTCGATCGATCGATCCCAAAGACTTGATCGATCGATTGAGGTCAAAGGCTTCAGAACTTTAGTGAATTGTTTTTCTCAGTCGATCGATCGAATCTAAATTTTTTATCGATCGAAAGTGAACAAAGACTTCATACGATTTATAACTTTATAAATCGATTGACCGATCCTAGAATCGATCGATCGATAGATCCTAGAATTAATCAATCGATTTTTCGCGTGAATCAAATCCGCTAAACAACGGAATTTATTTTTATGGCAAACTTGACTTTTAGTGCTTATTTGTTTTACGATTTTCTTTTTTTTTTTTTAGACCTACTATATAAGGTCCTTATATCTTTGTAATAGTTAATGATTAATAAATAAAAATTGAGAGCTTGCTTTTGTGCAAACCCTAGAAGACTTGTGAAGAGTTTTCAACCGAAAGAGCGAATCTTTCAAAACCTGAGGAGTGAATCTTCATTTCTCGTGCGACTTGTTGCGAAGCCGACGTACAGCCTTGGTGAGAAGCCTCAGAACCCTTGGTGTGAAGCCTTGGATCTTATCTTTCTATTTTGTCTTTTCTCTTATTATTGTCTGATAATATCTTTCTTATTTGCTTTGATAAAATCCAAAAACCCCAAATCCATATTAATTTATATCTTTTGACCTACCCCTTTTGATTGAATTAATCCTTCGAGTCTTTGTTTTCAAACCCTAGAGGAGTCAAGAGACAATACCATAATTGTCGCTTAGTGCCCTAAACTAGATCGAAACTTGAGTCCTTCATCGGATCCATTTTTCTAAATCGGGAAACTTAATGCATGCAAACGCTAAAATGAAAGTATTCTAATTGTTTTAATTAAATTCATTAAATTACTTTATGTGTTTGGGTGATTTCGAATGTTTTCGTTATTCAATTTAATCTGTGGTTAATCCCAGATTCGCATTATCTAAGGTTTAGTGTTTGTCCCGCATCACCCCCATTGCTCATAAGTCTGCTTTTCCATGTGGCGAGCCTATCTTGGAATCACTTGATGACTGGTTGCCAATGGACAGCCCTAAGTTTGCCCAGACCTAGCGGGAGCCCTAGGTAAAACATTTGCAATTTTGGATATTTTTTCTATTTTTGTATACTAATAACTCTCATTTATAATGCTATTCTTATGCCATTTATGCATTGAATATTAATTGATTTGTCATTGAAAATTATCAATAATTTTTAGTACATATTTTCTCATTTATTTAATTATTTTTGTTAATTTTCTCTACATCTTTCAAATTCATAATGTTTTTTATAATTACAATTTATAAAATTCGTGAGGCTTACGCCTCACCTTGTGGGAGGACCGAGCACACCTTCACTTTTCACTTTAAAAATATTTATATAAATATAATATTTTTCTATTCATCGTGATAATTTTTATAATAGCCAAATGAATATATGTATAAAAATAGAAGTATAGAATTCTCAAACCATCATATACATGTACAGACATGTTGATGTGTCCGGTTTTCCAAGGTCGGCATGTTTGGCACATTGTATATGCATGGGGCACTGATACACAAGTCATTATCTAAATTATAGTTCTTATAGTTCATATGCATTTATGATACAGACCGTTTAGATATTTTTATGTACTTAAATTTATTAGTTAAAACTTAAGGTTTTTCTATCACTAATCATAGACTATACTAAAATTGGGAGAAAAAATAATTATACAAAAGGGCTTCATCATAAGCAAGGAACTTAAACCGAGAGAATATATATATATATATATATATATATATATATATATATATATATATATATATATATATAGATGGATAGATAGATAGATAACAAGAAAAAAACCAAATGCATATACAATAGCTATACAAGATTGGAAACTATATCAATCCAAATGTGGACATTATTCGAGAGGAAACAACTCTTCAAACATGAAAAAAAAATTAAGACCCTGGCTATTGCAAATTATAAGAAAAAACATATTAAAAGTGGTGAAAATATCCTTAGTTTCAAGGTGTTCGAGGCATCATGAGGAAAGTGGCTGAAGGGATAGAAATGAATGTAAGAGGTACGGAGAAGAGCGGGAAAAGATTGCCACTAGTTTAAATAGTAAGTGGGTCTGGCATAGAAATGGGGATTAGGTCTTAACAAAATAAAGCTAAAATGATTCGAGGTTCACCATAAACCTGTCAACAACTAGACAAAAATAACAGCTAATATGAGAGAGCGAAAATACTCATATGTTCATAGGTCAAGTAATGGGAATGTGCGTACATTGGTAGAAAAAGCAAGGCTCTAACAATATACAGAAACAAAGGAGACGTGCTTGGGCGGATAGAGAAAAGGGAAAATAATTTGTGGCAAAGTATAACAGAAAAAGAAAAATAATTGTCATTTAGTGTCTAAATTATTATCTTAATGATCAGAATTGAAAAGAAAAAGATAATACAAATGAACTAGAGGTATGACAGATGGAATAAAAATTATAATAACGTTTTTGAACTAGAAAATATGGCTTAAAATAACGTAATAGAGATGAATAAATGAACTTTCCTACAAAAATAATTACAAGCATCTGCATCCACACCTTTACAAGTTTGAATATGAGTATCATAGAAAGTTCCATGTATCCTCCTTTGTCAAAATTTTAGGCATATGCATAACTCCTCCAGCAATATTGTTATATCTTATGTTAAATAGATAATATGGATGCATAAATCATGCGCTCATTCATTGAATGTCAATTCACACATTACAAACAGCCCTCGCTGGATGTCAGCATTAAATACATTTAAGTACCCCTATAAAATTCCCTATTTGCATGGACCATGTGCACTTGCTAAACATACTCACTAGACATTTTCTATCAACTTGCACTAATGCAGGTGGTCTGATTATCCACTCTCACATCTAAACTGCTTTGCCAACTTTAACTATATACATTTATGATTGCATCATTTCCAATCGACAAAATAGGAGTCATACGTCACTAGAACTTTTATCAGTGCCTTTTTTTAAATAATAGTGTGCAACTACAGATGTATCCCATTTAATTATATGAAGATGTCGCATTGACACCTTTATCTATGTGAACATTCAATGTGACTGATTCTACAACTTAAATGTGGCCATAGTTATACCAAATACATCAAGAACCATTTTGACTAGGTTTATGTTATATCCTGAGTAAAAAAGTTAAACTACAAATCATGGTCTTAAGGATAGCCGAAAGCAATTAGACCAAGACAAAATTGGCCATCACATATTTATTTATGTGAGGTGACGTATTTATCTTACTAGTATATAGCAAGCAGCAGTTCGATACCATCTTCGCTGGAAGCATTCTTCAAACAATCTGAAAAGTGATCATAATAATATGAGAGAAATACATAGAAGATTTGTTTTATAACCAGCCCAAAAACAACCAAAAACATTATTTGCATCTTCATCACATATTACAACAAAATAATTTTTAGGAAAGCATAGGGCTTCTGAGTACAATAAATTACTCATTAGTGTTGTCAGAATCTTAAGATCCACGATTTGGATCTTATGATTCATATTGGATCGGGAAATTTTCAATCCGATCATGGAACCGGATCAGAAGTGCCCCCAAATCATACGGTTCTAAGATCTGGATCTTACGCTCTGATACGATCCATGATCCCACGATCCCAGCTGGATCTTATATTTTCAAAAAAAAATTATTTTAGTTTTTATTTTTTGAATAAAAGTACTTTATGATAAAAGGGAACTTTTAAAACTTATTAAAACTTGAGTAAAATAAATTACTCATTAGTGTTGTCAGAATCTTAAGATCCACGAATTGGATCTTATGATTCATATCAGATCAAGACATTTTTGATCCAATCCTGGAACCGGATCAGAAGTGCCCCCAAATCGTACGATGCTAAGATCTGGATCTTACGCTCTGATACGATCCATGATCCCACTATCCCAGCTGGATCTTATATTTTCGAAAAAAAAAATATTTTAGTTTTTATTTTTTGAATAAAAGTTACTTTATGATAAAAGGGAACTTTTAAAACCTATTAGGCCCACTATTTCTTATTCCATTGAAAATATTTTAGGGTTTTGGTTTTCTTCCCCAACAAAGCAAAAACTATATTCATTAATTTTCAAATATATTCCTCAAATGAACTTGGATTTCGAAGTTGCTTGTTCCAAACGCTTATTTTTTGTCGAGGGTTTCGAAATACATATGAAGTTTGCTAGCTTTGGTGGCCTTTGAAGAAATAACCATTTTCCAACAACTTCCCAAGTAAGGCAAAAGAGTTTTATTTTTATTTTTTTACAAGGCCTATCATTTATTTTAAGTTCTCATCAACTAAGATCATGCTCCCTTACATGTAAGTCAAAGTAAGGCCAAGGCTAGTAAGCAATACATGTAAGTCAAAGTAAGGCCAAGGCTAGTAAGCAAGAAGATGCCATGTGGGAGCATTATACTAGAATCTATTGGAAACTGGAATTAGTTTGAATTGAGTTGGAATTTTGAACATTGAAGTGTTATGATATACAACAATACATCTTCATTTTGGGTTTGATACTTCCAATGATTTATTACATGGAATCATGTCTGGTAAATGATTTGTGAACTGTTTACTATATATGGTATTATATAACTAATTCTGAGTAAGTTTCATGATATTGCAATGTTTTAGATTTATTATATATTTTTTCATTTTTTCCCTATTAAAAAGAAATCTTTTTGGATCCTATGCTTCAATGATCCAATGATCTGATCCACAAATATAAAAGCGATCCACTCATACAATTCGATTCTGACAGCATTGTCACTCATCTCTATTACATCAAGATTAAGAGATGAGGGGCATGGTGGGCAGGACACCACGTTGAACCCCCAATTTATTGCACTATCCAACTCATCACGATGTAGACAATGCTTAGGGACCATTTGTCTCCCACATGGAACAATTTTTAAACTCAACTAATACCTTCACCATTTAATTTAGCATTGGGCCTCATGTCAAGCCATAATTTTCCAATCAAACAACCTAACAAGTAAAAATTTGAATATACACCTCTTAATCATAATTCATACTGATCACCTAAAAAGTAAAAAATATATGATTTTACAAAATCCAGATAACTTTTAATATTATAAAAATTAAAAATTACAATTTTCAATGATGACATCCAAACTGGCCCTAAAATTTTTATATATTTGTTTTGAAAAGTTTAGATGGAGGAACATTATACATATGGTTTTTATCGATTTGGAAAGGGCTTATGATGGGGATTCAAGCCAAGATCTGATGGATGCTAAAGGAATCACATTCCAAATTACTATGGAGATTAACAAAACATGAGTGAAAGGACAATAATTAGTGTAAGAATCATGTATGGAGAGTCTGGATACTAAAGGAATCACATTCCAAATTACAATATGGAGATTATCCAAAACATGAGTAAAGGGGCAGTATGGAGAGACGACTGAATTCCTAGTTGGAGTTAAGTTGCATCAAGGGTTTGCTTTGAGTCTTTATTCGTTTGCATTGGTTACTGATGAATCGATAGTAGAAATAGAAGATGAAGCTCCATGGTGTATATTGTTTGTTGAGGATGTAGTTCTAATTTTTGGTGTGGCACTAGTATAAGTATGTTGGTGTGCATCTAGTATGTGAGATACATGTCTACTAGTATTAATGATGTACAACGGATCCTATTGTTAGTGATATAAAAATTAACATGATGGGTGGGCGAAAGTAAAACACAAGGGTAGCAATCCTAATTTCTCCCATCATTCTCCTACGTTCTTCTCTCCTCAAATCCTATTCTTCGCTAACCCTAACCTTCTCTAATTCTCATTCGAACCAGAGCCACCTTCCAGATTAGATATGTTACTGACACCGCACCTTAATTCAACAAGATGTCATGCCAAGGATCAAAATTTCGGTTTCGGGCATGACCGAAACTGAAACCGAAAGCCGAAATTTTGGATCCCATACAAAAAAGCCAAAATTTTGGATTTCGGTTTTGGTGGGGACCGAAACCGAATTTTTGGGCCGAAATTTCGGTCATTTCGGCCGAAATTTGGACTCTTGTGTCATGTTGACATCAGTCAGGTCAACAAGTTGACCTCTCATTGAGATAAACTTCACATGGTTTTTATCAATTTTTCTTCTTGAGCAACTTTAATGCAGCAAGTTTGTGGTTTTTATGACTGGATCTTAGGTGTTTCAAAGAGATCATTAAAATTTGATGGTTCACGATTTTTGAGGGCCATCCATGTTAGTGGGATCAGAAACTCAAGGAACATGGTATTGCTCTTAACGGAGTCTCATGAAAAACAAGTCATGTTTTTTTCATTTGAAGGAGTTTTGTATCTATTTTCATCATTTTTCGAAATTGAAGAATCTAGCATGTATTACATTTTTTGAGGCTATAGAACACTGGGATCTCGAAAACTCTTGTACCAAAGGTGAGTCTGGATCGGTTTGAGTTTCCTTTATTTAGGTTTTGGTTTCATACTGATTGGATCCGTATCGAAGACGCTGCATCGATTTTTGTTTTGCTCTTGGGCTCTCAGTTGAACTTGAATTTCTTGTCTGTGATGGTCAAGCAGTAATAGTGCTTCAATAATGTCTTGATCGCTGTTTCTAAATGTATTCTAAAGGTTATGGTTAACTGTGGTGATCAAGGTGTTGCATATTTGGCATGTTATTGACTGCTTGTCTTCGGCAATTTAGACAGTTGATAGTAAGTTGTTGTGTGATGATATTTTGAGCCTGCCTGTGCATGTAAAGGTGTGATCTACTATCAAGTTGATGATATATACAACACTGTAAAATTTTGTGCTTCTTGGGCTTATCGTATGACAATGCATAATGAACCAGAATATTGTAGTGGAGTCATGGCTTGTTAGTTGCAGTATTGCAGCTTGGTTGGAGGTTATATTTGGAGGAGTTCTCCACACGGTTGCCGTGCATTACAGAGGTATTTTTAGGGCTACATAGCTTGTGTTTAATCGTGTATTGCATTTTTTTTTTTTTTTTTTGAGAACATGGGTGTCTAGGCCTCTTAGAGCACCCAACTAATCCCAGGGGCACATGCGCAACCCAAGTTAGCACATGCCAGGTCAGCACAGGATTAGTCAGGGATTCAAACTCAGGTCTCCCACTTCCTGAGGTGGGTACCTGGCCAGCTCGCCAAACCCCTTGAGATTATACTTGTTGAGGCATCTCTATTGGAAGATGTATGCACAAAATTATAGTGATGTATCAGTTATGATATTTGGGTGTTTGTATGTATGTGTTATAAGGGTATTTTTGTCTTCCAGTTTTAACATAAAGTCTAATACGGAATCTATCGCACGACGTCATGCTAACATCAATGGATCGAAATTTGTTGACCGCCATTGCTCAAAATTATTACACCTTTTGAATCGGGGTCTCATTCTAAGCATCTGTTACAAAGTCATTGATTAAGAAGATAAGTCATGTCTTGTAGGCCCTCTATATAAAGGGCTCATCTATTGTCACTTGCGCATCTTGGAAAAGAGGTAATGTAGTCTAGTGTTTATTGTGCTCTCTCTCTCTCTCACACTCTTCTCCTCTCTCTAATAAACCCTAAATGGGTGTTTTCTCCTCTGTAGTTATTAGCTTTTGTTTATTATTTTCTACATGGTACTAAAGCAGGTCGATCCTGATAGTGATGTTATATTTTGTGTTTAGTTGTGTTGGTGTGCATGTTGGTGTGCATGTAGCATAGTTGGGTGTGTCACCGTACTTTCTCATCACTTAATATAAATGCTAGTGAAGCTCTAAACCTAATACTACTCTCCAAACCATAATAGCACTCTCCAAACCCTAATACCATTAACCCATTAATTTCATCTGGTAAAACAGTTTACCCCAAAACCACCCAATACCTACCTCTTTGGAATCAAAATTGGTAGAGGAACCTTTTTCTCTTCTGTGACGAGGTGATTTGAGCACCCCAGATTAGGTTTTCAAAAAGTTCTTTGAAGAGGATTTTTGGAGCCCTCTTTTCGGTTTTCGAGACACGACTCCCAAGGCACGTTGATGATGGGCTTAACAGCTTGAGGAAGCTCCGAAACTGCCATGGGAACATTTTTGTACCAGCAGCAGGTCATCTCGTGGCGTATCGAAGAGTTTTTCAAATTCTTTGTGGCCTCGAGTTGTTGGAATACAGCCCCTGATACATCGTGTAAGTCTGCATCCTCTCAGTTCCTGCAGCAAACCCTTTTCATCTGCCTTTTTTTAGTGATTCCGGGTGATGATTTATGCCTGGATATTGCCTTTGCATTGGCTGGGTTCTACGCGATTGGTGTTGTGTCCTTCTAATGGCTGTTTATGAACACCGAGGGGACAGATCTGGTCAGCATTTGAGTGACTGCAATTAATCTGTTTATTGTTTGTCTGCCTTCAAAAGGCGCTGCTCCTATTTTTTCCAATCTTGTGAGTGTGCATTTTCATCGGTTTCATGGTAAAGATGACCGACAACTATAAGAACATGGGAATTGATAATTTTCCTACCAGTATTACCTCCATAAGGATGAATTCCAGCAACTATCTAGAGTGGAAGTGGCTTGGGCCTGTAGAACAATGGTAGGCTGACAATATTGAAACCTCCGGTTCGAGTCATACCTATCATGGATTTATTAATAGGGACTACCCCAAGGCCTAGAACTAATGTAAGTGATACTGAAAAGTGGGATGTGGATAATGCTATCATTCTTGGATGGCTTTTGAACTCTATGGACCCTCTATTTACCAAACCTTTATCCTTTACGATTCGGCTGCCAAGCGTATACTTTTTCTCCATCCGACCATGATACCAGCATTTAGCAACTCAAGCAGATGATTATTAAGCGTCAGCAGGAAAATTGATTTATGGGGGAGTATTATAGCTCCCTCCAGGGCCTGTGGAAGAACTCAGTCACTATGAGCCACTCTCAAAGTTTGACACCCCGGTACTTTGAATAATAGATGGTATAAATTAGAATATATGGAATCCTGGAATTGCCAAGAGCCAGTGCTAAGCTCCCTTATTAGGGTATAGTTAGGATCTCTGTGGCCCAGCTTATATTCGAAATCTGGATCAGTATCCGTCAACCCGGTAGGATTATATTGGATGAAAAATGGTTCGTACAGATCAAGTTGACCAGAAGATCACGAGTTTAGGGCTCCAATAGCTTTTGTGTTCGCTGGTCAGAGAAGACCTAACACCAAGGATATGGTGTTTATGAGTTACGTGGAATGCCTGATGGCATTCCTGTAGTTATCTGGAAACCCAAGGGTTTTTATTAGTCATTTTAGGAAATTATTTTATTAGTTATAAATTCCTTTTTGTCCCTTCAATCTATAACCGTAGATTTGTGTTGAGGGTCAGGATTGACTCGGACCTTAGTTGCACGAAGCAGGAGCGGGTAGAATTCGGGAGCGGGGAAGCGACAATTTTAATCTGGGAAGCGGGAACGGCTATATATATATATATATATATATATATATATATATATATATATATATATATATATATATATATATATATATATATATATATATATTTTTTTTTTTTTTTTTTTTTTTTTTTTTTTTTTAAAATAGAATTTTTTATTGCTAGTGTTGGCTGAGACATGCACCAATGATGTAATGCTAAGATGATTGCTTGGATCTTGGCATGATATATGCCACACACAACATGCACTTAAATTAGTTAAACCTATCTTACACAAGCCGACAAGCGTAATCCGTGAGGTCGACTTAAATCATCACCTCTTAAAGCCAACCATCAGTCTCGTCAAATGACATTTTTAATATCATTAAAGGCACCAGTATTGGCAATCATGGTTTTCCACCATGAGAGTCGTTGACTGCTTTGAATCAGACGACGGAGGTCATTTTTTGTCCCAACCTTCACCCAATAGATCTTGAGATTATGGCCTACCTATCAGATGATCAAATGTTGATTCCACATGGCCACTTTTGGCAATGTGTGCCACATGGAATTACATCTTACCGTCAGATAGGTGAGCGATGATCTCAAGATCTATTTTATGGGAGATTGATACGAAAAACGATCTGCATCCTGTAATTGAAGACAGTCCACACCTCACACGGTGGAAAATTGTGTTTGCCCTTAAAAAATTTGAGGTTGCAAATACCATTACCCTTTTCAAAAACTTCCGTGTAAACTATAGGTTGGGTGGGGAGAGGGGGGGTTTAAATGGGACCCACTTAAAACTTAATGAAAAGGGGTCTTAAGATTAAGAGAGGGTCATTGAAACATTTGCCTCTCACGAATATGCAATATTATAAAGAGAGGGGTATTAATTTTAAAACCCATGTTTTTTGGTTTTAAAATCAATACCCTCTCTTTTATATTGCAAATCTCGTCTCAGACTCAAAACTTCTCCGACTTTTTAAGAGAGAGAGAGAGAGAAGAAGATGATGATGATGATGATGAAGCAGAGGAGACTCACCTTCATCGCTTGACCATAAAATTTTGAAAAATGCAAAAAAACGAAACCCTAAAAACATTTTTGAATTCTTAGCCAGGTACGCTCCATTTCTTTTCTATGTTCTTTGTATTTTTTTTTCAATATTCTGATCTGAATATAATCTGAGTTTTTTCTTTGCTTTTCTTTTAAACGGGAAACGCTTGAACCGCGGTTCCTAATGCATAGGAACAGCGGTTCCTACACAAGTCCATTTCCGAAACGGGGAACCGCGATTCCAATAAGAAACATGGAGGGGTTTTGACGGTTCATGCTTCTAGCACTCGGACTTCGGACCGTCGGATCGAGTCAATCTTGCGTTCAAAAGTCACGAAAAATTTAGGAATGCGAAGTGAACTTCGGGACCTTCGAGGTAGGCCAAACTAATCAAGGAGTTGACATCTTTCGGAATACAAGACGAAGAAGAAGATGAAAGAAAGAAAAGGATGAAAAGAAAAAGAAGAAAAAGAAAAAGAATTATGGGGGGCTTTCACATAAAGGGAGCCCCCATTGTTGACTTTGACCAGGAGAGGTGGTCCTCCCTATTGGTCCTCTTGGAGGTCCAATAGGAAAGGGACACCCTTGGGGACATCTGTCACCCTCTAGGACATGTGTCACCCTCTGCGACACCTCTGGGGACATGTGTCACCCTCGGGGGAACCCCCTCCCCTATTTAAGCCCCCATCTCCCTTTCTTTAACAAATAAACTTGTCTCTCTCTCTCTCTTTACCTTTTCTCCCTCCTAATCCTTAACCCTAACCCTCAACCCAAAACCTTAACTTTAACCCAAAAACCCCTATCTCCTTCATTGAAGTTGCTTAGTTTAATCCCTTGAATCACATACCATGATTTGGAGCTCTGGAGATGCCTTTCGATGCGAGGATTTCAAACTGGTGAAAGGTAGAGACTACCCTTTCTTTTGTTAATTCATTAGTTAGGAAGGTTAGATGATGCTCGAAAATGCTTTGTTTTGAGTTGTGTTGATGATGAATTGTTTAGCGTGGTATGGATTTGTATGACGTGATAGACCATGCATGGTCCTTTCGTAAGAATTGGTTGACCATACGTGGTCCTCTCGTAAGATTTGGTTGACCATATATGGTCCTGTCGGAAGATTTGGTGGACCTAACGAGGTCCCTTCGTAAGATTCGGTGGACCTTAAGTGGTCCTCCTGTAAGATGTGATGGACCCCATGTGGTCCTTTCATAAGATATGATGGACCTTACATGGTCTCTTTGCAAGATGTGACGGACCCTAAATGGTTCCTTGGTAAGATTTGTTGGACCCAACGAAGTCCCTTCGTAAGACTTGGTGGACCCTACGTAGTCCCTTCATAAGATTTAGGTGGGACCCACATAAGTCCAGATTTGACCAAAAAGTCCAAATTTGACGAAAATTTCCCAAAAAGTTCAAATCTAATTAAAAAGTCCAAGTTTGACCAAAATTCTGAAATTTCATAAAAAGAGCAAATTTGACTAAAAGTCTGTTTTATCAAACAATCCAAGCTTGTCCAAATTTGATTTTTAAAAGTCAAATTTTGACCAAAATCCTAATTTGACCTAAAATGTCATATTTGACCAAAAAGTCCAAGTTTGATCCAAAATTACCATTTTGCCCTTGGTATTATTTGACTAAAATCGTCCAAAATTATCAAATTGATATAGATATTAGGGTTTAAGCAAGGTTGCCCTAAATGACCATTTTACCCTCCAGTACTTAGTTACCTGATGACCAGATAACCTGGACAATGAATGGTTGAGTATTCTTTGAGTAAGGGTTATTATACCCTAGTAAGATCTTGATTAGATCCTAGTGCACCGTGTTACCCCTGAATGGGTATATCACTTTGTTTTGAATCTTGAATAAGATTCATGGTGCACCCCTACGAAACCTTGAATAGGCTGGCCAAACACGTGTGATCCTGAGAAGGTTTAGTATGATGTGTAAACATGATTCGGTTTTTGTGTGATTTGACCCTGAATGAGCTTAAGTTAGATATATGTGACCCTAAGTGGGCTTGGGTTAGGATGTGTATGACTCTGAGTGGATTTTAGTTAGTTGTGTATGACCCTGAATGGGCCTTGCTTTGATTTGTATTGCCCTCAGTGAGATTTGGTTAGAGTTTTATAACCCTAAATAGGCTTTGACTAGATTTATTTGAACCTTGGGTAGTTGAGAATGAACCCTATGTAAGTTGGTATTGAGTGAATCTTAGAGGACCATAGGGAGATCTACGTGAATCCTAGATGGATATTGAGTTGACATTTATGAACCCTATATGGTCCTTGGGTAGATTGTAAGAAGTTTGGTTGATCTATATGAATTTAGACGTTTAATAACACTAAATAAGTTAAAATTGGACTTTGCTAGATTCTGAATGACCTAGTAGAAGGGTTAAGTAAGTTGTGTACTGCAAACTGAGGCAGATATAAGATACGTATCTATGGTAAGTAACCTATTATGGTATAAGAAATAAGTTTTGAATTATATACGAAATTGGTCAAACTTTGGTCAAATTTTCAGTAAATTTCGGTAATTTTCAGTATTTTTTGAAAATATACTCCGAACTTTGACGAACTTTCTTTTTTTGGTTTTTTTAACTCTTTCACATTATTAGAAGACATATTTGAACTAGTGAGGCTAATTTTCGACCGTTTAAAGTAACATATGTCTATTACTAGGAGGCATCTAGTAGTACGCCGCATAAACATACTGATACAAAACGATAAGGGTACTATGATACAAAGAATTGTCAAAAATAGGGTATGTGTACTGGGGTACTTAACTACTTATATTTAAAATTTAATTTTTATATATATTACGTTATTTTTAAATATAAAAAATAGTTAATAAACATAAAACAACACAAAAAATAATAATTAAGAGACAAATTCATTCCAAAAGATATATTTAGAGTTGAAGGCTTAAATCTCCCTAACAGTACAGAGCACTACATCTTAAAACATTGATCAATGATTTTTAATATCAGCCATGAATATTGTAAACAATGGTTGATATGAAAGTCCACAATCAGATTGTTTAAATCTCCCTACAATGCCATTTTGGGCCCATTATGACTGAAATTAGATGGCTTAAATTTCGTTAACGGTATAGATCACCACATCTTAAACCATTGATGGTTTTAAATCATTTAAACACAATTTTTGTGTATACATGACAGTCACGTGAGTCAGGCCCTTCAAAAATCTTGTGTTTCCAAATTTGATGGTTTAAGATCATGTAACCACAATTTTTGTGTATACATGATGGCCACGTGAGTTGGGCCCTTTAAAAATCTTGGGCTTCGAAATTTCCCAAGGATGTGACCGTGAGAGGGGCCCTTTTGTTTAAATGATCTAACACCATCAAAATAAAAATTGATGGTGTCAGATCATTTAAACACCAGGGCTAAGAGGTAGGGCTATTGCAAGCAAAAAAAACAAATTGGAGGAGAGAAGAAGCCCTGTCACAGCAAGCAAGGGGAAAAAAATTGGAGAGAAAGGAGAAGGAAAAAAAAAAAAAGGGAGAGAAGCCTCATCGCAGCAAACAAGAGGAAAAAAAAAACTGAAGAGAAGAAAGGAAAAATTATTCTTACCTAATTTGAGATGGTACGTCCTCCACTCCTTTTTCTTCTTCTTCTTCTATTTTTTAAAAAGCAACAGCAATTTCTTGGCCGATAATTTCAAATTTTCGGCCGATAAATTGAATTTTTCGGCGATAATATGAAATTTTTGGCCCCTACCCGAAATTTGGGTAAATTTCATTTCGATAAGGGCCGGCACCGAGTCATCTCGGCTGAAAATTTGAATTCTCGGCCATGATTTTGATCCATGACTCAGATTCTCATCACTGGGCCTCTCCCCCCTTTGAGCGCTATCTATGGTATTCTTTTCACTGAGGAGTAGTATCGTACAATTATGTCTATTAGTGCTCCGACACTTTCTACTCCATCCGAGTGTATTGCCTTCGTTTTCTATACTCATCCACTGAAAGTAGAGATAGGTGGAGTAGTAGAGGTGGTCAAAGAGGACGAGGTGGCCATGGAGGTCACCCCACCATTACTTACTCTCACTGAGGTCTCAGTGGGCACGATCCTGACCATTGTTATCGTCTACATGGCTATTTTTGGAGGGTTATCAACCGAGATATGCTTCATCCGCCCATGATGCTACCACTGACACCTTAGGCTACTACTAGTGATCTTATGAGCTTCCTTCGATCCCAAATGACAGAGTTGATTCGGGTTTAGCTTCATGTTGTGCAGACCCTCCTCCACAAATCATTTAGTGTAATAGGTCCATCGGATAGGGAAATATTCAGAGCATGGGCTATACGATTTATGCGGACCTTACATGTCACGACATTATTTGGGTGGGGACTTAAGCCCATGCTAAAAACAAAACCAGGGAGGAGACTCAAGCCCAGAACCAAACAATATCATGGTGTGTGGGTATGGGTCGTCACATAATCAACAGTGCGGTTGTTGATTTAGGTTTTCAAGGGTGTCATCTGACCATACAGTTTTCGTTCCTTCTAGTTCTTCTGGTTGTACCATCCTTCTTGTTTAACTTAAATTTTATTTAAGTTTTTGTAAATGAAGTTTAAATATTATAAATTAAATTATATTTTATAAATAGCATATAGTTTTAAAATTACATCGAATGGGCTCAAATATCAAGTGTTAGGTTGAGGTGCTTTAATTTTGCCCAGGTCTGGGTCCAAAGCAAAAGGTTTGCAGAAAAAGGAACTTTTAAGTGTATGCCAATAGGGCAAGTCCGCTAAGTGTAGCCAAGTCAAAGCAAAGCTTCCCTGAATTTTAAGCCAATTTGAGTCTGCTCAGATGAGACAGCTGAGTAAAGCTTTCAATTTAGAAGTATCTAGCATAAATGGCATTGTGGCAAATAAACAAATGTCCAGTATACCTATGATACCAGAGAGGTTTCCAGGTAAATTATAACAGAAAATGCAAATAATGAAGAAACTTACAAAGAAGCATGACATATCAAATGTTAAAATATGAGAAATTATTAGTGTTGTTAAAGAATAGCAAATTATAGACTTTATAGATGTAGTGTAGCATATCCCAAAATCATCCCATCAAGACCCTTGTGGCATATATGACTATTTGTACAAAATACATTAGGAGTTTTCCTTTTCTTCTTCTTTATTGAAGAAGAAAATAATGGTAGGATGAACTGAACGTATATTAGGATAAATGTGACTTCATTTGACAAATAAACTATTTAAAGGAAAATCAAGCAAGTCCGTGAGAACTAATAAATCCATGTGCAAATTATGACAACCATGATATTAAGATCTTGAAAATTATCAAAAATTTAATTATGACTCATATGAGAGAAATAGAGTAAGACAGAAAAACATACTCCGTTGATCTTCCAGCGGCCGAAAATAGATCTGCCCAATGGCGTCCATCTGTTTTCCTTGCAACACTTACCACCACATCAAGATAGTCTGGAAAATTTCTGATCAAATCACAGGTTTTCTCCAAAAGTGATAAGGTGGTGGTATTTTTGGGAATTGATAACTGGTGCTTGTTTGCATTTTGACTGTAAAGGATAACTAATCACATTTTTAGATTAAAATAACATCAAATAAATACAAAAAAAGGAGAAAGCATGCAATTCCCTTTAAACTAGATAAATTGGATTGGGAAATATAAAAAATTCAAAACCAATTCAACAATGTGAAAGGACCTTCATCATGATAATAACATCTATAAACAAAAGGTATCGACTCCTATGACCGCTTTACACAGATATTCCAAAGAAAGGCACCCATTTAGGCCACGTGTGCATACATCATTGATGATTTTTAGTGTTTCATGTATATGGTCCTCACTTGTACTACACATATCAGAGCAATGGAACCATCCGATCAGAGTGCTTTAATATCAACCATTTAAAATGTACACAAACTGTCCATAAAACAATGCATAGATCGGATAGTTCAAATCTACCAATGACCATGATTTTTGGCCCATGGTAGGTGCTTGCTTCCCATGGTCTCTATTTGTAAAATGCCTCTCAAAGCCCATTATTCCTTAACAAAAACATGGGGGATGCATAATGTAATCTGTCAGGGGAAGCAGTTTAAACAAACATCATCGCTTCTAAGCAATACAATGTTATGCATTCCATGGAAGGATGCACCAAGCATTTCGTCATAGCTGGTTTCGCATATATCGTTAAAAAGGGACTTTTTTCCAAATAGACTCCATCAAAGATGTCCTAGCTAAACTAAAGAAATTCAAGGCTCTCCAGTTCAGATCTCTAACCATAATCAGTGATAAATCTAAAAGAGAACTGGAGATCAAAGCCTTATAGGGTATCTATATGTTTGATACGTAAGCTGGGCTCCAACCTGTTTTTTTATAGGGTACCTATACGTTGTGAGTGAAGCGCTTGTTAGGATCCTCTGCAGACACAACAATGGATTGTATCTTCCAGGGACAGAACAATTGAGTGTATACAATAATGTACAATGTTTTCGATGGGTTGGTGTCACAGGTACATTATGGTACGTGAAACTACATAGAAACATAACTTTTGAAAAAAATATCAAATCATCTGTCAAATGAGCTTGAATCAGAAAACAAGATTCACATTATAAATCAGCAAGGAAAGCCAATCTAACCTCACCCAGATTTGACTCCTATAGAAGCCTCGATCCCGGAGATCTGTGAATCACATGATCCAATGAAAAATCCTTTGAAATTCCTTAAAAAGTCTTCAAATTAACAAACGTCCAGTATTAAATTCGATCTACTAAAAAGTGATGAAAACCCATATAATTTGCAACCCATCTGAGGTCACTGTAACTGCGATGATGTCCACATGACATCATGCTAAAGTCAGCAACAAGACAGTGATTTCAGTTTCAAAATCAGGTCTCGATGGTCCGGTCTCTGATACCAAATAGAGACTAAGAAGAGATTAGGGTTAGGGTTAGGTAGAAGGTAGAGGAAGGAGAAGAAGAAAAGAAAGAGATTAGAGAAATTAGGGTTATGAGCAAAATTAAATGATGTGTAGATTAGGGGTTTGATATGAATTCACTTTGGAGAGAGAGAAACATACAATTATTGTAATTTATATTTAGTGTCACTATCAATATCATATTAAAGTAATCCCATAATCTATTATATTTATCGATATATCATATGCTACATATTTCTCTGGATGTACATATTGTAAAGTAACATAAATAATATTGTGATGGGTGTCAGGTCAATTTTTTAAATCACAATCCTAATTTCTTCTTATAATTCAACTACATCAAACCCTAATCTACACATCATCTAATTTAATTTTGCTCATAACCCTAATTTCTCTAGTCTCTCTATCTTCTTCTTCTTCTCCTTCCTCTACCTTCTTCTACCTAACCCTAATCCTAATCTGTTCTTAATCTCTATTTGGTATCAGAGACAGGACCATCGAGACCTGATTTTCAAACTGATATCACTGTCTTGTTGCTGACTTCAGCATGATGTCATGTAGACGTCATCACAGTCAAAGTGACCTCAGATGGGTCGAAAATTAGATGGGTTATGAGCACTTTTTAGTAGATCAACTTTAATACTGGACGTTTGTTGATTTGAAGATTTTTTACGGAGTTTCAAAGGATTTTGTGTGATTTTTCATTGGATTGTGTGATTCACACATCTCTGGGATCAAGGCTTATGTGGGAGTCGAATCTAGGTGAGGTTAGATAGGCTTTCCTTGCTGATTAATAATATGAATCTTGTTTTCTGATTCAAGCTCATTTTATAGATGATTTGAGAATTTTTTTCAAAACTCACGTTTCTATAGAGATTCACATGTTCATGTGACTCTGACTTCTGTGAGATGTTTTAGTTGTTGGAAGCATAATGACTTGCATTGGAATCCCTTTCCCCTTCTTCTGGCTGTGGTCGCGTGCAATTTCGATCTGTTTTGAAGGAGTTATGGTGATTTTTTTATGGAAGTATGATTCTCGGTTGTGCTGATTTATTATAACTTTGCATATTCTGATGCATACACATTTATAAGTTATATTGCCCTGCTAGATCTGATTATATTTGATTTGTTTTGGTGGTTGCAAGGAATACAGTGAGGTATATTTGATTTTCGATGCGATATGTGTTGCATCGATGGCCCTATGATTCATGTATAACCTCTAGGTCAGTGTGCAGAGTGTGTGGGTGTCCAGCTTGTAGTGTGAAGAGTATTTTCTCCAGTATTGCAGCGTGGCGGTATCTCAGCTATGGAAGACACGAAAGCCAATGTTGGAGTGAATGAAGGTAGCCATGGGTTACAAATTACCACCATTAAATTCGATGGTAGGAATTTTTTGGAGTGGTCGAGATCAGCTGCTATGTTTCTGGGTTCTAAAGGAAGCATGAGTATGCAGTTGATTGATGAAATTAATACTATACGTCAAGGTGAGAGGACAATAGGAGAGTACTGTACCCAGTTACGAAGCATGTGGACTGAATTAGCCCAATATCAGGAGGCGGATGTAACTGACAGTTGTGTTGACAAATTGCATTCTGTTGGATTTTTAAGCAAGACTATTAGTACTCTTCAACAGAAAATATCTTTGATCAGTTACATGGGGTGAATCTCGAGTATGAAAATGTAAGTGCCAGCATTCTTGGACAAGAGAATTGCTCCCCCTCAAAACTGTTTCTCCTTGTTGCAGCATCAGGAGGGTAAACGTCAGTTGATGAACGTTTCTTTTGAGGCACCAGAGCATTTGGATCTTCCTACATTTATTGAGTTCCGATGTGGGGTGGCAGATCGGGCGGACGGGGAAATGGTCATAGCAATCACCCCATTGTGATAGGAAGCGGCACTTAAATTGCGAAATATCTTCCTCCTTGCTAAGGTGTGGAGCATGAGTATGAAAGAGCACTGCATCAAATATAGAAACTACCTAATCCAACTAGACACAAGCACATAAAAGGATCCAAAAAACTTCCAATTCATGTTGATATCATGCTGGCTTCATCAATTTTATCTTTTCGGGATGGTTAAGAAGTTTTGGCAATTCCCACGAGTAAGCCTGTTTTTAGAAGTACAGTACCTACTTCAACGTGGCAAATATTGCAAAATCAGTTACATACCCAACATAGAATATGCCTCCTTTGCACAAGAATAAGTGCAAGTGGGTTTTGAACCTGGAGTCTGCTTTTTTCCAACTACAGACCTACCAATTCTATTAGAACGAATTGTGCTAGGTTGCTAGCCAGTCAGGATTGACAAATCTGTTCTATTCATCAATCCTGAGCTCCTAGTTAAGACTTTTTACCAATCAGACAATGAACCCTCGACTTATATTGGATCTTTGATTGAGATGAATGCACATAATTCTTTCCTGTAAAGAATCAATCACCTACTCTAATTCCATGACTACATCCACCTGTTATTGTTAAGAGAAAGTCCTTTTCATCTTTAGCATCAAGCTAATCGCCTGACCAATTGTTCATTTGGTTTTATATAGGGTGTCCATCTTCAATTCTCATATAGATAGAGTCGTCCTTCATCTTTTGCATCCATTTCTTCTGGTGAATGTGATTCATGGCCCCTCTTTGTATCGGGAACACTTTTAGAGTTCCCCTTGAAGTAATGTTGTATTCCCCTTTTTCCTTTCTTGATGATTAATAGTTTTATTTACAAAACCATGCCTTGTATCATTTTGAAGTAATTTTGCCTTTTGGGTATATTAAATGAATATAAAAGTATTGATTTGTGAATATTAGAAGACAAAATTCAAGGCTTCTTTGCAGGTGCATTCATTATATGTTCCTGTTATGAAATTTCATATAAATAGAAGCAATAGAAAAGTTTGAGTTCCTATGCCAGTCAGTAACATATTTCTAAACCAAGATAATAATATTCATCCAACCCTTGCTGACATGTCACATTATCAAAAAATTAGCTATTGATTACCTGGATATTTCAGCATCAAATACAGTAAAAAGGAGCCACTCCAAACAGTGGGAAAAATGAGGCTTCTCTGCTGATAAGCATGCTAAACGCAAAGCTTCCCCACTCTTGTCCCTCTGATAGACGGAAACATATGCAACAAAATTAAGAATTGTCCAGAAGAAAAAATGTCCAAGTATTCTGTATGCAAAGAAAACTCTGGAAAACTCATTGCAAAGGCTTGTCCTAAAAGTCAACGGATATGCTGTAAATTATTACAAGTCTATAAATAATCAATTGGTTTCTACCAAAACTTCAAGAGGAATCCCCCTAAGCCAAGTACACAACAACAGTCTTGAGGGCTAACACAAGTCAAGAAATGACATATCACAGGGAATTTGTGGGAAGTAGAAAACAAGGATGTCAGTCCAGCTTAAAATCACAATCATGAATGCATGGAGAAAATTTGGAAATGTAGCAGTTTCTGTACACCAATTCAAGAAAAAAGGACAAGCCATGAAGTATAAATAATTGATTTTGTGCAGGAAACCAATTACTATACATTACATTTCTAACAAAGAGATTTAAGAGCACAGCTCTTTTTCCGGAAAGTATTGTTTTAATAAAAATACCAACGGTGTCAACAAGTCAAGGGTATCACCATAATTGAATGGTGATACGAAATTTGTGGACTTACTGATATAAAAAAGGGATGATGATGATGATGATCTCTTCTATTTGGGATCGGCTTTGGCAAGACAATTGATATCTGCCTAAAATAGTCACTGCATATACTGGACAGCAGAGGTTTCAAGGGCTTGACCATCTATTATTCATACCAAACACTGCCCTTTGAAATATGTAATAATATAAGTTACCAAATCATTCGTAGCATGATAGCCTTCACAAATTAATATCCTAGTGGCAACATAATGTCCATATGCATCGCATGTGTAATACCCTAAATTTTTTTTAATCAGTAGTTGTTGCGATTGAGAAGATGTAAGAATCATTCTCCGAAAAAAGAAGTAAAAAGGTAATTTTGGTTTAGGGACGTGATGGTTATTTTGGATAAAGATAGGGTCAAATAATAATTTTGGATCTTGGACTTGATGGTCATTTCAAAAAACGATAGGGTAAAACATTAATTTTAATTAAAGGACAAAAAGGTCATTTATCAGAGAGATCGATGGTAAAATGGTAATAGGATATGAGTTGATAGTAACTAAAGTATAGTTTCTTAACACCCTAACCCTAGATACACAGGACAGGAGGTAATGCCATAGTTACCAGGAGTTGGTCCAGGGTACTGGTACTGTTTAGGTGAAAAAAGTTTCGGGTACGTTTTTATTGATACATTTTTCGTACGACATTGGAACACCATAGAAACGAAATAGATACATTATAGGTATGAAAATAGAAACAAAATCGATGCGTTACAGGTATGAAATAGATACAATACTAGTACGAGATAGATTCATCATAGAAGTATTATTGGTGTGACATAGATGCGAAATGAATATTTTGGCTAGTGTGTGATAATGGTGTATCATTGGTGCTTTTTTGTAACTATATATGATAATTATATTGATATGTAAGTATTAATATTTATATTTTTACTCCCAATATAATGTGAGAGGCGCTAAACACCAACATAACTAGTTAACTACAACCATAAAATAATGGAATTCCAAAAGAAATTATGTAGAAAAGAGAAATTCATTTCGAAATAAAGAGATAGAAGTACTGATTAAAGGGGAAACTTGTTTCAATTTATATAGAAACTTGTTTCTATTATAAAATAAACCAATTTCAACAAAGACAGAAACTCGTATTTATTTTTAAAGAAACTAGTATCTATCATAAATAAAACCCATTTCTATTACTCATCGAAACATGTTTCTATGAACGTTTCCAAAACGCTTCGGAAATGTTTCATACTAGTCCCCGGTACTGGTACATATAGGGACTAGTACGATAGGGTAAAACAGGTTTCTGGGTAACTATGGGTGAAGCACAGTCAAAGAAGTGATGCATCAATGGCCCTTGGGGATGGCCAAGGGGCACAGTCAATGAGGTGATGCAACACAGTGAAGAAGGTAATGTAGCACTTGACCCTTGAGTCGCCAAGGGGAACAGTGACGCGGGACAACGACCCTAAAACTTGTGAATGATGATGCGATGAAGAGTTGTCGAAATTAAACAGATTGATTTAAACATAATCGCAAAAATTATCATGATACCTTAGGGTTCATATATTTCCGATTAGTAGATCGTACGAGATCTGGCTAGGGTCCAGTCCGATGCGTGAGTCCCGTTAGTTATACAGTAGGACTGATCCTAGAGATAGAACTCTAGCCTTCCAGATTAGGGTGTCTATTCGTCGATCGATGGAGGAATCACGAGACCTTTCTAGGGCTGGTTGATCTAGAAAGATCCAACAGCTCTGATGAATACAGGGTTTTAGGGTTTTCGAAATAATTAGGCAAAAGAGGCAAAAAGGATTGGGAAGAAGACAAAGATAGAGAAATAGAGATAAAAAATAAAGCTATGCGGGCATCACACCAACCCTCCCAGAAAAGAAGAATCACTCTCCTTGCAAGCTTATCTCAAGCCCTAAGCAAAAGCTCTTTTTATTAATCATCAATCAATAATAATAAATGTGTTTACAAAGGCCTTTATATAGGCAACCAAACCTTAATTCGAAATAAAAGAATCCTAAAATAATAAAATACTAAAAATGACAAATTTTGCTAAGAAAAACTAAATTTTGTCGTTGGGCGGACGTGTTTCATGGGCGTCTGTCACTTACGGAGTCCAGAGAAGTCGCGGTTCACAGGCGTTCGTCCCTTTGAAACAGAGAGCTGTGTTTTCACGGACATCCGCCTCAAATCCATGGACGTCCGTCGCCTACAAAGTTCACAAAACAGAAGGCCTCCATTTTACGGGCGTCCATCCTGTAGGTCACGGGCGTTCATCGTGTATCGACGACTTTAGGCCCTCTTTGAAGTTGTGGCACTCTGGTTCTGGTTCCCTCCTTGTTTCCTCCAACGCATGTATATGCGATAAGGCCCAAATTCAACGTCCATTGTATCAGTGTCCCCGTCAATTCCCCCAGACCAAAAGGGCTTCATCACCGATGAAGTGTGGTCGTGGTAGTGATCGAGCATGTCGGGGTTTAATCGACGAACTTCGTCCCCACTGATCCAAGTGTTTCCTAAATCCGGCTTACCCATCCACTTAACACTTCTGAAACTTGCCGCCATGGGTGGATACCACAAAATCATCAAATATCCCCTCAATCATCTCTTTTCTCTGTCTGCTTAGGGAATGATGGGGTATCGGCGGTAAGGTTGGGTTGGAGTAGGGGATATGAGAGGTCTGGAATGGATTTTCAGGAGATGGGGTTGAACTCAGATAAGGTACTAGGTCTTTCACATTGAACGTTGAACTAACTCTTGTACCTGGAGGAAGCTCAAACACATTTGCATTAGGACCACTCCTAGCTACAATTCTAAAAGGTCCAGCGCCTCGGGATTGGAGTTTCGTTGCGACTCCCGATGGGATCCGTTCAGGCCTAATCCATACCATCACTTAATTACCCACCTGAAATTCTTTGAAATGCCTGTGAGAATCTACAGATAATTTATATTGATCATTGATTGAATTAATCTTTTGTCTAATTACAGCATGCAAGCTATGAATGTGTTGTGCAAATGTATCTGCAGATTCAGACACTATGTGATGCAGACATGGGGATCGGATCTAAAGGTGTCCTAGGCCTGTGAGCATGTACAACCTCAAAGGGACTCATGCCTATAAACCTATTGACTGAATTGTTGTAGGTAAACTCGGCTATGGACAAGACGGAATCCCAGGCCTAGCATGATCACCAACAAGACTACAAAGGAGATTCCCTAAACTTCTATGGGCGACTTCGGTTTGGCCATACGTTTAAGGATGATAGGCCGACGAGAATTAGAGCATGGTGCCCATCATGTGCCAAAGGGTCTTCCAAAAATAGCTAGTAAATTTGACGTTCCTATCTGACACGATGGTCTTAGGCAACCCAAGAAGACGCACTACCTCCCCGAAAAACTGTTTTGCAATATGAGACGCATCAGAGGTTTTGGAACATGGTATAAAGTGGGCCATTTTGGAGAATCGGTCCATACAACAAAAATGGAATCATGTTTCCTCAGAGTCGCTGGGAGTTCGAGCACGAAATCCATTGAGATGTCTTGCCATGGTGTGTGTGGCATGGGTAAAGGGGTGTACAAGCCAATATTCTGCTTATTTTGCTTGGACACTTGGCAAGTACGACATTGTTTTACAACCCGAGCGACATCTCTCATCAGGTTAGGCCAAAAGAACCTATCATCTACGAGCGCAATGGTCTTATTACGCCCGAAATGTCCGGCTATCTGTCCTGCATGTAACTCCCAAATGAAGAAGTCATGTAATGACGTGTGAGGGATGCAAAGGCTACCTTTGAACAAAAACCCATCCTGGAGGGTATACGTAGAGTGTGTGCTGGTCAGATCGCTAAGGAGGGCATTGAATTCCATCCCGAAATCTGAGCACTCGGGATACCCTTCCCTCAACCGTTCGAATCCGACGACCTCAGTGCTCATGGTTTGTAAAGTCACCATATGACGACTAAGCGCATCTGCAGCCTTGTTTTCAACACCGGTTTTGCGCTTCAGCACGAAGATGAACCCTTGGAGGTATTCAACCCATTTCGCGTGCCTCGGATTTAGCTTCTTTTGAGAGGTTAGGAAGCACAACGCTTCGTGGTTGAAGAATAGCACAAACTCTTGCGGTCTATGGTAATGTTTCCAATACCATAAGGATCAAACGACCACATAGAACTCCTTATTATAGCTGGAGTACTTTTGCTTTGCCTCGTTAAGCTTTTCGCTAAAGTAGGCCATTGGGTAGCCCTCTTGGCTAAGCACTCTTATACCTACACCCAACGCATCATATGCAACTTCAAAGACTTTGGAAAAGTTCGACAAGCGCATAACGGGTGTAGTACTCATTCTTTCTTTGATCTCAGCAAAGGCCTTCGTCATGGCTTTGCTCCATCGAAAATCCCCCTTCTTCATGCAATCGGTGATCGGGGCCATGATGGTACTAAAGCCTTTAATGAAGCGACGATAGAAGGTCGCCAAGCCATGGAAGTGACGGACGTCGTGGATGTTCTTATGTTCGAGCCACTCCACAATAGCCTTAACTTTTTCAAGGTCTGCAACCATTCCCTCGGGCGAGACAATGAATCCCAAGAAAACAACAGATTGTTGTATGAAAGTGCACTTCTTGAAATTCGCATACAACTTCTCGCCCCTCAAGGTTTCACAAAACCCACCTGAAGTAGATCAAGTGTTGTGGCTATAAATCAAGATATAGTCAAAGTACACCACAAGGAACTTGCCCAGAAATGGCCTCAACACTTCGGTAATGAGCCTCATGAAAGTACTAGGGGCATTAGAGCCCAAAAGGCATGACCAGTCACTCATAAAGATCATTCATGGTCTTAAAGGCGATTTTCCATTCATCACCCGGGCGGATTCGAACTTGATGATAGCCACCCTTGAGGTCTATCTTGGAAAAGATAGTGGCACTAACCATTATATCCAGCATATCGTCGAGCCTCGGTATGGGAAACCAATATTTGACCGTAATTTTGTTGATCGCTCGACTATCGACTATCCACACACATTCGCTACGTAGTATTCTTCTTGGGTGTGAGTAGTGCGGGTACGGCACAAGGGCTCAAGATCTCTTGAATGAACCCTTTCTGAAGGAGCTCATTAACTTGTCACGTTAACTCGGCATGCTCAACCGGATTCAACCTGTAGTGAGGCAGGTTCGGTAAAGTGATTATGGGAACTAAGTCTATAGCATGTTGAATGACACGCATTGGAGGGAGTTCATTCGGTAAGTCTTCGGAGAAGACATCTGTAAATTCCTTCAAAATTAGCTCAACATCCTTAAGGTGTTTACTCATAGACTCAAGAGCTCGCTCGACAGTGATGACAACGTACATTATGTTCTCATCCACAAATGCTCTTTCAAACTCTGAAGGGCTCACAATGTTGATGGTCTTAGATTTATCGCCTTGCTTCTCAACTTTGTTGGTCGATGGTGATTTGGGAGGCAAGGCGTTTAATTTGATCTTTTTGCCCCTTGTATATGAACGTGCAGACGTAGATCGACCAAGAAGGGTCACGTCCATGTCGTAGAGCCACGGCCTTCCCAAAATGATATGACCCACATCCATCGGCACCACATCGCACCATAAGGTGTCCGAATACGAGGCCAACTGAATCGGCAAATGACACCTTTGGGACACGGGAATGGATGAAGAGTCTACCCATGCGACTTTATATGGTCTCGGGTGGCCTTTGGATGTAAACTCTAAGCGGTTTATGACGTGTGTCGACACCGTATTGGTGCAACTCCCGCTATCCACGATGACCTTACAACTCTTGTCTCCACATTTGGCAAAGGTGTGGAAGATGCTCTCCCATCCCAACCATCATTATCGTCCCGCTAAGGTTGTGCAAGGGTACACCTCACAACTAAAGCACGACCGCTATCATCACCTTCCTCATCATTAGGTGTAACGTCCGGCTCGAACACTTCTTCCTCAACTCCTACATTATCTTCATCCTCTTCTCCCTCAATCAAGAGATTCCTTCAAGGATCTCTCGTAAGACATTGGAAGGCAGAGTGTCCCAGCCCATGACTCTTATAGCACTTAATTTGAGAACCACCCTTCGAGGATTCTCCAACCACACCTTTTGCCCTTGTCAAACCTCACATTGGTAGGAGTGGGTTGTATAGGTTTGGGAGGTGGGTTTCCAGCACTAAGTTGTCCCTCTCCGGAGCGATGACCACTGGTTTGTGGTTCGATTCGCCTCACCATCGTTGTTTTCAAATACCGCTCAAGATCTTGCACCACGGCATAACACTCTTTAAGAGTCTGAACGGGGTGAGAGATTAGTTCCTTTTGCAACTCCATCCGAAATTCGGTGTAGAATCTGGAGAAAGTGACCTAAGGATCTTCCGACACATTGGCCCTCATCATAAACTCCTTGAATTTGCCAATGTACTCGAGCACGAGCATACTACCTCGGCGTAAGTTCTGGCATTGATCAAGTAGGCGGGTGTAGTATGATAAAGGGACGTACTTCTCTGTAAGTCGTTCCTTCATGTCCTCCCAATGGGTAATGGGAGCACGACCCATGTTTGCCCTCAAGCGCTCGATGTTGACTCAAAAGAGTCGAGCATACCCGATGAGCTTCATTTTGGCGAGACTAAAGCATCGCTCATTGCTCATCCCATACCACTCAAAGTGGTGATCCATATCGGAGGCCCAATCGAGGAAGCCTTTAGGGTCCATCCTCCCATCATAGGTCAAAAACTCAACTCAAATGTTCTCGAGGAGTTTTCCATGCAGGTCGTAATCATCCCCACGATGAACCACATCCCTACGATTCTGATTCTGGTCTTCTTGATACCCACCGCATTCAAAGCGTGGACCATCACACTCACGGCGTTGATCATTGGGCTGATCAATCCCCTCTAACCGATTGACTCGGTCATGCAACCTACCATTAAAAGCCCCTAGGGTTGTCTGGGCTTGCTCCATGGCAATCATCCGCTCATTGATTGCACCCAACTCAGCTTGGATGCCCCTAAGAGCATCGACAATCTCACTCGAGCCCATGGTGATCACCAATTTCTACTACGAGTTCTAATATGACATGCAATATGGACCAACAATGGAATAGAATGCAACAAAATTAAAATGACAAGCAAATGCCCTAACCTAGAACCTATGGCTCTGATACCAAAACTGACGCGGGACAGGGACCCTAAAACTCATGACTGATGATGCGATGAAGAGTTGTCAAAATTAAACATATTGATTTAAACATAATCGCAAAAATTATCATGATACTGTAGGGTTTATATATTTCCGATTAGCAGATCGTGCGAGATCCGGCTAGGGTCCAATCCGATACACGAGTCCCGTTAGTTCTGCAATAGGACTGATCCTAGAGATAGAACTCTAGCCTTCCAGATTAGGGCATCCGTTTGTCGATCGATGAAGGAATCACGAGATCTTTCTAGGGCTGGTTGATCTAGAAAGATCCAAGGGCTCTGATAAATACTAGGGTTTTAGGGTTTTCGGAATAATTAGGCAAAAGAGGCAAAAAGGATTGGGAAGAAGACAAAGATAGAGAAATAGAGATAAAAAAAATAAAGATACGTGAGCATCACACCCTTGGCCTTACACCTAACCCTCCCGAAAAAGAATAATCACTATCCTTGCAAGCTTATCTCAAGCCCTAAGCAAAAGCTCTTTTTATTAATGTAAACAACAAATTTGCGTAAGATATAAATCTAACACAAATCAATCATAACAAATTTCCCCTCGCTAGGAGAGGGTTTTATTAAAATGGCGGACCTTACACTTCCGGGTATCGCAGTCGATTCCCCGTTAATTACATCAAAATTGAATACCTCTGATTAAAAGCTACTAAATAAAAATAATAACGTAATTACATCTCTGAAATAAACAAAACCAAAATTCTAATTCTAAGTCTTCATCGACATCTTCAATCCGTCATGAGATAAATGCATAGCAAACTATCTTCATCAGAGATTTGCGAAATATGAAATAGGGGACGACGGATGGGAGAACCCCTCCTCCAAAAGTCGGTTCCATTTGATCGAAAAGCGCAAGTCATCACCGGAGTAAGAAACTCGTGGACGAGTCTTAAAACGAATTCTTGTTCTCTAGTCTCAAAGATGAGTTCGAATATCAAATCCATTCTTCGGGCAACTGATTATAAAAAGTGTTATCACTTTCAGTGATAGTGTCTAATTATGAGTTAGATATTGTCAAATTTCTTAAAATTTGATGATCATGGATAATTTTATAATGATTTCACCATTGGATTTGACCAAATTCATAAGATCTGGTCAATACGTAATAAATCTACTGTTGGATCTTATTACGATTTTGTATTATGACCATTTGACCGAAAGTCAACGATTCTATCGTTAGATTTGACCATATTCATAAGATCTAGTCAATACGTAATAAATCTACCGTTGGATCTCATTACGATCTCACATTATGATCGTTTGATCAAAAGTCAATGATTCCACCGTTAGATGTGACCAGAGATTCATAAGATCTAGTCAATACGTAATAAATCCACCGTTGGATCTTTTTACAATCTCACATTATGATCGTTTGACCAAAAGTCAACGATTCTACCGTTGGATTTGACCACATTAATAAATATGATCAATATGTGATAAATTCACCATTAGATCTCATTACGATCTCACATTATGATCGTTTGACCAAAAGTCAACAAGTACACCGTGAAAGAATTTCCAATCTCGAGGTTAAGGTCCAAACCCTTATTTGAGGGAGTGATGATCTGAACCGCGAGGGAAACTCTAATTATCATAGGTGAATATTTTGGATATCATAGTCCGAAATTATTCTTCGGGTTTGTGATTGCAACCCGTATAAGTATCGAATTCGTGGTTTACAATCCGAGTGTACTAGGAGTTATGCCCAGGATCATATCCACGTGGCTTAACTATTTCTAAGTACGCAAGAGATTGGGTACGAATCGTAACACGTAATCCCAAATTGCAACCATAAATCCTACTTAGGAGGAGTCGTAGCTCTTATCCTAAGCGTAAAAATTGCAACCATGAATCCTAAGCGTAAAAATTGCAACCATGAATCCTACTTAGGAGAAGCCGTAGCTCTTATCTTAAGCATATCTCGTTTAGGTAAGGGTCGTAACCCTTATCCTAAAAGTCTTAATCCTAACCTATTCCTCCAGTCCACTTTTAAAAGATAAAAAAATAAAAATAAAAATAAAAAGAAGAAAAGAATAGCCAAAATCTCGGAGATACCCTAAAGTCTTTTGTTAGAAGAGTTGGAGATATTTTGGTTGAGAGAGCTGCGTAAGTTTTCGTCTTCACACGGATCGAGAAAGATTCTTCTCACGTACGTCATTCTTTTCTGATAACCACCTAAGTGGCTAGATATATTTTCTATCCACCTAGGTGGATAAGTATTTTTCTATCCACCTAGGTGGATAAGTATTTTTCTAGCCATCTAGGTGGATAAGTACTTTTCTATCCACATAGGTGGCTAGGTATATTTTCTAGCCAGCTAGGTGGCTAGGTATATTTTCTATCCACCTAGGTGGATAAGTATTTTTATAACCACCTAGGTGACTACGTATATTTTCTAGCAACTTAGGTGGATAAGTATTTTTCTATCCACCTAGGTGGATGAGTATTTTTCTAGCCAGCTAGGTGGCTAAGTATATTTTTCTAGTCACCTAGGGAGATAAGTATTTCTCTATCCACCTAGGTGGATAAGTATTTTTTCTAGCTAGCTAGGTGATTAGGTATATTTTCTATCCACCTAGGTGGATAAGTATTTTTTTATCCAGCTAGGTGGCTAGGTATATTTTCTATCCACCTAGGTGAAGCCACCTAGGTAACTACGTATATTTCCTACCCACCTAGGTGGATAAGTATTTTCTATCCACCTAGGTGGATAAGTATTTTTCTAGCCAGCTAGGTAGCTAAGTATATTTTTCTAGCCACCTAGGAGAATAAGTATTTTTCTATCCACCTAGGTGGATAAGTATTTTTCTAGCCAGCTAGGTGGCTAGGTATATTTTCTATCCACCTAGGTGGATAAATATTTTTCTAGCCAGCTAGGTGGCTAGGTATATTTTCTAGTCACCTAGGTGGATAAGTATTTTTCTAGCCAGCTAGATGCCTAGATATATTTTCTAGCCACCTAGGTGGATAAGCATTTTTCTATCCACCTAGGTGGATAAGTATTTTTCTAGCTACCTAAGTGACTACGTATATTTTCTATCCACCTAAGTGGATAAGTATTTTTCTATCCACCTAGGTGGATAAGTATTTTTCTAGCCAACTAGGTGGATAAGTATTTTTCTAGCCAGCTAGATGGATAGGTATATTTTCTATCCACCTGGGTGGATAAGTATTTTTCTATCCAGCTAGGTGGATAAGTATTTTTCTAGCCAGCTAGGTGGCTAGGTATATTTTCTATCCACCTAGGTGGATAAATATTTTTCTAGCCAGCTAGGTGGCTAGGTATATTTTCTAGCCACCTAGGTGGATAAGCATTTTTCTATCAACCTAGGTGGATAAGTATTTTTCTAGCCAGCTAGGTGATTACGTATATTTTTTATCCACCTAGGTAGATAAGTATTTTTCGATCCACCTAGGTGGATAAGTATTTTTCTAACCAGCTAGGTGGATAAGTATATTTTCTATCCACCTAGGTGGATAGGTATATTTTCTATCCAGTTAGGTGGATAAGTATTTTTCTAGCCAGCTAGGTGGCTAGGTATATTTTCTAGCCACCTAGGTGGATAAGTATTTTTCTATCCACCTAGGTGGATAAGTATTTTTTAGCCAGCTAGGTGGCTAAGTATATTTTCTATCCACCTAGGTGGATAAATATTTTTCTAGCCACCTAAGTGGATAAGTATTTTTCTAATCAGCTAGGTGGCTAGGTATATTTTCTAGCAACCAAGGTGGATAAGTATTTTTCTATCCACGTAGGTGGATAAGTATTTTTCTAGCCACCTAGGTAACTACGTATATTTTCTATCCACCTAGGTGGATAAGTATTTTTCTAGCCAGCTAGGTGGCTAAGTATATTTTTCTAGCCACCTAGGTGGATAAGTGTTTTTCTATCCACCTAGGTGGATAAGTGTTTTTCTAGCCAGCTAGGTGGTTAGGTTTATTTTCTATCTACCTAGGTGGATAAGTATTTTTCTAGCCAGCTAGGTGGCTAGGTATATTTTCTAGCCACCTAAGTGACTACGTATATTTTCTATCCACTTAGGTGGATAAGTATTTTTCTATCCACCTAGGTGGATAAGTATTTTTCTAGCCACCTAAGTGACTACGTATATTTTTCTAGCTACCTAGGTGGCTAAGCATATTTTTCTAGTCACCTAGGTGTCTGACATAGCTTAGGACTTTAAATCCTATTTAGAGTAGGATTTGTTTAAAAAAAAATTATAAATAGTCTCTTTTCCTAATTCCTTCTATTAATTTATTCTATCTGATTTTTAAGGCTAAGTGGAAGAAGAAAGTGTTCCCAATTCCAAAATTTTCGAGTCAAGAATTAATCATCAATCAATAATAATAAATGTGTTTACAAAAGCCTTTATATAGGCAATCTAACCTTAATTCAAAATAAAAGAATCCTAAAATAATAAAATACTAAAAATGGCAGGTTTTGCCAAAAAAAACTAAATTCCGTCGTTGGGCGGACGTGTTTCACAGACGTCCGTCCTGTTGTCACAGACATCCGTTGCTTACGGAATCCAGAAAAGTCGCGGTTCACGGAAGTTCGTCACTTTGAAACAGAGAGCTGCGTTTTCACAGACGCCCGTCCTAAATCCACAGACGTACGTCGCCTACAGAGTTCACAAAACAGAAGGCCTCCATTTTATGGGTGTCCGCCCTGTAGGTCACGGACGTCCGTCTTGTATCGACAACATTAGGCCCTCTTCTAAGTTGTGGTACTATAGTTTTGGTTCCCTCCTCGTTTCCTCCAGCGCCGGTATCCGCAATAAGGCTCAAATCCAATGTCCATTATGTCGGCATCCCCGTCAAACAGTCAAAGAAATGATGCAACACAATCAAAGACATGATTGCGCATAGTCAAAGAGGTGATGAAGCACTTGGCTCTTGTAAGAGATCAAGGAACACTATCGAAGAGGTGATATAAGACTTATCCCTTAAAGGTGGTCAAGGGTCACAATCAAAGATAAGTACAAAAAAAGGTACCATTGATATTTACATAAAAATGAAAGACAATGGATAAGGATAAGAATAAAAATAAGGATATAGGGAGGATAGAAGAAAAAGACAAAAAATATGAGATTATGTGGACGCGCGGAGGTGAAAATATATTAGAATATTATGAGGTGGTGAGGAGGTAAAAATATATTAGAATATTATGAGATGGAGAGGGGGTGAAAATATATTATAAAAAAATTGTAAGGAGGTGGAAGTGGGAGCTATAAATAGGGGGGAGGGGGATGGAATACCATCCATCCAACTCCCCAAGCTGAGAGAGTGAAAGAGAGAGGAAGAGGAAGAGGAGGAGGAAGAGCGATTTGGGTCAGACTTAGTACGATGTGGTTCGACTCGGTCATGTATAGTCTGATCCAGCTCAGGCTTAGTTAGGCAAGTTAAATTTCGATTAGTCTCAGTATGTTATACGTAATAATCCAACTATAAGCCGGTACGATGATGGAAGTATAATTATCTTAAGTAAAAAAAGGACTTATAGCGTATTTCAATTTCTTTGAAAATAGGTAAGCTGGGGCTCGAACCTGCGACCTTGAGGTTGCAAACCTGTCAACCTATCATTGTGCTAAATTATCCAAGTGTTTCTGCTTTCAGCATATGCTTTTCAGATTTGATTCCTGTATGCATTTATAATCCAAGATTTTCTGATGCATTTTTATTTGCATTAGATTACAATGAAATTTAGCTTGTTGGGTTGTCATTTAAACATTCACATAATTTTTATCACCACACCCTAAGGGTTGAAAGCAGGCAAATTAAAGTATTAGATAAAACAAAAAGAATAGGTATCAACCAATATCAATAAAGTAAGTAGTTATCTATTCCAACTCCAGTTGTACTTTAAGGGAATTTAATTTGAAATAATTTTGTTATTGTTATCTGTTCCAACCCCATGTGGCCAGGTCCTCTTGATATGATTGAGTTCACACCCTAAAATCTACATACGTGGATTTAGGGTAGGGGCGTGACAGCATGTACAATGTATAATATATTATTACGTTACATTATATGTTAACATTGTTGGATGATGTACTTCATAGTTTACCAAATTTTGTACTTATGAGACTTATGTCGTAGCTTAGTCCATTACATGCTTGTACAAAGAATTTTAGTCAATCTCTTATTCATGGTCAGGAAAAGTGCATATGAAAATCAGTAATGACATCACTGGATCGTAGTTTGACATCCACAACGATTTCGTCAAGTCACACATTTGGTTAAAAAAGATGAGATTTGTAAGGTTCTTGATTTTAGAAGATTTATGGATATTGTTTTGAATTCCTGAGAACATTTGTGTGGATATGAGTATTTTTGTTTTCTCAAAATTTGTGCATCTATTTCTCCAAGCCCCCAAAAGGATTGGTCATATTCCCTATCCTTCTTCTGAAAGTAGTTTCACGCAATTCCATTGAATTTTGTAAGTGCAGTGTCAAATTCACTAAAATAGTGTGTTACTGCTTTTCTTTTTGGAGTTTCCGTCACTTGGATGGGCTTCCATGATAGGATATCTGTAAGTTAATATTCTAATTTTCTTTTCATCAGTTGTTCTACTTGTGAAGCATTTTTCACATCTCTGGTTTGTGTTTTATGCACGGGTGTTCTCAGTTTAGTTTTAATTTATTAGGTTTTCTCTCTTGCTTGGTATATTTGATGCATCATAGATCCAATTGTTACAAACATTCCGTGACTTTCCAGCCATGATTAGGACTCAATTTTCTATGAAGATTAAAGTGCTTGGTTCCAACTCCAGAGGCCTGCATGTCTGCGCAGCTTTTCGTGTGTTGACTCTCATGGTACTATTAATCATTACCATTTCGTCGCATGCGTCAACAAAATGATGGTGTCACATGCCTCAGATGTTGCTGAAAGAAAGCAATAAGCATTTTCGAAACTAATTGTTTCTCATCTCTGTACACTTCCAAACCCCCTCAATTTAGGGTTGAAGCTGTCTTGACCTCAGTCTACCTGATTATTCTTATGCCTTCCTTGATCATCTCTAATGTATGACCACTTGAGCAATTGTACTCCACTAGACCCGATTATACGAATTTGCGAATATTTGAGTCATGTGCTTTTCTCATGTCCTTTTAATAAATGATGAATGGAGTTGGACTAAGATGATGAATCTTCAATAGAATAAAGGACAAGCGCTAATCATAACTTCAACCAAACCTATAAGATGATGACACCGTCAAGGACGAGCGCTTATCAAAACTTCAACCAAACCTACAGTTTTATGCCTTAAAGAGATCCTTCTACAGAGCCTTTCAACCATCTCTCTAGTGTATGACCATTTGGACGACTGTAATCCACTAGACCTGATTATTCAAATTTATAAATTTTTGAGTCTTCTCTTGTCCTTTTAATAAATGAATGGACTAAGATGATGACACAATCAATAGAATAAAGGATGAGTGCTCATCATAACTTCAACCAAACCTACAGTTTTACACCTTGAAGAGATCCTTGTACAAAGCCTTCACAAATCTAACAAAGATATAGTCACAAAAGAAATTTTCAAATTTAATAAGCACATGGTCAACTGACGGGGACGCCGACATTGTAGACATCGATACGGACCGTTTTGCGTGTACAGGCGTCGGAAGAAGAGGAACGGAAATCAGAATCAGGCTTAAAGGAGCAGAATTAGTGTGCGGGAGCAATACCCAATCGATTGATCGACCATTCTAGTTCAAATTCGGAGAAAATGAAAGTTGCTACAGTAACTCGATTGATCGAGCTACAATGCGATTTTTGAAGAAATTTAAGTTTTAAGGGCATACTTGTCTTTTTTTTTTGTATTTGTTTTAGGGTTTTCTTTTGTTTTAGAGGCCTCCTATATAAGGTTTTTTAATAAACAATGTAATCAGTTTCGATTATTAAATGAAAGAGCTTTTGCTTTTGGAACTTGAGATGAGTTTCTTCAAAGAGTGAATCTTCGCTTCCCGAGAAGGGTTTGGTGTGAAGCCAAAGGTGTGAAGCCCAAAATCTATCTTCTTTCTATCCATTTCTTTGATTTTACCTTTTGCTTGCATATCAATCATCAACAGCCTAGATTCAGCCAGAAAACCATAAACCCTAGCATTCATCAGAGCCATTGAATCAAACTTATCTCATAAATCCTAAATCCAGCCATCCAACCTTCAAATACCCCGAAGTTCATAAACCCTAGATCCCATCTAAGTCCCTGAATAGATCCGATTCAAGCCCAGACTTCATTCGAGCCGTTAAACCAACTCGAATCAGGACCCTTAAAACACTCGCGATTCCATCATTGAATCACGAGCGGCGCCCTAATCTAGAAAAGCTAGAGTTCTACCTCTAGGACTAATCTACACTGCGAATCTAACGGATCTAGCGCACGGATTAGACCAAACCCGACCAATCATTCGAATGAAAAACTACGAAGCCCTAAGGTATTTGCCTTATTTTCAAGTTTATTGTTTAATTAATTTAGTTTAATTTCGGCAAATCTTCATCTCATAAGGATTCACGTAGTTTAGCGTCTTGTCCCGCATCATCAACATTGGTCTACGTCATATGGTCAACGGTGGCTTTCGTGTTCACTCTTTGTGCTAATAAACCATTCTCAAGCAAATAAATGTAGTTTCTTCATACAATACGAACTTCAAGGCAGTTAACATCTTAACCTTCCACGGGGCGTAACTTTGCAACTAGGTGTCCCTCCCGCTAATAATGACTTTATAGATATCTAACCAAGTAAAGTTAAAGCTAGTGCAATTAGTTTCATGAAATTGAGTTGTTTTAGCATTCCTTTTTAGGGTTTAGTTTTAGATTTTGGTTTAGGGATATTTTTTCAGCCTTAGTGTTTATTATTAAATGGTGATTGAGTTTTTTGTTTTATAATTAAACGATCCTTTTTTCATTCTAATCCACCTCAGTGTCGCCCAATCCTATAATAAGTCTTCCTTTTAGTAAACTTCTAGATACTCCTATTCCTACCGATCCTCTCAATGTCTGTCATCTTTTTGTTGATCCGCCATCAACACCATCCACTAGGTCTTCCCTTACTACTACAGAAATAGCAATCATTCCAACCAATCTTCCCCATGTTATTCACACGTATCAAAGAGGTAGTCATGGTTGTCACTGATTTCTAGCCATTGTTGACAGTATGGCTCTTGCTCAAGACTGTGCTTCCTTGGAAACTAGTATTCCAGTGACATACATACTCACAGTATCCCATAAGGTAACCGTAACACTGCCCATGGTCATTTTAATTGGTTTGTTCCTGTAACGTCTTTCTCCAGATTTATCAATTTTTTTCCAGCAATGAACATTAATGTTATCGTGAGGGCCCTAGTGTACCTCATTAACAACTAGTGATGTCAAAGAAGCTCTCAGCACTTCAATGTACTTATACACGGGACCTAGTTCCCCTTCAGAAAGGGAAGGTCCTATTACCTACAAGGCTACAAGTGTGTCTACAAAGTCAAACTTTGTTCAAATGGTTCTCTAAAGAGGTAAAGGCCCACTTGGTTTCCTGTGGATTCATTCAAGAGTACAACATCAATTTTAAAAAGATGCTTGCACCTCTAGCAAAAACGGCCATTTAATTTATACCTTAGTCATTGTAGCAGTTGTTCGTCAATTGCCCTATCTACTCAGTATACTGGTGAGAAATACGTAAATCAGTCTCCCACCTTCCATTTTGCTACAAGCCTTGTGATCAAATGCACATCAGCCGATAATCAATCACAAACATATGTAAGGGATTCATCCATGGTTTTGGCCTATCGTTGACCCCAGCTCGCATGTGGGTAAGTGGTATTAGGTGACAACCATGATATCTAGTGCTAACCAAGGCAGTGTGCCCAGTGAGCTGCGTCTGATAATGGACACCAGCCACTCTCTATGGCCAAATCTGCAGGTAGCATTGTGCAGCTTCATGACTTTAAACTTAATGAAACTGCTGATGATGAAATATAAAAGGAAGGATTAAGAAATACCTGAAGAAGATGGCGTAGTAAACAATGCAATATTGTTTGAGCTTGAGGAGAGGGCTCAAAGCATGGAAACTCTGTGCATGTTGAAAATGACATTCTTTGAGAGATGCCAACAACCACCCCAGCATTTGGAAGAAGCCCCAGAGGATAAACCTCACGATCAAATTCCAGCTCAGGATCCAACTACGCAAACAGACAATAAAATAACTAATCAGAGTTAACCATTTTGAAATGCCAACAAGACCAATATAACCAAATTAAAACTCTTTCTATGGAGCATCCTGCAATACTACAAGAATCTGAAAATAATAAGAAACTTAAGTCCAATCGAGACAGTTGTTCAATAATTAAGAGTATCCTTGAGCAAGTCAAGAATTAGACTGGCCGAATCAAAACATAATAAAAAGCTATAAAGATTTTTAAATTTTAGTCATTCAGAAAATGTTTGTATCTTCATTTTCAATAGGATACTTGGGTTGTATGCAATCATAAGTAATATGATTGCATCAAGACCTAAACTAGAAGCTGGTACAACATTAGTATATAGATTTTAGGGCCAGTTTCGATGTGACGCACTTAAAATTGTGCTTTTCAAGTGTATGATTTTGAAACTTAATGGATTCTATTAAAACGTTTCTATAAAAGATCACTTTCTCAATTGGTTGCGTGATTAAAAGATCACTTTCTCAATTGGTTGCGTGATCAATAAAAATCATGATTAGGATCTAGATTTTCAATACCACCTGTTTGCTTGCTCAATTGAAAAATTATGACATAAAGCCCAACAAAAGGATGAATTCTTAAATTTAACACCATACATATAGGAAAATAAACAGTGTAAACAGTGACTAACCTAATTCATCAACTCCACTTCTTTCTCTCATCTCTTAAAAAGCAACTGCAACTAGAATGATCTAATACTAGAGATGGATGATGATGGCTTCAAGGAAGCACTTCACTAATATTCAGTAGTATACTCTACACCTTGTTTTCTGTTGTGAGGAAATATCATATGCATAATATAAAAAAACAAATGTACCATCCCAGCCAAAAATGGGGCCACTTCTAAAACGAATGTCTCCAAAAGACAGTTCACCTATGTTTACCAACACCCAACCCAGAAAAGAGTAAAAAAAAGGCCTCCAAGTAAAGAATAAAAAAACTTAAAACAAAATTTTTACCAAATAAATATATATAAAAAAAGGGATAAAGTTTCCTAGTCCCGTGGACTAGATAAGTTGACCCATGCTCAATGGATGCCATGTGGCACCCGATCACATGATCGGGTGCCAAGTGGACGAGTGGGCCAATGATCAGGACCATTGAAAAAAAATCATAAAACAATTACATGCATCTATAGGGTTAACGGTGTCAACCGTGCAGAAAATGAACGGTGAAACCAAATTTAATTTCACCATTCATTTTCATATGATTGACAGCACTGATTGCACGATATATATTGTTTTTTATTAAAGTTTTTTAATGATTTTGATCATTGAGCTGCTACTTCACACCTGCTCATGTGGTCGAGTGCCACGTGGTGGCCAATTGACGTGGTACAAGGTAACTTACCTAGTCCAGAGGACTAGGGTACCTTTGTCCATAAATAAAATAAGTAAATTTTTAAATTAATAGATCAGTTCTAAAATTGAAAACCTAAAACGGATTGGGTGTCACTACTCAAAATCCATGTACATATATTTTTGGCTTGAGTTCAGGCAAATGAGAAGAAACCTGGCAACAGGGTTAGCCAAGAGAAATATAAACATCAAAAATATACAAACTCAATGCAACTTTGATTTCATTTCATTATTAATTAGTTACGACTAACATCGTTTTGTTTTTTATGGGCCTTTTCATTAAAGAAAGAGAAGATTACATCAAATATCACAAAGAACAGAAAAATACAAATAAGATGTTCTCTTAAGCGAGAGTGAAGATCAGGAGGTGCAGGGTCAAAAAATGCTCCATAGAATGACATTTGCCTTAAGGCCCATTTTTGCAAGATGGTCTGCGCTGGAATTAGTCTCTCTCCGTATATATTTTACCAGGCACGTGTCAAATTTGGTGAGAATATATTTAATTTCTTCAGTTAGGGAAAGATATATCCAAAGCGTTCTAAAATCTCCTTTGATGCAATATGTGGGAACATGAAAATCTGGTTCAACAATTAACTCCGAAATGATCAAATCAATAGCCAGTAATAACGTAGAGACTAAAATGCAGCTCGAGTGATATTAACAGCCGTTGTTGGGCCATGATAGGAGTGAGAGTGATCTCCCCGGACTGTTTCTAATTAAGCCTCAATGTCTTAAATTTCAAGCATCAGTATTAAGAAATTACAAGTACAACTAGCATCGTAACACAATAGACCCATAGCACTTCCTTTTAATGTATTTTATAAACTAATTGAGGCTCTTTTACAGATTACTTTACAACTAGAACCTCAATTAATACTGACTTATCACTGAATGTAGACAATAGCTTAACCACACTTTGGTCCTCAGTTCGAATAACCTTCCATAAATTTCCTGTCGCCTTTCATCTTTACTTTGTAACGTTAAACATATAATTAATGCATCACAACCGTCAAGAGATACCAGGTATCAGGTGTCAAAACTAACCCATCAAGTCAAATCCATACTGAAATGATTTCGAACGTCAAAATAGTTAAAAAACTGAAAATGGTTATTCAGTATAAATCAGTTCTGAACTGTGATTATCCGATAAAATCTTCTCATTTATGAACGTAAGATAACTTATTAGCACGAATACCAGTGCTTTTATCCCCTCTAGTTGCCTAGTCAAGGATCAAGTGTCAGGAATAACACAAGGCCAGTGTAGCTTTTTCTCTTTTTCCCCAGTCATGCACATATTTCTGTGCTTGACTTACAGATATCAGGCATTCCAGGCATCCCACTTCGATGAAAAAATATAAAAACAACACCCTATTTGTGAGTTATAATAAAAAATCTAGGTACCAGGCGTCAAAATAATTAAAATTTCAGGTATCAAGTATCAAAGTAAATGTTCAGGTGCCAATTATCAGAATTAAAAATTCAGGTATCAGATATCAGGTCCCATAAAAAGTCAAATGTTGGAAACTGCACATAAAATGCAAGTATGCAAGTGTAAATAAAATCTTTTATTTTTTTATTTTTTTTATCAGAAAAAATGTTATAATTTTCATGTCAATATTTGTGGAAATCTTCTGAACATGCAATGTCTTTAACGTAAAATAATGTAAGAGTTTTTCAGATACGGCAAAGAGTAAAACCATATTGGTAGTGCTATGGTATTTAAATCACAAAAATCAAAATCTTATGAAAACAAGAACTGTCTGAAATGCTACTTGCCTGGTTAGATGTTGAGATAGTTGGCTAGGTAAGCTCAAAACCTACCTCTTTCTTCCACTTCTCCTCAGTTTCCTATTCTTTCTTCTTAGCTTCTTCATTCTGTTTTTTTTTAATCGGTAAAAAGAGAATCCATTCCATAAAAAAGCCAGCGAGAAGCTGGAAAAATACAAAAGGCGAGAACCCTCCAAAAATAAAAGAAAACAGACGAAAAACAGCCCACAAAAGAAGACAGCCAGAGGCAACAACCAGCCTAGCTAAGAACAAGCCCCACTCCCAAAAACAGGAGGAAAAAGAGGGGACTCACAGACACAGCTTCTTCATTCTTGGACCCTCTTCTCTTTCTTCTTCTCTCTCTTCAAGATTTTTTTGGGCTAGGATCTCATGAGATCTCATCCTCATTACTTATACTCTTATCATTGACATAAAATAGTATAAAATAATATATTATGTATATTGTGTTATCTGTTCTATCACAATAAGTTACTTAATTTTATGTATGAAATATATTTATATTGCATCACTTACCCTATCATATGAAGTTGCTTACCTCTTAAGTAATTTAATTCTATATATTTCATGTACGTATATTGCATCACCTGTCTTATCATATTAAGTTTCTTACTTGTTCAGTAACTTAATATAATTTTATGTTCTATAAATATATTTTCTTATTATGTTATTCTTGATGCTTATCTAGTATTTATTACTCAAGTCAAATTAATTATTACTTTATCCATGATGCGTATTTGGTATTTTTTACATAAGTCGGATGAATACACAGTCTGTAGTATATACATACTAATTAAGTGTATCAACTATATACACCAAAGAGGTATTAGCCCAGTTGGTACACTCCCTCCATTGTGAGGGAGTAGGTCATGGGTTCGATACTCATTCTCCACACTGTTTCCCACCCTTGTCTTTACAAGGTGTGGGTTGCGTTCTGTTAGTTAACCCTCACCACTGTAGTTGGTGCTCCCTCACGCTACTCCGCAACTGTCATATGTGTATGCGTGCCTGCTCCTCGGTTCTCGAGGCTGTCTCGGCCGAATGGCTGTATCAAAAAAAAAAAAAAAACTACATATATTACGGTCTTTCTGTACTCAAACATTTTATAAAATATCTGATGTATCCTTTAGTGTGACAAGACCAACATACTGTCAATCATTTGTTTGAAAGATAAAACTGTCCCTTTGTCTTAAAAGGCAATATTACCCTCTCTAATTTTTAAAATGATAAGAAATGTCCTAATATTTTTCAAATAATTATTTAATGATGTGTGTCTCCCTATAGTACAATAATTGTTGTATCTTTTTTAAGGACTAAACTACCCCTACACTGTAAATGACAAAATTGTCCTTGTCATTAAATGGAATACATTCCCTATGGGTTCCCAAAAGCACAAATGGGTTTAAAAAAAGAGGAAACCCACCACAAGCCTAAAAAACAAAACAGTAAAGATTATACGTAAGACAGATGAGATTAAATGAGTCTATTAAGGCACACGATTGAAACGCGAAGTGATATATAGGTTGCTTTGTGGTCAGGTAGCTAACAATATAACCTTATTGCTGTCAAGGCACACTCTGTTCTAGTTACACTGCAGCTATTGACACTTGGTGCATATATTGGTCATCCACAACAGAGCCCAAATTTCTCATTGCACAAGTGGCCCTAGGATAAATTACATTAAATTGTCTTATATAGCCTTGAAAACAAATTAAATGTAAAAAGCATACATTGCAATGAGAGTTTTCAAACAAATAAACTCAAGTCAAGCCTGACTCCAGTATCAACAACATGAAATTACAAACCAAATTGCAGATTCTTCAACTCCGAGTACACTTTGAGAACACAATTGAGGGCATAATAACAGGGTTTTTTCTACATTTTTCAATATGTTCATAAATAGGAAGTGTCCCCGATGGACCCGATTGTTAATATTGATTCTTATTATCGCAATGAAGAAAATTACCCTCTTCGGGGAATTCTATCAAATATAATAAGACAAACAATAACAGGTTTTCCACGAGTTGCATACGGTCTCATCAGTTAGATTCCAAGTGAGTTTATATAGTGATCACAGAGGGACAGTAGTGAATGGAATTTCTTGATTGTCCTGGACACAGTCCACAATGGAATCCTCAAAATCTCAACACAGATCATGAGGACGCCTTGAGAGAAATCTCAATGACTTCAATCATATCTTAGGAAATCTGAGGCAGATGGCATCTGATCAGAACAATGCACCATCTCCTTATATTAAGCTGACTAGAGGAGAGTGGAGGTGACGGGGAACGCCGACACCAAAGACCTAGGGTTCAGGCCGTACAAGGTGTACTGACGGAATAAGCGACGGAAAAGCCAAGGAGCGTCAAGAACCACCAAGGAAAGGCCCTAGAGATCAACCCATGAGGCAGAGACCATCATCAGGCGACAAACGTCCGTAGGTGACGGACGTCCGTGGAAATCTCCGCCCTGCGACTTAAGTGACGTGTTTTGTCCTTTTTGTCCGGATTTTATTACTTTTGTGTTTAATTGTAAGTTACCCCTTAGGGTAATTTCGTACTTTGCCATTTTAAGGATTATTCCCTTTGTAGTTACTATAAAGCATACTTTTGTAAGCCATTTTTGGCACTTGATTGATTAATGAAAATGCATTGCATTTTGGCTTGTGAGAAGCTTGAAGAGTGAGTCTTCTTCCCCGAGAGGGGTTTGGTGTGAGGCCAAGGAGATGGTGCATTGTTCTGATCAGATGCCCATCTATTCTTGATTTCTCGTTTGGTTTCTTATTCCTATTTTATTTCCATGTTACTTTGATTTTCTCTTTTACATTTTGTACTTATTTGATCTCCTACTTTCTCCTTGAATCTTTGGTATCCTCTTTTCCCCTTTTTAATTGATTTTCCCATTTTCCAGCCCTAGATCTAAAGTAACCTTGATGTCCATCCTTATGGATCGAATCCAATTCTAACCCGTTGATCCATAACCGTTGTTGGACTCAACCTTGCTCGATTTGAGCCGTTAGTCGTTTTGATTCCAAAGCCCTAACGAGGAACTATCGATTCCACCGCGAGCTACGATCTAACGCCCTGACCTAGACGAAGCGAGAGTTCCATCTCTTGGATCGGCTTTTCCGCCATCCTAACGGATCTCGCGCGTCAGATTGGACCCTACATGAACCAAAGCATGGACACCTAAGCGGAATCCTGAGAAACCCGAAGGTATGGCTTTAATTTGTAGTTGATTACTTAATTAATTTGTTTAATTTCGATAAAATCATCATATCATGGGCATTCACGGATCTTAGGGTCGTTGTCCCACGTCAGTTTTGGTATCAAAGCTTAGGTTCTAGGTTAGGACATACTTGCATATCATTTAATTTTATTGCGTTTTGTTTCATTTGTGTATTCAATTGCATGCACGTCACGTTTTCGACAAAATCCCCCACTCGTTTGTGTGTCCATATTAGTGTGCTCATTTGTGCGCACACCATGTTTGACAAAATTCCTCACTCATTTGTGTTTCATGTTTGTGTGTCATTTTAACTTCATTAAATTTAAAGTTCATTTATGTTCATCAAGTGTGCACGTCTAGTGTTTGACAAAAGTCCTTACTCATTTTGAGTCGCATGTGTATGTCATTTCGATGTCGTTTGTGTAGTCACATTTGTGTGTTCATTTGTATGCACATCATGTGTTTGTGAAAATTACTCACTTGTTGAGTATTCACATATGTGTGCACATCTCGTGTTTGATAAAATTACTCATTCACTTGTGGGTCATAATTGTTTGTTCATTATAGAACCCGTATTTGTGAGTCGTGATCACCATGGGTACGAGTGAGCTTGCCGATGTTCTTAGGAGCATCGACGCCGTGATTGAGGCGCTCAATAAGAGTCTCAAAACTAGTGGTCGCAACAAATGTTCCAAGTATCACGGATTTGGACACTTTGCTTATCAATGTCCCACAAAATTTTTCACTCTGAATTTATTGACTAAAAGAGAGAGTTCTAAGGAGCCGGAAAATATAAAAGTCAAAGAAATTATGTATGACCCAAGAATTGTGATGAGTGAAGAGGAAATAAAAGAAGAAGAAAGTCTAGTTTGTGTTAAGGAAACTTCTATTTCCCTTATTAGTGAAGATGTTGAGTCGCCCACACGTGAGCCAACCGAGTCAAACGCACGATTCGACCAAGTCACTTATACATGATTTGTTAGTGTCCATAGAGTCAGTTGTACACGAGTGTTTGTTGTTTATAGAGTCGAGTGCACTTGAGTCTTTGATGCTAGTTGAACCGAGTACACACAAGTCAATCAAGTTACTTACCCACGAGTCATTGGAGTCCGTTGAGTCGAGTCCATATGAGCCATTAGTGTCACTTGATTTGATCACACATGAGTCACTAGTGTCGATAGAGTCCACTACACATGAGTCACTAGTGTTAATAGAGTCCACTACATGTGAGTTGTTAGCGTCACATGCACATGAGAGTATCGAGTCCATAGATACACATACACATCATAGTCTTGAGTTGCATACCGCTTCACATTTTGAGTCTTGTTGCGAGTCAAGTTTCGAGTCTCATTCCGCATTGCATGCCGAAATTACGCTTAAAATTAATTTGTGCAATGGAGATTACAAATTATGGGTGGGATTACCTGTGAGCTTCAAGGAAATCCAAATAAGTGGTCATGAATTGATTCGGGTTAGGCCTGAACGATTCCCATCGGGGATCGCAAAGAAGTCCCAAACCCGCATTGCCGGATCTTTTAGGATGGTGGCAAGGAGTGGACCTAAGGTTTATGTGCTTGAGCTACCTCAAGATATGGGAGTTAGTTCAACACTCAATGTGGAAGACCTAGTTCCTCATCTAGGCCCAACCTCACTTCCTAGAACTCTTTTTCAAACGTCATTTCTTTATGCACCAATCCCGATCCCACAACCCCTGTCTTTTCCTCCTCCAAGCAAGATGAAAAGCGAGGTCATTGAGAAAGTCTTGGATGATCTTGTGTCATTCACCCGCGGCAGAGGGTTTCTAGTTTATGAAATGAAGAGGGTTGGTAAGTCGACTTCTGAGAGTGCATGAGCCAATCATGAGAGAGTTCGCCGCTTGAGTACTTGTATTTCCGACCGATATCGCGATCACACTTTATAGGTGATGAAGTCTTTCAAGTTCGGAAGAATTGATGGGAAGCTTCAAAAATATTTAGTAGAATAGGTTGGCAAGCCGGGTTATTGGGGTCGTCGAGAAGCGGTTTACCGTGTGCGCCCCGACACAATCAACCGATGTGAGGATCATACGACATCGGGTGCCGAAATTGCTTGGGCTAGTTGCAAGGAGTTCTACCGTTTGGGTTCCGATACACTTGACCAGTACTACATGCATGTTTCATTAGAGATGAAATCTTTTGGGCCAGAGAGAATTGGTGGGGACGTCAACTTAACTAACCGATACCACGAGCTAGTTTCATCGGTGATGAAACATTTTGAGTCGGGAAGAATGACGGGGAACGCCGACATCAATGACTTAAGGTTCAGGCCGTACAAGGTGTACTGACGGAATCATGAACGTCCGTGATGCTGGTGACGGATGTTCGTGGAAATCTCCGCCCTGCGACTTAAGTGGCGTGTTTTGTCATTTTTGTCCGGATTTTATTACTTTTGTGTCTAATTGTAAGTTACCCCTTAGGGTAATTTCATACTTTGCCATTTTAGAGATTATTCCCTTTGTAGTTACTATAAAGCATACTTTTGTAAGCCATTTTTGGCACTTGATGATTGATTAATGAGAATGCATTGCATTTTGGCTTGTGAAAAGCTTGAAGAGTGAGTCTTCTTCCCCGAGAGGGGTTTGGTGTGAGGCCAAGGGTGAGATGCCCATCTATTCTTGATTTCTCTTTTGGTTTCTTGTTCCTATTTGATTTCCATGTTACTTTGATTTTCTCTTTTACATTTTGTATTTTTTTTCATCTCCTACTTTCTCCCTGAATCTTTGGTATCCTCTTTTCTCCTTTTTAATTGATTTTCCCATTTTCCAACCCTACATCTAAAGTAACTTTGATGTTCATCCTTATGGATCGAATCCAATCCTAACCCGTTGATCCATAACTGTTGTTGGACTTAAGCTTGCTCGATTTGAGTCGTTAGTCGCTTCGATTCCAAAGCCCTAACGAGGAACTATCAATTCCACCGCGAGCTACGATCTAACGCCCCAACCTAGATGAAGCGAGAGTTTTATCTCTCGGATCGCCTCTTCCACCATCCTAATGGATCTCACGCGTCGGATTGGACCCTACGTGAACCAAAGCATAGACGCCTACGCGGAATCCCGAAAAACCTGAAGGTATCGCTTTAATTTGTGGTTGACTGCTTAATTAATAGGTTTAATTTCGACAAAATATCATATTATGGGCATTCACGAATCTTAGGATCATTGTCCTGCGTCAGGAGGACTTCAAAAAAATAAAAGATTTAGGAAGGGGATTAAATAAAGAAGGAGATGGACGTACTTCATTTGAAGATGGTTGTTGTTTCACTGATGCCTAAGGGGAAGAAAGACATACCAAGAGAGAGGAGGAAGAGAGATACAGGAGGGATCCTAACCCGGCGATTTGAGACTTCACAAAAAGTAAAATTAGGAAATTCTTTTCCGAGTAGAATTTTTGAAAATCATGACTTTTTACTTGTTTTTGGAACTTTTAGAAATAATATAGCCTCCAAATACTTATATTCTTAGTTTGTAATTTTTTTTCTTTTAAAAATCACGTTTTTGCGTGGCATCCAAACTGGCCCTTAAGGTTATCGATTTTCATATACCTTCTACTCAACAAACTCAACTCAAAGTGTTTCAGAAACTTCCTTAACACTTCACAATAATGCTAGCATGTAATACAAACAACGAACATTGGAACAAATTGATAGTAAGATATAGCTTATTGGTATAAACAGCATAAAAAATTATTTTCAGTTAGAAAAAAAAGGGAGACTACTTAGTTAGATGTCTCTATTGGAGAACAACTTGGGGCTCAATACGTGCATTGAATTATCTAGTATACAAAATGCCACACTTCACAAGAGGGCAAAGTGATAGTACACTATTTGTAGAAAGCAACATAAAAACAAAAATTAAAACTTAAAAAGGACACATTCTTAATGAACAAAATAGAAGGTAAACTCGGTTACATGTCTAAATTGGAAAATGTAAAATTAGGAGTCTAAGCATTACACACACACACATAAAATTTCTCAATACCAGCATTCCAAGTCTTCTTCTGTTTAGTTACTTGAAAAAACATGCATCTCAATGTAGTTAGAATCAAACTAGAAAAGACAGTTAGTTGCATCCATACATGAAATAGGATGAAGTATTGCCTCGCCAGTTAAACAAATAAATATAATAAGTTGATAACAATATTGAATGCAAGAATTTGTGTAATAGAAAAGAATATGCACAAAAAATACAGTTTGAAACTAACTTAGACAACATGGAAAGACAACACCTCAACAGTATGCGAGGTTCACTTTATTTCATTTAGTCCTGAAAGACTCCGCACTGCCTTGTTGGCACTTGGCAATTGGTTGCGCCTAAATTCCAAAGAGAGATCAGATCCTCTCATACTACCTAGTCAGGTCACTCACACAATCACACCAAAGGCAAAACAAAAGCAAATAAGCTTATGTATCCTAGGTGCAAAATGGTAAGGCTTATGGCACAGGGAGTCACATTCCATATTTGTATGGTTCCTCATTGATCATTATTCTATGTAAATTTTCCTTCAATTACACCTAATATTTAGGCCATAGAATAGACTACACAAATTTGAAGGCATAACTAGCAGCATTCGCTAAGGTCAAGGATTCTACAAAGTTTAGATGTACCTTTGTATGAGATGAGAAATACAAAAAAAGTACAAAAAAGTAAATTTTACCAGTCCTTACATTTGACTTGATTGCCGAGTAATTACAGGGTACTGGGCTTCACAGGTAAACCTAAACATGCTTTCACATATGATAAATGGACTGATTTAAGATTCTAAAACCAGAGGATGGAAATAAAATTCAAATGATCTGATGAGGCCTTTCGGGATATAGTCGACTGAGTTTTACAAAGCTAGTGCTGCCCTTGGTCGAAGTACTGAGAACCCTGAAAAGACAGCTATTGGACTCCCAAATAAAGCACTAGACCGGGCCAAATTGGAATTTAAAAAATCTCTTACAAAGAGAACAACCATGTGCTTCCATTCCATCAGTCAGCAAACCACAGATGTTGCTGTGTACAAAAAAATTGTGATCACCATCCAAACATCATTTCCAGCAAAAAAAAGAGCATGATCATTACCTGTAGTCAACATAGTTTGCCAATTTCCTAAAAGCATAAGTTGGCTTACAAGCTATCTTGAATTATATTTCTACCTGTTTAATACTAGATACAAGCAAATTTTTTGAAGAACGAAAATATGAAAAGGACCAACCTCAAAACCATCCTATAACATAATAATTTAAAAGAAGATGCCAATGCGGTACAAGATTCCAGAACTCTTCTCCGTACATTGGACCAAATTCCTTAGGTCAAGGAACTCCAAAAGGTACCACAGGCATGACCTTGCACTCTGCTATCAAACGAAATCCTTTCAAACATATAAGAAAAAGATTCGTGCAGACTTTATGTAGCATCCCCAGTTCAATACATATCAGCCTATTGATTATTACTTAATTAGTATCCATCGATCATCTGGGAACAGCGAGCTAACCCAACTGAGGAGCAATTTTTATTTTTTTTTGAAATCAAATAATCCCAAGTGGTGCTCACTAAATTCCATTTGAAGAAATGAAATCCATTGTAACAGCCTATGTACATTCCTTTTCAAGATATTTCATATCAGACCTTAAGTTGCAGCATTCAATTGTTCAATAGATTGAGCTTTCAGAATATACCTAAAGATATTTTTTCTGTTCTTTTTTTCTTGTCAGTCCACTTCTATTTACTGTCAGTTTTAATCAATCACTTCATAAAGTATTAAGTTCTAAAAAGTTTCAAAACTTAAAATGCAGCAGGTACCTAACATAAAAGCATAATGTGAATATTCCAAAACATGCTCAATTAAAGTGGTATGAATTGGATATGCACATTAAATAAACTAAAGTTTCTATATCCCATGGAACAAAATTAGATACCTGCAAGAAATCTTCCTGCTTAAAGGGGTCAACTCCAGGAGATGGATACCAAACCTGTAATGATAAGCTTCCAAGCAGAATCTATATCAGACAAGTAAAACTGACAGACTAACCAGTCCAACAAAAGTAATGAGTAATTTATGAGTTACATACTATACACAACATAAGCAATGCCTGGAAAATAAAAGGCTAAACTATTAGTTTGTACAGCCTGTTACCTGCATTCCTCTGTGGCCATAATCTAACCAAGAAACTTCCTCGATCAAATTTGATTTCTCCTCCGATTGTCCACAAGTAACCCAAAACAGTTCCACAGAATCAGTGAGCTCATGCTCACGTCCATCATCCAAATCGAGTAATGAAAGCTCTCCATTCATTCGCAATATTAAACATCTGACATGATATAGACGCTTAGCTGCCAATAGCAAGCTTAAAACTCCATTATCAATTTGAAAGGATAAGCATAAATACCTAGCAGGCTGTCTGAGTAGTGTATCCGAGAAGGATGAGAAATGATTCTTCGTTGAGAATCCTTCTCTTTGTGGCTGATCAGGGATGAAGCGCATTGCTGCAGGATGGCTCTTTGAACTCATGATTGAAAGCTCCCGTACTGTAGAAAGCTGTTTGTCATTTTATTACTTACAAAGGTATATAAGCTATAGATGTTTCAGATTGAGTTAACAGCTAGCAACTCTAGAAAAACCTAATAATTTGCTACTTCCAACAATGTCACAAAACAAATGCAACTCCATACAACTCCTCTTACCTGTAAAACCGGAGTATTGGTAGGTGATAATTCACCAGAAATTTTTGCATGGAAAATATGAACATCAAATGGACGATAACTGACGAGGATATAATCTTCAAACACATCCATGACCATTGGTTTACCAAGCAATGGTTTCCGACAAAGCAAAGAGCTCTGATCAAGATGATATCTTGGATAAAAAAGCAATTCGTACCTGCAACAAAAAACCCATATTTAGTATCATGTATGCAATAATTGAGCATAATACAAACAATTAACAACAGAAAAGAGAATAAAAGAAATCCAAACGAAAAAAATTCCGGCAACAACATATTAATTTTTTACAAGCAACTGCACCTAAGAAAGTTAATAGTATCAATCTTTAGCTTCCTGAATCAATTGGCTTTCAGTGAAAATATTAGTATGTAAAGTTTACCCTACTTTAAAAAAAATTATCCTCACATGCAGACCTAAGAACTTGGAGGATCGGATCTTTAGAAAAAAGAAACTGCAAAATGTGAAAATGCACTTGAGCTTCACAAATATTATCTTAATGATCCAATGTAGCATGAAATTTTTGGACAAGAGTTCTATCAAGAAATACAAAATAAATAAAATATAAACATTACGCTAAATTCCATAAAATAAAATAACATAAAAAAAACCACAAGCATCTTCTAGAAGACCAAGACCAAATCATGAGATAAACAAGAAATGGGGATGAGGATAAAGTTCTCACGTATTGGAAGAATCAGAGTAGTTGCAAATAACAACAATTTTCCCTAGCCAAAGTAAGCCTTTGCATTCAATTTTTTGCTCCTGCGTTATATCTCCAAACATGCGCCACTTTTTGTAGCGTAAATCATACAAGATCAGCCCATGGAGACCAGAAACTGCTAAGTACATACCATCTTTGCTAGCCACGACATGTAAAACAGGCCAGTTCTGGGAAATATAGGACACCTGCGACCACAAAACATATCATGTAAGGAACATCTGATCCAATGTATTGCTTGCAGAAAGCTTGAGAATAAAACAATGCATATAACTCAAACACCTAACTGGAAGATTAAGATGTAATATTTTAAGCTCATCCGTATCTTCAGACTGCACCACAAGCACTCGATCTTCACCATAAATCACTTGACGAATATATGTTGTGCCCGAAACTCCTCTGTTAAGACAGTATTTGCCGAAAGAAAATGCAAGAATCCTCTCTGAAGTCCTTTCCTCAACAGCATAGAGCCTGTATCCATATTCATCCCACTGCAACACTGAGGTGCCACCCATCAAAGGTTCATATTTAAAGTCCTGGTTTGGCTTCACCATTGGTGAAGAGGCAGAACTTATTCCAATTTGACGAATTGTACACATTAAACGACATCCAGATATGGACCAAACTGTAAGTCCCCTAAACTTCCAGCCAACTGCAAAAGCAGAATTATCAGGTGTCCAGGCTATACAACTGACCGAACCAGTATCCTCCATGGAGTACCTACACATAGGACAGGAACATATCGTAAAAACTGTAAGTCCCCTAAAGTTGCAGTTAGCCTGCAACTTACGCATAGTAGATGTGAACAAATACTTGTATCCAAATTACAAAAGCTTACATATATATCAGAAATGATGAACTTAAACAAAAAAAGGGCATGGTTAGCAAATTTCTCCAGTTGTCTGTTTTCGAAACAGAAACATAAAACATATCCAAAGGACCAAAGCCACCATATGTGACATGAAACAGGGTCCCTTACAGCTTGAGAATATTTCTATGAGAGAGACTGAGGTCTTATGATGGATTTTGTATTTTTATGCAAGTCTGCAAACTTAACAGGAGTAAAAAGTCAGCAACCATAAACATAAAACAGCGATCGAGATGTATTTTTTCAACTCTTTCTGCTCATAAAAGGAAAAAAAGTCGGATCTCTTTTTTAAACGAGCGTGTGAAGCTTATTTGTTTCCTTAGTTTCAGTATTAGGGGCGTAATGTTTGCTGATAACATGAAAATGTTTGGGAATCTGTAGATCAAACAAAAACATGATTTTCAAGCCAAGAGTGTAATCTTAAAAACAGTTACAAGCCTAGAAATTCAATAGACGTGTCCCAAATGGAAGATAACTATAGATGATACCCTGCAGAAATAATATGTATATGCATTTGTAATTCTTGCTAACCTCATGCTGGGAGTTTTTTTTTTTTTTTGTCAGTAAATGCTGTAAGTTAGTTGCACCCTCTTAATGCAACTTTTTGAGTTTTTACATGCAAGATGCATAAGTGGAACTTATCACTTAAACAACATCACATGCCAAAATTTCCACACGACTGAGACAGAAAAAAAATCGCACGCCAAAATATGACACCCAGGAAGAAAAATAGTAAGATATTTTTAACAGCTTGCCAATAAAATTTACTTGAGAGTAATTAGCATATGCAATGACAGAGGAATTGCAAAGAAAGTAACACATCAAAAGTAAATTTTGCTATCAAGTTTTTACTGGCACTTCCATGACCTTACTGAATATTTACAAGACTTACCCCCAGTCAAATAATGAAACAGTGCGAAGAAGCGACACACGCTCTGCCAGGTCGTATAACTCAACTACACCTTTTCTGCAACCAATTGCAAGGATTTGTTGGTTGGAAGCTACCGCGGCACAGACGGCATCACTAGAATCCAACCATCTTTCAACTTTAATTGAATCAGCTTGCATTAAACCTTTCTTACTAATCGAACATAATGCAACTTGTCCATCACTATATAAAACAACTAGCAGTTTCAATGGCAATGACAATTCAAGCTGGATAATAGAACTGCTGGCAGAATTATGACTGGAAGTTGAGACTCTTAAGGTCATTTCAGAAGCAGAAGATCCATTGTCCAAAGAATGAACAGGCTGTTCAGACACATCATTGGTGGCCCGAAGATAACAATGAAGATCAAAGGTGCGACAGAACTGTTTTTCCAACAAAACCACAATGCACAGTAACAAAAAAAAATTATGAAAGTTAGAAGCGAATTCACTTCAGGCCCTGCTTGTACTAAAAAGAGTTCCCTGATAATTATTATATAATAAACATGCTGCTTACATGGAAATGGAATGAAGCTAAATATTGCACAAAGTTGCAATTCTTAATCAAATTATATAAAAAAATATGCATACCTCCCCCTTCCAAGACACAAGATGTAAATACCCATTTGAAAGCCCAAGGAGTATACTTTTTGTGTCACAAACAATATTGCTCCTGGAAAACAAATGGAAACAAGAAAATTTTAAATGGAGCTAAATCAGAAAGCAAGTGTGCATAAACTTGCAAAAATTCCAAAAGAGTTCATACATTGCTAAGTTATTATCTGCAAATGGTGCCTGTTCATTGAGAACTAGAGAAATAGTTGCAAGAAACAACCCGGAAATTTGTTTCCCGCCAACTAGTAATTTTCTTTCAGTAATCTGGACCCTAAAAATGTGAAGAAAAAATGAAGAAGTCTGCAGGAAAGACAGCAAGTATTAGACAGAAAGCTGGATCATGTCATAATTATATGAAGTTTACAATAACATGAATACTTAATTATAAAGATCATAGTCAACTAAAACGTACTAAGTCAATGATCCAAAAGGAAAGGGAAAAGCAAGAGAAATTATGAATAACCCATGTTGGGAAAGTTTAAAACAACAAAAATGTTTCAGAGGACGAAACACAAACTATATGAGTGCTGCAATATTTTACTATATCAATGCGAATAATAAATTGTGATGACAAAGAGATTACTAGTGAAAAATGCATGTGTTCTACAGGTTTTTCAAATCCAAGATGAAATATCAAAACTATGCCCAAAGCACAATATGAAATTATGCATTTTTGTCATTGTAGCCTTGTACTAATAGTTCAATTACCACCAAATTTCTTTCCAATTGTTTTGTGTCATTTAGAATAACTTTTATAGGAACTTATGATATATCATACCCTTTGTGATGCTATTGGCTTTCAACTTTGGTAACATAGATTTTAACAGCCTCGACATTCGGCAATTGAAAAAAAAAATATGACACCAATTAGCAAATGGTTATGGAGGAGTGGAGAAGAAGGTTCTCAGTATGTGGTGCTAGTGGAGTAATGGACAAGGGGTCAGGACATTAAGTTGGATCAGATTTATGGAAAGCTATTAGCAGACCCAGTTCAATTTAAAAATAATATTTGGTTCAAAGTGGGGTAGGTGATAGGGTTAGATTTTTGAAAGATGAAAGAAGGTTAGCATAGGGATGCTCGACCTTTTATGCCCTTTAGTGAGTTGAATATGTTGGCGCTGTCCACAAGTTCTGCAATTAGAGAGTTACGAAAGAAAGGTAGGAGAGTGGTTATTTTTTGAATTACGAAAAATAATCTCTTTGAGGGACCCAGCAGGAATCATTGTCATCTCCAAGGTTACTTGCTCTTGAATGGACAGCAGCCTTGGAAAAAATCCTCCCTATTGAACATCTTCAATGTCATGGCTTTTATATCCCTAGTAAATGTAGTGTGTGCAGTGTTCGTAGGGACAGTGGACCGTCTTATACATTGCAAGTTATTTGAGTTGTCTTGCATTTCACGCTCTCATTAACCCAACTTTTAAGGTTCAGGACCAGTACGATCAAAAGGCACACTCTTTGGTGAAAGAAGATAACATAAAGATACTTTAAAAATTTATTATATGGAGAATATGTAAGGGAAGTAGATCATATATATATATATATATATATATATATATATATATATATATATATATATATATATATATGACTGGTAAATCTAATATAGTACATACATTCTCACCCATCTGAGTCTATCACACACTTTCTCACCCAACTAAAGTAGTTTCTGAGGTGGTTTCATAATAAGAGCTTAATCCACTGACCGGAATGATAAATATATTGGGGTGAGACCCTAATCCCACTTGAAACTAACGCTCTGGATATTATCATACAATGCCAAACAGCTTTCTTTACTGGCTGGAATGCTAACTTGGTGGCAAGAACAGATGCGTCATAATGTTTGTTTTACACTTGGTTTCTTGTGATTTGATTACAACATTAGTTTTTAGATTTTGTTAATTATAGGCTACGAATCTATTAGATTCCGGTCAATTTGTGGTTCAGGGTTATTGAAATAGAACAGTGTCATACAAGGTAAATCCAAAACAACTCGCAACTGCTGAATTATAAATGGTAGATTCATGAATTTGTCCAACTATTGGTGTATTTGATGACTTGCTAAATAATAAAAAATCTCATGATCCTATTGACACAACTCAAATCTAGAAGATTCTGAAGCCAATGCACTCAATGAATTCAGAAATCTTAAACAAATCCTGTATACTTACAAAAACAGCAATCAGTTTAGTATCGGGGCACCAAACAGCCTGCCAATTTTCCCCTTCCCTTTGAATGGAATCGGAATCTCTCATGTACTTCCCGAGCCTCACCTTGTGCTGATTCAAAATCCCAATTTTAATGCCAAACAAGGGCTAAAAATAATCAAACAAAGATAAATTCGTCGAAATTGAAGAAGATTGAAGCCTGGAAAGCATCATGGACAGGCGAGGTAATAGATAGGTCGTAACAGCATCAGATTGAACGAAAAAAAATGGGGGGGAATTACCTGAGAGGAGCTCCAGAGCTCAATGTGAGAGGGTGCAACGACGAGGAGAAGGCGATCGATGACTTTGAGGTATACAATCTGCTCGGAAGTGGGACAGAAGCCAGGTTCCAATGGGATGACCTGAGGCCATCCGTATGCCATGTACATCTTCGATTGATCTCACGAGGCCGAAGAGTAAGAAATCAGATCTGAGCTTTTTGTGAATCCGGTTGATGTTTTCACAAACAAACGGGGCTTACAGCATTAGTTGCATTTGCCGGGGGGCCTTTTTCACCGGATTACACAACAGGGTCCTCAACTTTTACTTTATATATGATAGGGTCTAACCTCCCTCTTATTACCTAATAGGGTCCCAAACCTTCTTTTGTTTTCACCCACGCAAATGGATCGAAATATGTGACATCCGGTGAAATTCAATTCGGATCCTCTATTCGCGCCAACCAGTTCACTCAAAAGAACCAAGGTCCAAAATGCCTTGACACCTATAAACTGGTTGATATCACAAGATAGAGATCATGTTCACCCAATCTTCCACACAAAGGATGTTGAGACTATAAGAGTATCATCATATGGTCAAATTTTTATTCCACGTGGTACGGATATCCAAAAAGTGGCCCAAAAATCATATTGCATGCATCACGCTCAAACGTAAATTTTGACTTATTTTTTAGGATCTATGACACGTGGAATAAAATTTTGACCGTCTAATGGGCACTCATGTTTTCAAGATCCTTTATGTGGAAGACCGGGGTAAATAATATTCTCTATCATATGATTTGAAGCCATCGATAGGTTTCAAGGGCTTTTCGACGTAGACGCTTTCAGAATACTTGTTGGCATAGATAGAGATACCCAATTCAATTTAAGTGAAAAAATTGGTTAAGGGAAATTTCCTTAGGTTTCAAGGGCTTTTCGATGTAGACGCTTTCGGAAAACTTGTTGGCACAGATAGAGATACCCAATTCAATTTAAGTGAAAAAATTGGTTAAGGAAAATTCCTTTTGGTCCCATATGAGGCCGATCAATTGTATAATAGATCAACTAATCTAGTCTCATTGAGACTGATCAATCTATAGGACCGATCAATTAGATATGAGGCCAACCATTCCATTAAAAGACCCTTGGGTCCCATATGAGACTGGTCAATTGCTCTTATAATGGCATAATCGGGCTCATATGAGACTGATTAATTGGTCTTATAATGGATTGATCAGGCTTATATAAGATATCAGAGCATTTTTATCTCACCAGCTTGTAAAGTAAATTTGAACCTAAGCTAAATATTTAGAACTCCTTTTGCTTCAATTTAAAAAAATAATAAAGAGAGGCTTTGCGACCCTAATAGGTAATAAAGGGAAGGTACAACCTTATCGAGTAAAATGAATAATAGGAGACCCTCTTATATATATATATATATATAGCCATTACTTACACAGGGAAGTTAGCCCTTGCGCATAATTGAAAAGATATACTTAATATTTTGGTGTCATGTGTTATGTGAAAACACTATCTATGACATCTAATTTGAAAGCTTTAATATAAAATCTAAGCTTCTATCATATGATTCATTCATCGTAGTCAATTGTTGAATCAGACATTGGCTTTTGACTGCATTGAATCAAATTGTAAAGAATGTGATTCATGCAAATCTTTTACATCTAAGCTCTGGAGATCATAGCCTTTAAATCAGACAGACTAGATGGTGTTATCACGTGACATAGATCCCCGGAATATCAATTCTTACTTCTAAACTATGTGAAGGGCTAACTTCTCGTGTGCAATTAATGGCTCATAGAAATCTTTTACATCTAAGCTCTGTAGATCATAGTTGTAATGACCTGGATTTTTGTAAACATTGAATCATCAACTTTGAGGTGAATGCGACTATGCTGACTAGTTTGACCTTGGTCAAACTTTGGACCGATATGACGTGGCCTCAAACCCACCATCATTTTTTTGTAGGATATAGGTAGCCAGCACAATCCCAACGCGAATCCCTTATATAGGGCAAGTATGTGTGTGCTCGTGTGCGCGTAGCGCATGACTCAAATCTCGAGACCGAACCGAGCCAGAGTCCAAACCCGACCATCAATCATACCTAGATGATGCCTATTGTATGGGTACACACCCGTGCATGATCCGAACCCTTGAGCCCGAATTCAGATCCGACCTCAACCCACTAACCAGAAACAAAAGTAATAAAATACTATTTGTTAGATAAAATTCGAGTGTCAATAAATGACACCTGAATTGCACATGGGTAACTTCCTTAATGGATGTGATTTCCGAAGAGGGAATTCCCAATTTATGAGAATGTGCCAAGTGGCACCCCATATAAAATAAAATATATGAGTGTGTGTGGTGTTAGATACACACACCCAACTTGTGTGTGAAAGAGAAATATAGAGACCTTCCTCCCTTGCCATAAAATAAAAGTAGAAATTTACCAGTTACAGGAATTCGGGTGCCAACCGAATCCCTCTCCCTCTTCTTTATAATATTTCTCTTTCCCTTTAAGCAAGTAGAGCCCTTTTTGAACTCTTTCTTTGTTTCTCCCTCTCCCTCTCTCTCTATCTCTCTCTCCATTCCTCACCGTTGACCCAAACACCAAGCCCCAATCATAGTGACAAACATCGCCGATTTTTTAAAAAAATCGGCGATATTCGCCGATGTCAAGTGATACGATGTAATCGGCAGTTAGTTGGCCAAATCACCGAATCGGCGCTGCGTCGGTGATGAATCGCCAAGTCGGCGATTTGAAAGACCAACCGCCTTCTAACAAAAAAAAATAAAAAGAAAAAAGGGGGGTTTTAAACAGATGTTTTAAACATAAAACTTAAGCTCTAAGGTTTCTTTTGAGAAGAGGCAGCAGCGGCGATCGACACGTTCAGCTCAGGCGATAGACTGCTGACTGGTTCTTCTCTTCTCCTTCTTCTTCTTTTCGATACTTTACTTCATTTTAAACATAATATAAATCCCCCTACTCTAGTTACTAGTTACTACTTGAGTGCCTACTAGCCTAGTTTCCTGTAGCCGGTAGGTAGTCCCATACTCTCATGGAATACTATGCACAGGAAATAGTATTATATGAACAGCCTATGCATCATTGCAATTTGCAACCTACTAGGCTATTGGAAATTATTATTGTACAACTATACATCATAGCCTATGTGGCTATGTAGCATTGTAGGCAACCTAGCAACCTAGCCGGTGCATAGTATAAATTAAAGGCTTTATTATATTTATTATATGCACAGTAAATTATTATATTATAAATTTATAATATTATATTATATAATATATTATTATATTATATTATCTTCTAATATAATATAATATATATTAGCACATTTATAATAAAATATATAGAATATTTAACTTTTAATAAATATTATTTTTTTAATATCATTTATTGAAAACCTGACTTGGCTATTAACAATGACCATTGTTTGTTTACATATGTTGTCATTTGTAAAGTCAAAGTTTAATTAACAAAAAATTAAAATACTAAGAGCTGTATTTTCATTATATTATTTGTCAATCTATATTTTATATAAATTGCAGGTTACTGTAAATCATCCATTTTCTATCAGTGAATATGCCTAAGGAAAAAGATAAGACGTGGGAACATGTTATTAAAGTTGGGAATAAGTTGAGATGCAATTATTGTAAAGAAGAATTTATAGCGACAATTACAAGAATGAAAAATCATTTAGATTGAATCCCCAACAAAGATATTAAAGTTTGTAATGTAGCACCCGAAAGTGTTGTCCAATTTGCACGTAACGCTGTAGAAGATATTGCTAGAAAGGGAAAAAGAGCATTGTTGATTTTATGAGGCATTCAGCTGAAAATAGTTCTACTATTCAAGAAGATCCATCATTAACAACTTCACATGGAGTTAGATTTGGAGGTGTACAACAAATATTAAATAGAGTTGTACAAAAAAAAGAACAAGAAGCTGCCAATTTAGCCGTTTCAAGATTCATTATTCAAAATAATATTACATTTCATGTGTTAAGAACACTTGAGTTTAAAATGATGGCTAGTGCTATCTCAAATCATGGTCCTGACTATGTAGGCCCAAGTAGTGAAACAGTTAGGACCAAGTATTTGGCCTCATTGAAAGAAGAAGCAGTAGAGTATGTACAGGAAGTAAAAAAAACATGGGCTGAAACTAGGTGTACAATCATGCCAAATTGTTGGCAAGATAAGCGTCGAAGGCCTCATATAAATTTGTTAGTTGCATCTCCTGCTGGCACAATTTTTTTATGTTCACAATCAACTGAGGGAATTATTAAAACATCAGGTTTTATTGCAAATTTTATTTTACAAGGGATTGATGCTCATGTTGGCAAAGAAAATGTAGTCCAGATTATTTCAGATAACGCTTCAAATTATCAATCTGCTGGTGATATATTGGAATATCAAATTCCTCATGCATTTAAAACAAATTATATTGCTCACTGTTTGGATTTAGTTTTAGAAGGCATTGATAAGATACCAAAGGTGAAGAATATCATGAAACTTTCAAAATCGATATCTATATTTTTGTATGCTTCCCAACATGTTTTAGATTGTTTTAGAACACACTCACATGGGAGAGAGCTTAAGAGGCCCGGGGCCACTTGTTTTGTAACAAATTATCTTAGCTTGAAGTCGATCTTAAATGAAGAAGAAACATTATGCATTATGGTTGCATCATCACACTGAAGAAATTTACCTCAAACAAAAAAAGCAGAGGGACTTAAGATAACGCATGCCATACAAAATGATGCATTTTGGCGAGATGGAAGAGAAATTTTAACAATAGTTGAACCGATTGTGAAAGTTCTAAGGATGGTTGATTCAGAAGGATCTACTCTTGGATATGTTTACGAAGCGATGGATAGATGTAAAGAGGCAATTAAAAATTTTTATGGTGGAATTGAAGACAGTTACCAACCTTATTGGAAAATCATTGATGATAGATGGTCAAAGCAGATTCATAGTGATATCCACTCTCTAGCGGCCCTCTTGAACCCACATCTATTTTATGATAAATTGGTGAAGTACGATGCTGAAATCCAAGATGCAGTATGTTTATTTTTGGAGAAAATGTTTTCTAGTAAAGTAGAAAAACAAGAATTCAGTGATGGTATTGCAGATTATATCAGTATGAAGTCTAACATCTTTAATGAGTTTTCAAAAAAACTCATTCATTCAAAGCATCCAAGTAAGTTAAATAATGATTTTTTTATACTTTATAATATTTTTGTTTCATATTTATTCATGATAAAATAAAATAAATGAATTGTTGATTATATTTTGTCTAGGGGATTGGTGGAGAATCGCTGGTGTTAGCATTCCAATTGTTCAGAAAATAGCAATAAAATTGCTTAGCCAGCCATGTAGTGCTTCTGCTTGCGAAAGGAATTTGAGTGCATTTGAAGCGGCACATACCAAAAAAAGGAATAGGTTGGAACCTAAGACGTTGGAAGACTTGGTGTATGTTCAGACGAATTTACTTATGAAAAGGACAAGTAAAGAAAAAGAAAAGAAAGATTCTGTACCAATTTATCTCGAACACATTGAAGCATTTCCAGAGTTATTTTCTGCACCATCAAGTCATGAGGATGAAGTTGAAGAAGTTACTGACAACGAAGCAAATAAAAACGATAACATTATTTATGATGATCTTTATGAAGATCATAATATTAATTAAATTATAGTTGTGAACTCATTATTTAGCTTTTATAATTTCCATGCTTTATAGAATGTTGAAACTTAATTTTATGAGAGATGGTTTATGGTTAAAATCAATTTATGCACATATATTTAAGAATTGATAAATGGTGAGTTGATATAATTTTTTGATGTTTTATACATTGTATTTTTAATATCTAAATGCGTAAATATTAGTTTAAAACTTTTTCATGCATATTTCTAATTTTTTTATCTTTTTTTCATAATTCTCGAGTTTTTCCCGATGTTTATCGATTTTTCCCCGATTTTGCCGAAGTTTCCCGACTTGTCTCCTTGCCGATTCATTGCCGACTTGCCGACTTGTCACTATGGCCCCAATTAAACCCTCTCTCTCTCCCAGCCACAATTTCTCTCTCTCCATTGAACCCCCTCTCTTCCTCTATTATGCACACGAACACCCAAAGAAATGGTTAAGCAGCCATTTCAGACGATTCTCTTAGTAATCATATCACTTTTATTCTACCAAGATTCTCTCACTAGTTCATGGCCTCTATCCACAAACAAGCAATGGGTGGTGGATGCAGTTTCAGGCAAGCGAGTGAAATTTCACTACGTGAACTAGCCAGCCCACATGGAAGCTGTGTTGGCGGAAGGGCTTGACAAGAAGCAATTACCAGATATTGCCTCCTTCATGTCTTCCATGGGATTCAACTGCGTCGCCTTATATGGGCAACCTTCATATTCACCGACACCTGCTACGCCAACCTTACCGTTTACCACAAGGATTGGAGAGCGGGCGGATTTTGTGGCAGTGAGTGAGAACAGGGTGCCCTTGTTTCTGAGCAAGTTTGGCACAGACCTGACCAGCTCGAACCAGGAGGATGGCTGATTCTTTAAAGTTGGGTTTGAGGAAACTAATGGTGTGTTTGAATTGATACGGGATGGACCTAAGAATCCAAAATTTAAAGAGATATGAGCTAATTCAAGAGATAATGTATGGTTCTACTCCAATCGGTGGTGTATTGTTCTTTTTGCTTGATTTGACATCTCACATCCATGATCCAACCAAGTACCACATTGATCCATTGACGAAGTCGCATCGTCGGACGCCACCACCATCCCTTGGACACCTGGGTACCACATGATCACACGCCATAATAGCAACACCCATCAGTGCAAACATGGTCCAAGGCGACAACTAGTCGAGAAGATTGCAAGATCTTTGTCGAACTAACGCGTAGGCCTAAGCTCCCTGATTCAAATCATCACAGTCCCGTGTGCACTCTCCAGTAGGTGGGTTTCCTTTCGATTCCACTCCGATCTATTTTGTGACCTCTATAAAGTTAATCGACCCTGTTCGATTGACAAAAATCGTAAAAATCAAATTTTTATAAGCTTTAGCGTGTTTCAAGAAGCCATAAAAGTCAAAGGGCTGACTCGATGGTCAAACTCTTTGACCCTGATGTAGGGTACCTAATACCCTTCATTTTTTGTTTGAAAGTGATTCAGCAAATAAGCCGATATGAGCCTCGAAACTGGGGTCAAAGACCGCCAGCTGCAGCAGCGCACAATAATGCACACATGCAACAACACACATATTTTGGACCTGGGTAAATGTCATAGTTTGACCTTCCCAATCTCAAACACATGAACCTTCTAGGTAAAATATCAATAGGGAGACCCTCCATACTCTCTAATGTACTATCTATCTAACGGTTCAAATCACATTTTATCACGTTTAATATGTTATTTTTAGTGCCCCCAAAACTAGTGAAAATTTCTAACACTCGTAGAAATTTTATTCTTGTTACTTGTTAAACTACATACATGTGATAAAGCGGGACACTTCGACCACATAAATTTAGAGATCCTGACCTTATTAGTTTTTGGTTAAAGAGTAGACCCCACGTACATTTTGAACGACTTTTAATCCGACGATTTAGATTCCAATAAATAGTTTATTAAATCATTCATTACATGCTATAAAAATAGGAATATATATATATATATATATATATATATATATATATATATATATATATTTATATACTGCTCTCAACACTTAGAATAAGTTATGTGCCAGATTTTTTATATAAATCTATATATACATAGATTAAATGATCCACATTAACCATGTGTATTAAATAAACCTTGGACTCATGGGCCGATACCCATGAATCAAATTAACGACCATCTGACCATCTATCAAATCGATGGTCAGATTTTTATCACAGTAAATATATTACAGTTTTTGTGTCACCTAAAGAGGTGCACTTGCATACTTAAACATACTGCACTTCCATGTGACACTTAAGTCAGGGGTGTAAATTGACCCCCATTAGATCTCGAGTTTAGGGTCAAATTTAGTCAAGGTTCATCAAGATGAACACCCCTTAATTTTTAGCCCTCTGCTCATCCAACGAAGGAAATTGTATGAAATGATTTCTGTCCAGATTCAGAGACTGTTCAATATTCACTAAAAATCAATGCCCTTAAGAATCTAAAAAAATGTCCACTTCCCATAACCGATTTATTCAAATCCTTAAGATATACCTTAAATATCGTATAAGCTTTGATGAACATTGAATCAGTTAAAACCCCCAAACATCATAAGGGTCCATGGGCTTAGTGGGCCCGTCTAGTCTATGGACCCCTTAATGGGCTCGTATACCCAAAGTAGTCAAACGTGCGTTTTGTAAAATCATGGGCCCAAACCTTTTGAATAGGCCCAACTCACCTTCTAAGCTTAGGACAACTATTTGGGTACATCTTCTATCCATGCTATGAAGGTATACATACCCCAAAAGTCGTGCAACAAGGATTCGACGGTCGAAACATGTTTGAGTCATATGGGATTCAATACTTAGCCAAATTTCACAAACGACTAGTCCATTTTCATCAGATCAACAAGATCTATTTAATGAGACTAGTCTAACATCACATTGTGAAACGTATTCTGGTACTCACGTACCTTCATAATGAGTGAGGTGTTCCGAATTACGAGTAATATTAGTTTCTCTTATATTTAGATATTTTCTTATTATATATTTCATTTGCTTTGTGTTGCATTCAACAGTTAGAAGTATGTTAGGGCATATGTATATTAAGAAAGAGGAATAAGATACGACACACGACTTTTAAGCCTTCGTCACGGTGGGGTTTCGTTCACAGTCATGTGGAACTTGAAATGTAAATATTCATGTATAGATATAATACCTCTATGGGAGTATGGGCTATCACACAAAGTACATTCAGGTTACTACGGAACCCGTCTCTTGGAAAGCGTGGTGTGTGAAGCCTATCGCATCGTGGCTCATTCAAATTAAGTTTAACAAATAATAAAATATGAATATATTAAGCTACGAGATGTTAAGCTATGATATGTTAAGATACGCTATGAATGCCAGCTGAATATGAAATTAAGTTTCTACGCGTGTCATGTCTTGCGTGCCACCGTAAGATCCAACGTCTACAGCCAAGATGGGTCTTAAGGACAATATGATATGACAGTGTGTCGACTTAAGGGGACACTAATTTTTATGGGCGTAACTCCATCGAGCTGGATGGTGGTTTATGTTATGATATGGAGGTTAGGTGATTATCTACACGTGAACCTCGTATGATAGGCTCGAGCAACGATCTTAGCATAGATCGTTTAAACAAGATAAATAAGATACGAAGTACATTGTGTAGGCGTATGAAGTAATAATAAGATTTTCGATATATCACGTAAGTTAAGTTGACAAGACAAGTAAGAAAAGTAATAAGTATTAGAAGCATCATATGCACTGAAATATGTTACGTTCTTTCAGTTTTATATCTTTATAGTAATGAAATGTTTATGAGAATTTTTATTATGTTGTTTATATGAAATTGTAAGAGTTTCACTTTCACTCACAAGGTTATACCCACGATCACCGGAGTAGATTGTGGTAGATCGGTTGTGCAATCCGATGAGCTTACGTGACTGAGTAAACTCATCCCACTCCCAAAAACTAACAACAACAGGTGAAGGTATGGACTACACCCGATGGACTTGATGCGCTGATAGACTATGCGTTTTATAAGTGTTATGACGTGGAGGACCAGTTAGATGATATCAGGTATATATTAAATATTTAAAAAGACTTTCTAGTAGTGATCGTACTTTTATTTTCCGTCATTTAGTGTTATGGACTTCAAATTCAATGTAAGTTTAATGATGAAAATTTTGATATGAGAAGAAGAATTTGGTTCACTAATTTTGGGAGCCTCATTTTATGTAAGATACGTATTTCCAATTATAGCCTTAACAAGCGTACGGTATCATGACACGAAATTTTATGCCCTTGAGATCGGCTGGGATTATGGGTCGTGATAATAGCCTTCAAATCAGACAGACTAGATGGTGTTATCACATGACATAGATCCCCGGAATATCAATTCTTACTTCTAAACTATGTGAAGGGCTAACTTCTCATGTGGAATTAATGACTCGTGTTATCACGTGACATAGATCCTCGGAATATCAATTCTTACTTCTAAACTATGTGAAGGGCTAACTTCTCGTGTGCAATTAATGACTCACTTTTTATGGGAGCCATTACTTGCACACACAAAGCTAGCTTGTGCACAATATTTGTTTTTGTTCATGTAAAAAAAACCTTATAAAGTAAAATGAATAATAGGAGACACTCTCATATGTATATATATAAATATATAAATATAAATAAATAAATAAATATATATATATATATATAGCCATTATTTACACGGGGAAAATAGCCCTTGCGTATAATTTAAAAGAAATACTTAATATTTTGGTGACATGTGTCATGTGAAAATACTATTTATGACATCTGATTTGAAAGCTTTAATATAAAGATCTAAGTTTCTATCATATAATTCATTCACCGCAATCAACTGTTGAATCAGATAGTGGCTTTTGACTGCATTGAATCATATGATAAAGAATGTGATTCATGCAAATCTTTTGCATCTAAGCTCTGTAGATCATAGCCTTCAAATAGGACAGACTAGATGGTGTTATAACGTGACATAGATCCCCGGAATATCAATTCTTACTTCTACTATGTGAAGGGCTCACTTCTCGTGTGCAATTAATGGCTCATGCAAATCTTTTACATCAAAGCTCTGTAGATCATAGCCTTCAAATCAGACAGACTAGATGGTGTTATCACGTGACATAGATTCCCGGAATATCAATTCTTACTTCTAAACTATGTGCAGGGCTAACTTCTCGTGTGCAATTAATGACTTACTTTTTATGGTAGCCATTACTTACACACGCAAAGCTAGCTCGTGTACAATTTTTTTTTATTTTTATGTAAAAGAAAGACTAAAAAAAACCTTATCAAGTAAAATGAATAATAGGAGACGCTCTTATATATATATCCATTACTTACATGGGGAAGTTAGCCCTTACGCATAATTGAAAAGAAATACTTAATATTTTGGTGACATGTGTAATGTGAAAACACTATCTATGACATCTAATTTGAAAGCTTTAATATAAAGATTTAAGCTTCTATCATATGATTCATTCACCGCAGTCAACAGTTGAATCAGATAGTGGCTTTTGACTAAATTGAAACATATGATAAAGAATGTGATTCATGCAAATCTTTTACATCTAAGCTCTGTAGATCATAGCCTTCAAATAAGACAGACCAGATGGTGTTATCACGTGACATAGATCCCCGGAATATCAATTCTTACTTCTAAACTATGTGAATGGCTAACTTCTCATGTGCAATTAATGGCTCATGCAAATCTTTTACATCTAAGCTCAGTAGATCATATCCTTCAAATAAGACAGACAAAATGGGGTTATCACGTGACATAGATCCCCGGAATATCAATTCTTACTTCTAAACTATGTGAAGGGCTAACTTCTCGTGTGCAATTAATGGCTCATGCAAATCTTTTCCATCTAAGCTCTATAGATCATAGCCTTCAAATCAGACAGACTAGATGGTGTTATCACGTGACATAGATCCTCGGAATATCAATTCTTGAAAGCTTTAATATAAAGATCTAAGCTTCTATCACATGATTCATTCACCACAGTCAACTGTTGAATTAGATAGTGGCTTTTGACTGCATTGAATCATATGATAAAGAATGTGATTCATGCAAATCTTTTACATCTCAGCTCTATAGATCGTAGCCTTCAAATAAGATAAACTAGATGGTGTTATCACGTGACATAGATCCCCGGAATATCAATTCTTACTTCTAAACTATGTGAAGGGCTAACTTCTCATGTGCAATTAATGGCTCATGAAAATCTTTTACATCTAAGCTCTGTAGATCATAGCCTTCAAATTAGACAGACTAGATGGTGTTATCACATAACATAGATCCCAGAAATATCAATTCTTACTTCTAAACTATTTGAAGGGCTAACTTCTCGTGTGCAATTAATGGCTCACTTTTTATGGGAGCCATTACTTGCACACAAAAAGCGAACCGGTGTACAGGAATTTTTTGTTATTTATTTATGTAAAAGAAAGACTAAAAAAACCTTTGTTTTAAAGGTCATAACCTAAAATACCCTTTGGTCCCATATGAGACCGATCAGCTATATAATAGATCAACTAATCTAGTCTCATTGAGACTGATCAATCTATAGGACTGATTAATTCGCTATGAGGCCAACCATTCCATTAAAAGACCCTTGGGTCCCATATGAGGCCGGCCAATTGCTCTTATAATGGAATAATCAGGCTCATATGAGACCGATTAATTGATCTTATAATAGATTGATCGGGCTCATATAAGACATAAGGGCATTTTTATCTCACCAACTTGTAAAGTGAATTTGAACCTATCCTAAATATTTAGAAACCCCTTTTGCTTTAGTTTAAAAAACAATAAAGAAAGGGTTTACGACCGTAATAAGTAATAAAAAGTAATAAAGGGAAGGTAAAACCTTATCGAGTAAAATGAATAATAGGAGACCCTCTTATATATATATATATATATATATATATATATATATATATATATATATATATATATATATATATATATATATATATATATATATATATATATAGCCATTACTTACACGGGGAAGTTAGCCCTTGCGCATAATTGAAAAGAAATACTTAATATTTTGCTGACATGTGTCATGTTAAAACACTATCTACGACATCTGATTTGAAAGCTTTAATACAAAGATCTAGGCTTCTATCATATGATTCAATCACCGCAGTCAACTGTTGAATCAGATAGTGGCTTTTGACTGCATTGAATCAAATGATAAAGAATGCGATTCGTGCAAATCTTTTATATCTAAGCTCTGTAGATCATCGCCTTCAAATCAAACAGACTAGATGGTATTATCACGTGACATAGATCCCCGGAATATCAATTCTTACTTCTAAACTATGTGAATGGCTAACTTCTCGTGTGGAATTAATGGCTCATGCAAATCTTTTACATCTAAGCTCTGTAGATCATAGCCTTCAAATCAAACAGACTAGATGGTGTTATCACATGACATAGATCCCCGGAATATCAATTCTTACTTCTAAACTATGTGAAGGGCTAACTTCTCGTGTGCAATTAATGGCTCACTTTTTATGGGAGCTATTGCTTGCACACACAAAGCTAGCCTATGCACAATATATATTTTTTATTTATGTAAAAGAAAGACTAAAAAAAACTTCGTTCTAAAGGTCATAACCTAAAATACCCTTTGGTCCCATATGAGACCGATTAGCTGTTTAATAGATCAACTAATCTAGTCTCATTGAGACTGATCAATCTATAAGACCGACCAATCCGATATGAGGCCAACCATTCCATTGAAAGACCCTTGGGTCCCATATGAGACCGGCCAATTGCTCTTATAATGGAATAATCGGGCTTATATGAGACCGAACCGATTAATTGATCTTATAATAGATTGATCGGGCTCATATAAGACATAAGGGCATTTTTATCTCACCAACTTGTAAAGTGAATTTGAACCTATGCTAAATATTTAGAACCCCTTTTGCTTCAGTTTAAAAACAACAAAGAGAGGGTTTGCGACCCTAGTAAGTAATAAAGGACAGATAAAACCTTATCGAGTAAAATGAATAATAGGCGACCCTCTTTTATATATATATATATATATATATATATATATATATATATATATATATATATATATATATATATATATATATATATATATATATATATATACGGGGAAGTTAGCCATTACTTACACAGGGAAGTTAGCCTTTGCGCATAATTGAAAAGAAATACATAGTATTTTGGTGACATGTGTCATGTGAAAACACTATCTGACATCTGATTTGAAGGCTTTAATATAAAGATCTAAGCTTCTATCATATGATTCATTCACCGTAATCAACTATTGAATCAGATAGTGGCTTTTAACTGCATTAAATCATATGATAAAGAATGTGATTCATGCAAATCTTTTACATTTAAGCTCAAATTCTTAGGAACCCTTTCAAGACCTTAGGAGTCATCCCAAACCCTTAGGAATCACGCTAGATCCCTTAAGAACCTTCTAGAACCTTAGAAATCAATCCCGACCCTTAGAACCCATCCCGGATCTAAACCTAGCTTTCTTGAGCAATGGATGAAAAGGGGTGCACCGGGACTAGCTGTGACCTTCTACTACAATCCAATCTCATAGCATTGAAAAGTAGAAGTCCTCAACTTTCTAACGGGTCAAGAATCATCCCAATCGGAGTTGTGTACAAAATGATATCACATCCCAAACCTGAAGGATAGAATGGTAATTTCATGTGACCCCCCCTTAGGGATTTGGTGCAACTAATAGTTGCGCCAGCTATAGGTGGGTCCCCCCGCGGGTAGCCAACTTTTCAGGCACTGTTCAAGCACTGTTTTACTATGCATATGCTTAGCGCAACTAATAGTTGCGCCAGACATATGAACAGTAACTATATATTTTTACCTTGAAAATCGATATTGGGGTTTGACTTGTTGACCATCTTGATCTTTGGAGTGTGTTAGGCTAGTTCTGTTGCACCCATTTACTATCTATGTGTAACCTCTTAAGTGGTTTAAAGTCTCACCCTATCATCCACCATTGGAGCACCTTCTCAAAATTTTCAAGGCTCCAAAAATCCTAGGAAACCGTAGATGGCCCATTACCTAATTGCTAAACCCAATTAGCCTCTAAGCACCCTCCTAACCTCTCTTTTTCCTATAAATAGAGAGGCATCCCCCTTGTAAATGGCTTAAAAAAATTTGTAATTAAGAGATTAAGGAATCTCTTCTCTCTCTCTCTCTCTCCTTTAGTGCACCATTCCCATACAAATTTCAAAACTCTCAAAATCCCTTTAGACCTTAGCATTTCACCCATAAGTTCTAGGTTAGAGGTGTACTACCCCTTAGCTTTCCCTCTCTACCTCTTAGCCATCAAGCCTTAGGAGTTAAAACCTCATTCCATGTCATACAAACCTTTAAAAGCTCACCGAAGCAAGTCAACTCAAGGCTCCACCGCGATGCAACAAGGGCCCGAGAGCTCTGGCTCTCTCCTCTATTCCTCTACCTTCTCGGTTATTCCTCCATCCTCCCATTTGTGTCATTACACCGTCAAATTTTTTATAGGAACGAAGGGGTATAAACAGGATTTTAAGACCAATTTGGGCAAGAGGAAGGCATTTTATTTTATTTTATTTTATTTTTATTTTGGCTATTAGTAAAGACCATGTTAAGCAGGTTAATTGGGTGCTTAATACCTTTTCAATCGATAACCGAAGCCCTTACCCAAGAGCCTTTGGCGTAAACCGGATTCAAAGCCATATTTGTGGCACTTTGGTACTTATAAAAATTATCTAGGTTTCTCGGGACACCAAAAGTTCCGGATGGCGACTCTATTATTTTCATTAGCGAGCGCATCGTCGCGACAGGATTATCTCGAATCTCATGGTTGCACGGATGGCGACTCTGCTTGGGAGTAGCTCGTAGAGCTTTCCCTTGAATTTGGCCTCTTTATTTTTTTATTTTACTAACCTTTTATTACTATTATTTTATTTTATTTTTTTTGTTTTTTACTCACCCCTCCGATTACGTCATTTTACTTACCCCTACTTTATGTTATTTACAAGCCTTAGCCGATTAACGGGCCTACTTGCGCATCGTATTCAATTTCTTTACGATCCTGTCATTTTAAGCACCTTAGCCGATCGGGGCCTACTTGCCGCCTCTACAGGCCGGCGTTCATTTAGTTCTTTACATTTTCGTTATTTAAAGTGCCTTAGCCGTTTAGCAGGCCTACGTGCGCACTTATATTTATGCAATCATATTACAAACAATGAACGCTGGCTTGTAGAGGTGGCATGGGATCATCACTCCCGGTTTTTGAATTTAAGAAAATTTCCTTAAAAGTGAAAAATAAAATTGAACCAACAAAGGGGATTTAAATTAATTTTTGCGAGATAGATTTTTGAAGGGTTGGGTTATTTAGGCACATATAACCACTCGGGTCTTAGTACAACGGCAACCCCTAGTGGTGATAATCCGAAAAGTCCTAACCAACCTAGTACCTAAGAAAAGTGCTTGCACTTGAGGTATATCGTGTGAGTAACCTTCTCATTTCAAGCTAAAACCCAAGAAAAAAGATCGCGATAGTGAATCCAATTTGGCCTTAAACCCTTAGGTTCGGTGAGGAAGAGAGCGAATCATATAAACAGTCAATCCCCGGAAGCCTAGCTTCCACCAAAAGCCAGTTTGGAGACCCATTTCGAACTCAGGTTGCTGCTGTCATATAAACTGGAGAACCATTTTGCTCTGGTGCAAGTATTAATTGCGCCAATGCAAATAATCCCAAAAGTATATTGGCGCAACTATTAGATGCTCCAGCTTGGTTCTGAGCAGCACAAGTTCGAATCTGAGGCCTATTTCACCCCCCGGACTCCCGGATTAGTGTGTTTAGTGCCTCTATTTAGGCCTCGCAACTTTCGACACCCAATACGCCCTCACCGGTCAAAAGAAGGTGACTTTCTTCTTGATCCATTTTAGGGGATCAGGCTGTTTATATTGGTTTTCGTGCCTTCAATAGGTCGAGGGGTTTCTCATTGATTCTTTTGAAGCGCTTCAGAACCTTTGTCGCGGGACCTATTTAGGGTACGAGAGCCACCCGAAAAGGGAATTCAAAAGGCCCTGGAACCCTCATTTCTTTTTCACTTATAAAAATCTAAAAAAATTAAAAATTAAAAATAGGGTCTTGATTGGTGCCGGCACAACGGCATCAACGTACCCTCCGTCATCCCGTAGGGGAAGAAGAAGGAAGCTTTACGGGCCCCATTTGATGCATCCGTACCCAACCCGATACCGAGATATGTCGTGGGTCGTGGACCTAGCTTATGCCAATCCCGACTCATCCCCACCATATTCTCCAACCCATTCTCATACCGAAGAAGCTTTTAATTCCACCCCCCTCACCCATTCAACCCTCACCATAACCGGCCCGTTCGGTGCCCCCATTTTCTCTTCCACCATTTCCCAAAATACCCAAAGTCCAAATTTCTCATCATTTTCCCAAACCATGCCTTCATCCATGTCTATCTCCAACCCATCCCACTTTCCTTCCACACCCATTCAAAACCCATCCTCTACCCTAACCAATATGCCCTATTTTTCATCTGCCCAACCCGATCCATCCACATCCATCCACACCACATTGAATCCCCCACACCTCCCTCCATTTACCCAGGCCATGTCCATCTTTCCCAAAGCCATGACCAATTTTCCTCTCTCATTTCCCACTTTCATGCCCCATATATCCCCCCTTACATGCCCAATCCATCCACCAATGCCCCACTTCATTTCTCTAATCCACCCTATACCCCACTCCTCACCCGGGCCATGCCCGATTTTACCGAGGCCATGCCCAATTTTTCCTCTTCCCACATCCTATCCACACCCCTCCAACCATCAAATAGCCCATCTCCATCTGATCCTCCTTCTATGGCCATAATGGAGGAGATGTTTCACACCTACAATATGTGAAAGGCCTCCCAACACATCCCCTCTCATCCACACCACACACCCATGGATCCATCCCATACCCTAGCAAGCCTCCATGCCTCATTCCCTCATGACCCTCATCAACCCCCCATCATCGACACTACCCAAACCCCCACTACTCATATATCCCAAGGTCCAATGGCCCAAACCCCTGTTCCACACATGTCCCAAGGCCCCATGGCCCAAAACCCCATAACCCATACCTATCAAGGGCCCATGGCCCAGACCCATCAGGACCCAATGAGCTAGACCCTCCAAGGGCCCATGGCTCAGACCCATCAAGGTCTAATGGGTCATACTCATAAAGGGCCCATGGCCCAAACCCATCAATGGCCCATTACCCAAACCTATCATGACCAAGGCTTCATGGCCCAACCCTCCCAAGGCTTCATGGCCCATACCCAAGCCCATAACCTTGGAACCTCACACCAATACCCTTCACAATTTCTCCAAAATTTCACCCACTCACAACCTTCATACCCAGCTCAAACACATGCCTAACATCGACCCCAATTTACCCATACCCCTACATCCCAAAGTTAGCTTCAAACGTTTCCCCATACTCAATGGCCTCATCAGTCCCCACCCTAAAATCTAACTCCTACTCATCTCATCACCCAACAAACTTTCCCTCACCCACAATGGACTCACCCAACCCCCACTCATGCCATTCCCACCTAGTCTATGCAACACCAGCAAGAGAATTCTGCCCCCACTGCACACTATGTCGACCAGCAGTATGAAGAGGACGAGATTATTTACAATGGAGCCTATGCTGGGGCATTGACCAGCCTTAACCCTCCTACCATTTCCCACCCCCTAGTAGCACAAAGTGAAATCCAACCGACCGTCGAGGAAGTGGCCCCCATATCTAAGGAATCAGAGCAACTGAAAGAACAATTGGATAAAATACAGAAGCAGTTGATGAAAATGAGTAGTGCTGAAATCCACGCCACAGACTTCACAGATTTATATTTATTTGCTGAGGTCCCCTTACCTCCCAAATTTAAAATGTCAGCGTTTGACAAGTACAACAACACTGACAATCCTATTGCACACCTCAAATCCTACTATGGGAACATGTGCCAATATGGAAGGGACGTAAGACTGCTGATAAAAAAATTTCAAAAGAGTTTAACTGGTCCGACCTTGAGGTGGTTCACATCTTTAGAATCATCTATGATGAAAACATAGAAGGACTTAACGCACTTGTTCTAGGAACAATATGTCTATAATATTGACATCGAACCGCATAAGTCTGACTTAGCCCGGTTAAAGCAGAACCCAAATGAGACCTTCAACGATTATTTGGGGCGGTGGAGAGCACTAGCAGCTTAGGTCAGAAATAGGAAACCTGACGATGAGCAGATCGAAATGATTTCTAAGAATACTCTATCAGTAATCTCAGACTTTTTGGTGTATCAGCAGTAGTCCAGCTTTGATAATCTGGTAAGGAACGCCAATCGTTGTGAAGATGCCATCAAGGAGGGGCGCCTGAATAAAAATGTACCAAGTGGAACCAGTGGGGTCAGGAGGTTTTCAAAACAGAGGAACGATAAGAGAACCGGGGCCAACATCTAGAGCGTTGCCAATACCAGACCCAATAATAATGTAACCCCGTTTCAATTTCAAGCAGCGTAGTCAGCGTCAATCAGAACTTAGCATATGCAAAGAGCAGGGAATGAGCAAGGAATGCAGATGACTCCGGAACAAAGGAGAGCCCACTATGACTGAGTGTTTACACCCTTGGGACAATCATTAAGTGTACTTCTGCCTTTATTGGTAGAAAATGGATTAGTCACTATTCGTCAACCGCAACCTCCTCCTCACCCGATCCCAAAGAATTATGACCCTAATACCCACTATAATTTTCATCAAGGTCCGAGTCACCCAACTGATCGCTGCTTCCCATTAAAGCACATAATCCAAGATTTGATCGATGCTAAAAAAATTATTCCACCGACACCTTCTCAAGTAAACCAGCACTCAAATACCCATCAAATGTCGTTGCCCCCACATCCTATCAGAGGAGCAGATCCCAAACCCACCATCAGGATGGTAGAGGGATATGAGGGGGAGTTCAAGTTTGACCCATCAGACTACATCAGTGATCGGGAGAGCTATGTGGCACCATTGCCAAGGAACTGTGAAGAAAAGAATATTAGGGTGATTGAACCCCTGAATTTATCAGACTACTTTCCCAGCCCAACACCATAAGCCGAACCCTTAGATCTTAGGGTTTATTTTCCATCACCCACCCCTATCAGTTATGTGCATATAAATACATACCAACCATACACCACCACCACCGTTAATTACCCAATAGCCCATCATACCCCCGATCCCCCACCAACACCTATCAGCTACCAATGGCCTAATCTTACCTCTTTTCTCTCAGTGCCACCACCCTCAAGCTTCACCACCCCCATTTAGCCCAATTTTGCCACCCAACCAACTATCACTGAGGTAAATCAAGTGTTGCCCACACCTCCTGAGCCCGCAGTGCAAGTACGTCCTATACCAGCAGCTATACCATTTTAGATCTCGGGACCAACCTATGATCCTTATCAGGTCCCACTGAGTTATGAACAAATGGATATTAGCACTGGCAGCCACAGAGATGGAACAGTAGACTTCGTTACCCGATCTGGAAAGATCTCAAAGCAGCTAGAAGCACCAGCAGTAGCACAAGCCTAGCTAGAGGGGAAGAAGGATAGCACAGTGAATTCTTTCGAGAAAATGAGTCGAGAACATATCTTGGAGACTCAACTGAGAAGAATGTCTGCCCATATTGTTGTATGGGAGCTATTGATGGCATCCCCACTCTATTTCCAATCATTAATTGGGGCATTAAAGAATGCGCATGTGTCACTCCAGGTTAGCCTAGATGAAGTTGGGTAAATAATTGGTCAAGTGATGGCTCCAAATGTCATTTCTTTTCTGATGCCGATTTACCTAAGAAAGGAGGTAGTCACTCAAAATCTTTGAATAAAATCATTGAGTCCGAAAATATAATTATCCCCTAGTGTTGATCGATAATGGGTCTGTATTAAATATATGCCTGCTGAGAACCGCTATCAAGATTAGGGTTGATCCTTGCATGCTAAGGCCCACGAGAACTAGCGTAAGAGGTTTCGATAGCACACGAAGAGAAATAATAAGAGAAGTTGATCTTGAGCTATTGATTAAGCCAATGACCTTCTCCATCTTGTTTCAAGAGATGGACATCAAATCCTCATTTAATCAGTTGTTGGGGCGCCCGTGGCTACATGAAGTCGGAGCTATACCCTCCACACTGTACCAGAAACTCAAATTAGTATCTGGGCATACAATCATCACAATCATTGGTGAAGGGCACAGTGAGAAAGAAAAGGCCACCAACACCATTGAAAGCCCAATGTGCTGGATGTACCGCACATCGCAGTGGACATCGACTTCCATAGTTTCGAATACAAGGTGTCAACGATACTCTCGGAGCCCCTCGAGGGCATCGTTCCAAGAATCGGAGGAGGAATGGTAGCGGCAGTAGCTATGCTCCAAAAGTGAGGCTAAGGGCGGTCAAAAAGTTAGGTTCAGGTTAGGTTACAAGCGTACAGAAGAAGATGTGCAGGAAGCTAAGGAGAAAGCCTGTGCAACGACAGCTGCAAAAGTTAGGGGCATCCACATAGAGAAGAAACCCCGTCCCAGGTTACATATCAAAAATTCATTTGTGAGTGTTGTGGTTGTGAAGATTGACAAAAATGGGGTAACCTGCTTAACCCCACACAAGCCTACAACACCAGTTCACCCTACCAATCCCCACATCACCCTTCCTAGCCTGGAGATAAACTTGGCTGCCTTATCCCTCTTTGAGGAGCAACGACCCGTACCTGAACAAAATCTCCCTGTGGTAAATCACTTCAAAACTGTGTTAATGTTTTAGGATATCATCTCAGAGGAAATGAGGATCAGCATAATAGAGGTTGACTCCGAAGAGCCGTATCAGTTAGCACCCTCCATCCAAATATTTAAAGGAGCAGCCTCTCAGGTACGTAAATGGGCATCTTTACTCCAAACCTTGGAAGCGGAGAGTGGCCTAACATTTGGCACCAGTTTCTAAAAAAAAATAACCTATAAAAAGTGAGATAAGCCCTTGATAGGCAATACCATATTGATACATAGACTCGTGCTGCCAAGAGTCCATCTCTAAAGAAAATAAAATTTCTAAAAATATTAAAACAATACAAAGTTCAAAAATATCTTCGTTTAAAGCTCCAAATAGCGACGTCTCGGCTTCTTGTATTTCCTGTAAAAATACAAGAAGAGGTAAGAGTTACAAGTCTTGATGAGGATATCCCTTTAGAGGAGCTCCCCAATGAGCTCCTTGACTGACTTGTCGAATTTGAGCATGTCCCTACCCCCATTGTCGTAGAAATTGAGGACGTTAATCTAGGAACTGAGGAGATTCCCCGAATTACCAAAATCGAAACGTTGCTATCTCCCGAAGAAAGAAAAAGCATGATCGACTTCCTTCGGTCTTACTAAGACATTTTTGCCTGGTCGTACGAGGACATGCCTGGGCTGAACACCGATTTGGTCGAGCATGAGTTGCCTCTCTACCTAGATATGAAGCCGGTCAAGTAGAAGCTGAGACGTCTCCGACCCGAGTGGATGTTAAAAGTCAAAGACGAGGTCATTAAGCAGTATGACGCAGGGTTTATCATGGTATCCAAATACTCGCAGTGGCTAGCCAATATTGTGCCTGTACTGAAGAAGGATGGAAAGGTCCGCATATATATCGATTTCCATAATTTGAATAGAACGAGCCCGAAGGACGATTTCCCATTGCCACACATTGACATCTTGGTCGATAACACTGCTAAGCACGGGATGCTTTCTTTTATGGACGAATTCTCATAATTCAATCAGATTAAGATGGCAGAGGCAGATCGAGAGAAGATGACATTCATCACTCCTTGGGGGACCTTTTACTACCGAGTCATGCCATTTAGGCTGAAGAATATCGGTACAACATACCAAAGAGCTATGATTGCGTTGTTTCACGACATGATGCACCGAGAAATTGAAGTGTATGTCAATGAAATGATAGCCAAGTCATCTGAGCGAAGCGATCACTTGGTAAACCTCCAGAAGCTGTTAGAAAGACTGAGAAAGTACAAGTTACGTCTAAATCCACAGAAGTGCACATTTGGTGCTATGTCCGAAAAATTGTTGGGATTCACCTTCAGCAGGAGAGGGATCGAGGTCGACCCAATCAAAGTTAAAGTGATCACCTAAATGCCGCCACCGTCTATTGAGAATGAAGTTAGAGGGTTCTTAGGCAGAATACAGTATATCAGTCGGTTTATTGCACAGCTAACTCCAATCTGCATGCCGATCTTCAAACTGTAAAGAAAGAACTCGCCCGTTGAATGGAACGATGATTGTCAGGTAGCATTCGATAAAATCAAAAGCTACCTCCTTAACCCACCTGTGTTAGCACCACTCGAGTCGGGGAGACCACCCTTGATGTATCTCTCCACGACGTAAGTTTCGATGGGATGTGTCTTAGGGCAGTATGACGAGACGAAAAGAAGAGAGCAGGCCATCTACTATCTGAGCAAGAAATTTACTGATTATTAGACGCGTTATTCTCATCTGGAGAAAGCATGCCAGACTCTTGTGTGGCTACTCAGAGGCTCCGCCATTACTTGTTATCCCAAGCTATTCTACTTTTTGCCCGAATGGACCCGTTGAAGTACTTTTTTGAGAAGCCGACTCTTAATGGACGAATCGCACGATGGTAGCTTTTATTGTCTGAGTTTGATATCACGTATGTTACTTAGAAGTTGATCAAGGGGCAGACACTCGCCGATCATCTTGCCGACAATCCTTTACCAGATTATGATCCTTTGAGAACTGAGTTCTTCGATGAAGACATCATGTTCATGACGGAAGACAATACAGAAGAAGCAAAAGAATCTTGGGTAATACACTTTGACGGGACAGCATATGCCGAAGGTCAGGGAGTTGGTCCCATTATGATTTCACCGAAAGGATCCCATATACCAGTCTCTATCAAGCTTAATTTCTCTTACACTAAAAACACGGCCGAGTACGAAGCTTGTGTCGCTGATTTGCAAGCTACTCTCGATCTGAACATAACTCACCTCCGAGTATTTGGCGATTCGCAGTTAATCATATGCCAAACGAATGGAATTGAAAAAAAAAAGATGAGAAACTGATCCCTTACCATGAGCACCTCGAGGATCTAATAGTTTGTTTCGAAGACGTGACATTCTCATATGTCCCCCGGATAAGGAATCTCTTTGTCGACGCATTAGCCACTTTGGCGTCAATGATAGAAATCCCATATGGCGCCGAGATGAAGCCGATCATGATCGAGCAAAGGAATGAGTCGGCCTTCTCCCTCCAGATTGAGGAACCTACAAAGCCTAATAATGAGTCACCTTGGTTCTCAGATATCATGAATTTTCTCGAGACATTAACTTTCCCTGAGGGTACGTCTTAGACGGATAGACGAACCATTCAACGTTTAGCGGCAGACTACGTCATTTGTGGGGAATTCCTTTACAAGTGATCGTATAACACTATTTTGCTCAAGTGCCTTACAAAAAGTGAAGCGATCAACATCATGAAAGGGATCCACGAGGGAGTATGCGGTGCCCATGTCAGTGGTCACATTCTTGCTAAGAAAGTTCTCCGGCAGGGATACTTTTGGACCACTATGGAATCGGATTGTTGCAATCATATTCAGAAATGCTATAAGTGTCAGGAACACTCCAGTCTGATACACGCTCATGCCATCGATCTTCCCTGCATGACCACTCCTTGGCCATTTACTACCTGAGACCTTGACGTCATCGGAATGATTAGTCCAAAAGCATCAAAAGGACATCGATTCTTCCTCGTCGCCATTGAATACTTCACCAAATGGGCAGAAGCAGCATCATACGCCAACATCACGACCAGTCATGTCAAGAAGTTTCTAAAAAATAATATTATGTGTCGATTTGGAGTACTTAAGGATATTATCACGGACAACGGCACGAACTTTGCGAATAAGCGTATTCGAGCCTTCTGCGAGCAATACAAAATCAAGCACCAATGCTCGTCACCTTATCGGCCTCAAACTAATGGAGCCGTAGAAGCTGCTAATAAGATGGTCGTCTGCATCCTAGAGAAAATGGACATCACTTATTGAGATTAGAGCGAACTGCTGCCATTCGCTTTATGGGCCTACAGAACGTCGATTCGTACCGCTACGGGGGCAATACCATTCTCCCTTGTGTATGGAACTGAGGTTGTCCTACCAATAGAGGTTGAAGTACCCTCGCTCTGAATCCTCATGGAATCAGGCTTACCCAAAGCAGAGAGAGAGAGATCCCGCTTTGAATAATTGAATCTACTGGATGAGAAATGACTCCTGGCCTTGTGTCATACTCAAGTTTATTTGGGGTGAATCGCACACGCTTATAATAAACATGTCCGCGGTCGAGATCTGAAGGTAGGAGACACTGTACTAAAGAAGGTCTTCCCATCCCTCCACGCCGATACGAGAGGAAAATTTAAGCCGAACTGGGAAGGACCTTACGTCGTTCGAGAAGTGCCGTCGGGTACCCCATCCGCCTCGCCACCATGGACGAAGATCATCTTCCTGAGCTCCTCAATGCTGGATACGTTCGACGGTTTTACTCTTAGTCTATTGCGATAAGGTAAGTATTGGTGAAACAGATGCGTGACTGCTTAAGAATCACTCAAAAGAGGCCATCATTTCAAGCACCATAGCCAAAAAGCATCCCTAAGAATGATGATATCCTTTGCTACCCCATTTGAGCCCGGGCCTTTCTTTCAATAAATCCCTTCCCTAAAAAAAATATGTACATATACAAAAAAAAGGGAAGTAAAGTTACCATCAAAATTTTAAAAAAAATGGACAAGCCAAACCTCAAAAAGAGATAAAACAAAGAAAAAATAAAAAATATATAGAAGAATTATGGGGCATGTACAGTAAAATCTCCCAAGGAAGGAAGGATGTTGTGAAAAACTGAAGCTATATCAAGAAAACCCTCTTTAGCCCAGCATACCTTCAAATCCTAACCTGACCCATGACCAAGCTACACCCTGAAGAAAGCCCCCTTTTTTAGGTTCACAAGTAGTCATAGTATTTGTTAAGTCAACATAAGCCAAGTTGTGAGACGACACCAGAACCCCATCCGACCGACTATGACAGAATCGACGTCTATGTCTCAGCTTTTGAGAAAATGAAATAAAAAGTAAAAAATAAAATAAAAATACAAGCTCAAAGCGAGATGGACGTGGTGAAAACTCGAAAGGGCGCTACTGGTAAAAACAGCGAGTTTGTGCAGACTAGGTGAAAACCCGAAAGGGCGCTTGGGGTAAGAGAGCTAAACCCATAGACGTGATGAAAATTCGAAAGGGCACCATGAGTAAAAAGAGGGCAAAAAGGGGCATGACGAACCCACCTTGGGCATTGTGAGTAAAAGAGTTTTAAAAGAAAAAGATTAAAAAGAAAGGTTTGAATTGATGGATAACATTAATGTTGGAGGAACCCTCTTGGTAACTCTCCTTGATCCCCTTTTTCGACTGGGCCGCTCATGTTAACTCGAATCGAGCCCCGACCAGAATTGTCTTTGTGAAACTACTTCGTCAAACATATAACCCAAGTTAAGAAGGAAGGTTTGACTCAATCCAAGGGGATTAACGTTCCAGTCTTGGTAAAGCGGCAGAAACTCACTCAGATCTGACCATTTAAAAGGGGGTTCGACCATGCTCAAAAGGGGACTCGAGACGTCATCCGGTGATTGAGGCATTCAAACCAAACAAAAAGAGAATAAAGAGCAAGGCGAAAAGCCCTCTTTGTAAAAGGGACCCATTAATCAAAAATAAAAAAATAAAAAAGAGAAGTCTTTATAAATATAATAGATTTTCCTTTTTCATTTACAAATGCACCGCTTACATCATATCCCAAAAAATAGTCGGTGTGATGCCTAGCTTTCTTTCTTTCTTTTTATAAAAAGCAGAAAAAAATAAAAAACAAAAAGAAAATATGTATATCCAAAAGTGTGTATCTATAAAAGGATTTTTTACACCTCTTTTTGGTGTATCTGATTTATGCAAAAAGTTATATGTGTAGGAAGGAATCAACGGCCCAGCTCGCGCTTCAAAGCACTAATCTCAGCGCCAAAACCATCCTCCCAGACATTCTGCTCGGTCAACCAACGACCATGCAAACTCTTATACCTCATCTGTGGCTCCAAGGGCAACACTTAAAGATCCTTTCAGACGAAGGACCTCACTCTTTGCTATCCCTGCTCTAACTTTCTCTTGTACCAAAAGTTCGTACATGACCCTCTTCTCATCAGTCAACAACTCAATACGGGCTTGGAGCGCCGTCTCTTTCTTCGGCCAGGGGCTTCCCATGTCAATACTCTCTGTCTGATCCAGACGATCAACAATAGGCTACTCAGCTAATAGCCAAGTCTCATACTCAAGGAAAGACTGAACTGAATCTCCCTACTCCATATCACACATCAACGTCGACTGACGCATCTCCCAAAGAGAAGCAATCCGATCTATGTCCCCAGAGGACCCCCTAGAAAAGATCAAGTCACATAGAGGGGGCTTTGTCTTACAAGGCACCTGCTGAGAATAGCGTAACTGACGCAACACTCTGAATGGGAAATAGAAGGTGCTGCCAATCAATCCTAGGAGGGTGATGCCCTCATGGTCTCTAGAACGAACTATGGGAAAGGTCCGATCCAACCAAGGAAGCCTCCATGTCAGCTCGGCGTAGGTCAACCAAAGCTTCAAAGCTGACGAGTTACCCTGCGAAAGCAAGTGACACCTACCGAAAAAGCATTGATTGGTGTCGAAATGTGACTATATTTCGTACCTTAATTTCTATATTTAGCTATCTGATAAAAGCATCTGATGGCTGTTATATAGTTTTAGTGATTGCCGATGTTTTTGACGTTGGATCTTCAAAGAGCATAAAAGAGAATAATTAAAGGTTATATAGGAACAGTAGACCAAGAGGTCAACAGAAGCATCAAAATCCGTGAAAGCAAGTTATTGGCTTAAGCATCTATCAGAAGAAGGAAGTCCTTACCCCTATGTGTCAATTGATTGAGAACCATTCTCAATCGATTGACCATAAAGACATCTTTTCCCTCTACTTAAAATTCGAATTCGAATTTTGAAAAATTTAGAGTTAATCGATTGAGAAAAGATTCTCAATCGATTGAGATTGTTATGAAAGTTGTCTTACTGGCTCTTATAAAAATAAAGCTACGGCTTTGTTTTGAGGGCTCTCTCTTTTTAGGTTATATTTTTTTAGGATTATTCTCTCTTTCAGTCTCTCTTTTCTCCTTTAGGATTTTTTTCTCTGGGTAGATTGTATTTAGGTTTTTACAGTTCTTTTCTTTTACAGTTTGTGGGATCATAGATTATATTTAGAAAAAATATTATAAAGAGATTTTTGGTGATAAATAAAAAGTGTATATTTAAGAAAATGGCTTCGAGTTTACAACAAGATCGCACACCAAGGATGAGCGGCTAAAATATTTGTTCAAGGAGGATACGATCCTCAGATAAGTAATATTTTTATTATTAACTCTACAATTTCTTAGTTTCATCATGGAATCATTTTGCTAAAAAGTGTGTTTAATTGAATATCTTTTGAATACTTTATTATGACCATTGACCGTGATTATCAATGACCATAATCTCTAGATCTTTACCTGCAGGCCGATCTAGGCTGCAGAGTGATTATTTGCTCATTGTCGTGATTTAAGAATTTTGAGATACACTATATTTTTTATATGATTCATATCGCAATGATAGGCTGAGTCATCATTTTTAGATAGGGTATGCCGGATTGATGATCACATTTTCTTACGATTCATTTTTCTTTAAGATAAATGATGGTGTGATTGATGTCTTATGGAATTGTAGGTGTAATGGTAGAAAAGTTATAAATCTGGGATAGCAAATCCCTTGATCATTCCTTTAAGTTGTCCTTTTATTTATTGGAATTTATTCTTGCTTAGATTACTTCTCTCTTATTGCATTTAGAATAGTGTGATAATTGTTTGGCAAATCGAACTCCCTGCCTTGGTACTTCCTTGGGTGTCTTTTTCTCTTCAAGAATTAATTAAATTTCACGTTTTCTTATGAGTACGACACCCTTGATTTCACTGTGCTACAACCGATCTTGTGCACTTGCAAGGGTACATTTTAAAATCGATCAAGCATCGAGCGGTCTCACCTCGGGCAATATAAAAGTGTAGCATGGGCCCCAAGACAAAAAGATGCTCGCCCAACCAGACCTGAAGCAGCAATGAAAATCCCCTGAGGCTCTCCACCTTACCCAGAGCAAACGCATCAAGGCACTGGTATAATTCAGCAAGGACCGGGTGCATCACCGATTGGCCCTCTACCAACTCAATCAAGACATCACAAAGAGCCGGAGAGAAGCTCTCTCCCCCGATAAAGAAATGGAGTTCCGAAATGAGACTCAGAGCAAAGGCTTTCGCATTAAAGATATTCCTAATCGGCAATTTTTCAAGACTTTCATCACCGAAAAATTCTTTGAGGAATTTGATCGAACACCTTGTGGGCCGCCCAACGAAACTTTTTTCGTACTCAAACTTCTTCAAACCGAGGATAAGGTAAATAGATTTGGAGTAGCCCGACTTCGGCATGATTCTTGCGAGGCCTTTGTGAGGCTTCAAACCGAATAAGTTGGATAGCTCCTCAAGGGTGGGAATTAGCTCCCGCTTCCTAAAACAGAACACATGAGCACTTGTATCCCAAAGAGAGGCTGTCGCGTGAAGTAGGTCCCGTCGTAGAGGAACCTCAAGGAAGAGGGGAAGACGTGAGAGCCCGAGCCGCTCAAGTTCGACGAGCTCACTCTCATTCAAGCTCTCATGCCAACTTTTAAGAAAATTGGGCCCCATGCCCAAAGAAAGGGGTAAATTGGTCCCAAGTAATCCATGTAAGGGAGGATTGGAAAGCGGGTCCATAGACATAAAGATCTTTCAAGAATATAAATTTAATGTATGTTGATGGACCCGCCCTTGGGAAAGCAAGGAAAGAAAAAATCAGTCAAAAAGAAAAGAGAGAATTTGGGCTGTCTCGGGCATATAAGGCCCCACAGCTCCCCAAGCTAAAGTTGGCGAAACTATTAGTTGTGCCAGTGCAAATTGTCCTCAATTTAAGCCTGGCGCAACTAATAGTTGTGCCAGCACAAAATGGCCCCCCTTATGCCTTTTTGAGCTGATTTGGGGATTTTGTGGGCCTTTGATGGTCCCCTTGACCCTTTAACCTGATTCACCTGATTTATGCTAAGAAGGTATTCAAACATGAAAAGATTAAAAGGGCACCCAACTCTAAAAAAGTTTGACCTTTTTGTGCAGGAGAAACCCGCACCCAGGCAGGCAACCTCAAGGGCTACTCTCATGAGCAATCACCAAGATTATCCTGCAAACAGTCGGATATATACAAGAAAAGGGATAACATGCAATCAAAGGAATAGCGCTAAATATTTCTAAACAGAAAAATCATAAAAAATGCCACAATCATCCATCACAATCTGTTTAAAACATCCCAAAAATGTGCTAAAATGTTTGAATTGTGCAAAATATAGAAACTAGGGCCAAATCTTTGTTGGCGCCTTTGGACTTCTTCCGCCGATGTGAGGAGCCCTGGTAAGTCCGCATATCTCCCACCCGAGACCATGCCTGGGAAATCCTGCTAAGCAAGGATCGCGACTCCTTGGTGTGTGTGCGCTGCAAGTCATAGTTAAAGTCAGAGATCAGGATCAATTAAGGAATAAAAGATAGTAGAACCAATGAAAAAACGGAGTAGCAAGATACTCACCACCTCCACGTCCTGGAGCTCTGCGATATTATGGTAATACGCTGCATGCTCCATAGCCAAGTCGAAGTTTTGCATTCAGAGGGATAAGATGTCAATTACTGGGGCAATTACAAGACTAGTAATAAATGCATGCATTGATCAAATGAGCCAAGATAAGGGAAGAATGATCGTAAGAGGGCTTACCCCTGGAACCACCTAATGAGGAGGAACCTGGGTCGCTTCAGCTAAGATACGTGCCTGCTTATCCACATCGGTACACAGGCCCGAGAGAAAGCTATCGTCCAGGCATCGAAAGGTCTCATAGATCACAGGCGGATCACCACCAGGGGCACCAGCATGAGAGGTACTCGATAGACCAGCTCCCGAAGAACCCTCACCCGAGGGACCCGCGTTGGAAGGGACAACACCTAAAGGACTTGCCCCTCAAGTATTAGCGGCACCCGCCACCACTCCACCTCCATCATACGAGTCATCCCCTTGAGCAAACTGTGAATAAAATATAAATCTGCTCAAAGGAACAAAGGCTGAATTAAAACAAAAGGAAGAAAGGAGAATTACCTGGCCGCGCGGGCTATCGAATTCAAGGAAATTGGCGCAAGGGACGAAGCGCGGCAAGATGAACCGATACGGCAGACACTCATACCATATATGATAATCTCAGGGCACAAGAAGGGCATTGATAGGGAGCCCATTATTGAGGAAGGCCGTTGTGAGCTCCTCAATGCTACCAACATGATCCAAAACGTCTGCGGGTGGGTCCATGGGTATAGCATGATAGCCCTGGTACTGGTGCACCACCCGCTCCCCTAGGTAGTACGCCTTGGCCCACGCTCCATAAAAGAAAACAATGCGGCGGTTGTTGAATAGTCATGATGGGCCTATGGCTGCCTAGTTTCAGAAAATGGGCATGAGGTACGAGTCATGGAGGATCTGTCCAAGTCAAGAGGTGGCCAGTCAACCAGACATATAGCATAATAAATCAGGGAGAATTTTCGAACTTGAATAAATGAGTTGAAAAGGGCTTTACCTACCCTAGGACCATCAGGTCGAGTTGAGACCTCAAGCCCATCTCTAGGTGCTTCATGCCCACGTCGCGGTGTCGGGCTTGGTTCCAGTTGCTGAGAAGAGGGTAGGTGTATGCATCCAAGTGGAGAAGCGGGTGCCCAGGATAAAAGTGGTGGTAACCCCATACCTAAGAAGAGCAATGCACAAAAGAATAAGTCAGTAGCATAAAAGACCATTCAAATAAAACTGACGAAAGCAAAGGAGTTAGGGATTACCTCCAATGCCGCCCAAAAGCCGACAACAGATTTGGAATCCCCGGTGGTAACCCGAGCTACGCCATACATCAACCACGCGTATCCAGCCCCGCCCCAGTCGTACTTATGGACATCACCCCAGTTGTCCATACTGGTCAGCAATCCTAAGCTGACTCGACCACCGCTCGCATTGGTAAAGAGGGTCTTACCTAGCAGGTGCAGGAGAGTGATGCGGGCCAGGATGAACACCCGCTCAAGCGTAATATAAAGCACCCTATCTGGCTGGCCCAGATCCACCAACTCATCTACCACGAACAAGTTAGATAGCCAACCCATCTTAACCTCAGTGTCATGCATCTGCCCACGAGGGGGATACGCTCCTATCATTCGGTTGATGTCCTCTTTGCTCGGCACCGTGAGACTGGATATTGGTATGCCCTCCACCCTGATGCCAGTAGTCATCACCCAATCTACGGGCATGAGCGCCATCTCGACATAAGGCATGTGGAAGGTCATGGTCTTGGGATGAAACTGCTCTATCAGTGCCTTCAGATATGCGACATCGACTCTCATAGGGGGCAAGACAAAAACTTCCCAAAGCCCATCTGCGCTAGTAAGAACTTCACCACGGGGGGACATAGAGGTAGAAATCATGAAAATCCAGCCAACCCTCGCGGAACACGATAGGGGGCAAGTCCCGCATCCAAAAAAAGAAAAATGCATCAGATCTTGGAAATAAAGAAAAGCTGCACAAAGAAAGAAAGAATTGAACCTATCTTTTACCTTTCCCGCTATGCCGAAATTTGATATGTGAATGTACTGTTGGTGGAGGGGGCCAACTTGGGCGGCCTCACCCTGCATTTGGAGCCAAGGACCCGCCTTACGATCCACCACAAAAAATGGCTCCCCCCGCGGACCATAGACTACCTCGGGCCTCTCCTCGTGGCTCTCCTCAGGCACATATTTTTCGTCGGCGGACATTCTAGGGCAACAGAAAACAATCACATCATAACATATCAGTGATAAAGAATTATTTTTTATGCTACACGCCAATGAAAGGTAAATATGCTCACCCTCTTTCTGTTCATTGTCATAAAATGAAGATATACATAAAAAAATATATCTCTTTTAGATTGAAAATACAAAAAAATCCCTTCCCTTTTATTTCCAAAAGTAAAATAAAACAAACTTCCCATTTTCCATGTTTAAAAATGAAGCGAGTTAAAACGAAAAAAATCATCATCATTTCTTAATGCTTTTAAAAAAATCAAAAATCAAAGAAAAAGTCTTTCTTTTATGATTAGAAGAGCAAAAACAAAAAATCCTTGCTTTATGTTCCTTAAAAAAAAAAAGAACAAAAAAAAAGAGGAGAAGTCTCATCTTTCTAGGTCCTTCTTTTATGTTTAGAAAAACAAAAAAAAATCGCTTCCTTATGCTCCTAAAATCAAAAACCAAAAATAGAAGAGCCTTTCTTTTATAAAAACAAAAACTACAAAAAAATTGTAGTTTATGCCCATAAAATTAAAAAAACCAACACAAAAATAATAAATAATAGTAAGTCAATGCCTTAGTTAGTTTTCAAAACAACAAAAAATATATAAAATCCCTCGTTTTCTTAATTTTAAGAGAAGTCAAAAATCATTTTTCTTAAATAAATTAAAAAAAAAAAGAAATCGAAAATCCTTTTTTTTTTTTTTTTCATTTTTTCCTAATTTAGTGTTCAAAATATATATATATAATAAAAGAGCAAAAATCCATTACTTTATATGCAAAATAAAAATAAACAAAAAACAAACAAAATAAAAACCATTAAACCATTCTATATACACAAATAAAAAAAAAAAATATATATATATATATTAGGCACCAATAAATCCAAAAAATAATAAAAATAGGGTATTGCTCACAAGAAATCATCTACACATCATTAATATACATAAACCATTACTCATCAAGGAATGCAAGATGATTATCATATTTGTAAGAAAAAGTAAGAAAAATTAAGAAAAATGAGTTTTAAATGGTTACCTTGTGAAGAAGAAAGGGTCTTTGATCTAGCGTGAATCGGGCAATCAAACGGCACGAGCGAATGCCAACAATGGGGCACGCGTAGAGGCGATGTAAAGGAACCCTAGGGAAGATCCAGTTTTCGATTTAGAGAGGGGGAAGAGAGCAATTTTGAAAAAACACGCTGACTACCGGAACTCGGGCTGTTTAAATTTGAAACGCAGGCATACGTGGTGCAACTATTAGTTGCGCCAGGCCATTTTGAGCCTCCTTTTGGCTTGGCGCAACTAATAGTTGCACCAGCTACTTATAAGCAGGTCTTTAGGCCTGGCGCGGGTCAGATACGTAACTCGGTCCCCCCCTCTCGCTATTTTGTTTCTCCCGGCTGATGCACTCGCCCCCCGAATGGTGTGTCGATCCTCATTCAACTTACTCGGGAAGCCGTGCTAAGAATAAAATAGACCGAGAGCAATAGGTGTCCCGATCTTGCATAAAAAATTGTAAAAAAGACTAAAAAATGATAAAAAATCCTTATAGAAAAAGCTAAAAATGATAGAATAATTCACATAAAATAATAGTTCTAAAAAAAAAATCAGAAAAATCCCATAAAATGATAGCTTTAAAAGACCAAAAAATCATATAAAATAAAAACTTGAAAATCTAAAAATCAACAAAAAAGATAAAGAAATTCCCAAAAAAAAATTCTTATAAAATGATAGAAGTAATAAAGTAATAAAATCACATGAAATGATAACTTAAAAATTAAAAAAAAATCACATAAAATGATAAAAAATCAAAAAATCACATAAAATGATAAAAACAAAGAATGTAAAAAGTTCTCTACATAAAATAACAAAGATATATGTTTTGAGAAGACAACACGCTCTCCCAAAAAGCGTTATGACATCTATTCGCTCCGTTCGGATAGTCGTGCTATATAAACTTCAAGATTAATGGGTTCGCTCAAAGACCTCAAACCTTGCTTCAAGCAGGGACACCCGTGACTAGTTAAATGAGGCGGTTTATGCCTCATGTGATTGGACGCACACGCGTGTTCCATGTAGTGAAATATGAATCTTTTATCTGCAATGCAGCTATGCCATATCAATGTCCTAAGTCTAAAGGTTCGTCTTGGATTTTTGGATCATACTTCGAAGTAGGAGCAATTGTGAGCAACGGTACTGTTGGCGGATTCATATGAAAGTGAGTGTTTAACTTAAGATTCATTACAAGCTATTTCGGAGGTGTGGACTCTCGGTTTGTGCAATCTGGGCGTATTCCCTATGGGGTTTGAGGTCTGGGTGACTCTGTTATGAAATAGATCAATTGTTGATTGAAACCAACCTGTTGAAAATGAAACTACATGTCAACCAAACTATGTGTAAACATGAATGCAGAAGGGTTCATTTCCCTTTATTTTCGCAGGCTTAAAACTTGTATTGGCACGGTATCCCTGTAAAATGTACGCCTTGCATCTGGGTATCCGTAGGATGGTCATTTATTCTCGTAAATTATACCCGGACGGGATCTGGGTCGAGACTTCCATCGCCTTTATGGCTTATCGTCCCTAATGGGTGCATATTTATACATAGTTAATTGATTTATAAGATCATTGTTGGCAAAGGCCGGGATTGGATGCCCTCTTGAGGGCACCCAATTTTAGCCAGATCTGTTCTGTGTCATTTAAGGTTGGATACTCAGGGTCACGATGATCCGGGGCACGTTGGCAAAACAGTACGCCCTCCTAAAAAACATTGCGACATTTATTCACTTCGCTCAAGTAGTCATGCTAAATAAATTTTGGGATCAATGGGTTTGCCTAAAGACCTTGAACCTTGCTACGAGCAGGGAACCCGTGACCAGTCAGATGAGGCGGTAAATGCCTCACCTGATTGGACACAAACTGTGGAACCTTGCGTATTTGCATTGTGTCTATCTTTGAATGTGCGTCGATCACCCTCCTTACTTACAAAGCTGTTGTATTCAGAATGAATATTGAATATCAAAATCTTCCAAAACATCTCGAGAAGCGACCATTTTTCCCAGCTATTGGGCTTTCGCAACTCATTTTCCATCTCGGTTATGCCCAATAATGTCGCTAAGCGCTTGGGAACCGATTACCTTGAGAAACGACTATTTTTTTCGACATACAGGGCTTTCATTTTCTCACCATAATACTCATCTGATGTTTGAAGTTCGTTATGAATGCAGCGGACCCGTCAGTAATGTCTTAGGCCTCTTTGGATGTCTCTTGCCTTTGGCATTCGATCATTAGTGATCGGATACCAAAGAGGGGCATCTGTAGACACCCCAATTTGGCCCAAGGCCCGACCGAAACATATTTCAAGAGAGGCGTGTCTCTGAACTTTTAATGGCATGTATGGAACCCTTAGAAACCCTTTCAAGACCTTAGGAGCTATCCCAAACCCTTAGGAATCACCCTAGATCCCTTAAGAACCTTCCTGAACCCTTAGAAACCAATCCTGACCCTTAGAACCCATCCTAGACCTAAACCTAGCTTTCCCAAGCAATGGATGAAGAGGGGTACGGTGGGACTAGCTGTGACCTTCTATTGCGATCGAATTTCACACCATTGAAAAGTAGAAGTCCTCAGCTTTCCAACGGGTGAAGAATCACCCCAATCGGAGCAGTGTACAAAAATATATTACATCCAGGTGAATTTGGCGCAACTAATAGTTGCGCCACTATATGGGTCCCAAGTAGGCAACCAACTTCCTGTGCAATCGTTCACATTTGTTTTCTTTGTGCATATACTTGGCACACCTAATAGTTGCGCCAGGCATATGAACAGTAACTATATATTTTTACCTCGAAAATTGAGATTGAGGTTTGACTTGTTGACCATCTTAACCTTTGGGGTGTGTTTTGCTAGTTCTGTTACACCCATTTACTATCTATGTGCAACTCCTTAAGTGGTTTAAAGCCTCACCCTGTCATCCACCATTGGAGCACCTTCTCACATTTTTCAAGGCTCCAAAAATCTTAGGAAACCTTAGATGGCCCATTACCTAATTATTAATCCCAATTAGCCTATAAGCACCCTCCTAACCTCTCTTTTTCCTATAAATAGAGAGGCACCCCCCTTGCAAATGACTTGAAAATTTTTACAATTAAGAGATTAAGGAATCCCTTCTCTCTCTCTCTCTCTCTCTCTCTCTCTCTCCTCTACTGTACCATTCTCATACAAATTTTAGAATTCTAAAAATCCCTTTAGACCTTAGCATTTCACCCATAAGCTCTAGGTTAGAGGTGTGCTACCCCCAAGCCTCCCCTCTCTACCTCTTAGCCAGCAAGCCTTAGGAGTTAGAACTTCATTCCATGCCATACAAGCCTTCAAAAGCTTACCGAACTAAGCCAACGCAAGGCTCCTCAGTGGTGCAACAAGGGCCCGAGAGCTCCAGCTCTCTCCTCTATTTCTCTACCTTCTCGGTTATTCCTCCATCCTACCATTTATGCCATTACACCGCTGAATTTTCAGTAGAAACAAAGGGAACAAATAGGATTTTAAGACCCATTTGGAAAAAAGGAAGTTATTTTATTTTCTTTTATATTATTTTTGTTTTGGCTATTAGTAGAGACCGCGTTAAGTGGGTTGATTGGGTCCCTAACACCTTCCCAATCGATAGCCGAAGCCCCTACCCAGAGCCTGGCGTAGACAGGATTTATAGTCATATTTGTAGCACTTTAGTGCTTATAAAAATGATCTAGGTTTCCTGGGACACCAAATGCTCCAGGTGGCGACTCTATAATTTTCATTAGTGAGCGCATCGAATCCCATGGTTGCACACCTTCAAATCAGACAGACTAGATGGTGTTATCACGTGACATAGATCTCCAGAATATCAATTCTTACTTCTAAACTATGTGAAGGGATAACTTCTCGTGTGCAGTTAATGGCTCATGCAAATCTTTTACATCCAAGCTATGTAGATCATAGCCTTCAAATCAGACGGACTAGATGGTGTTATCATGTGACATAGATCCCCGGAATATCAATTCTTACTTCTAAACTATGAGAAGGGCTAACTTCTTGTGTGCAATTAATGGCTCATGCAAATTTTTTACATTTAAGCTCTGTAGATCATAGCCTTCAAATTAGACAAACTCGATGGTGTTATCACGTGACATAGATCTCCGAAATATCAATTCTTACTTCTAAACTATGTGAAGGGCTAACTTCTCGTGTACAATTAATGGCTCACTTTTTATGTGAGCCATTACTTGTAGACACAAAGCTAACTTGTGCACAATATTTTTTTATGTAAAAGAAAGACTAATAAAAAATTTGTTTTAAAGGTCATAACCTAAAATACCCTTTGGTCCCATATGAGACTGATCAGTTGCATAATAGATCAACTAACCTAGTCTCATTGACACTGACCAATCAATAGGACCGATCAATCATATATGAGGCCAACCATTCCATTAAAGGGCTCATATGAGACTGGCCAATTGCTCTTATAATGGAATAATTGGGCTCATATGAGACCAATTAATTGATCTTATAATGGATTGATTAGGCCCATATAAGACATAAGGGCATTTTTATTTCACAAACATGTAAAGTGAATTCCCTTTTGCTTCAGTTTAAAAAACAATAAAGAGAGAGTTTGTGACCTTAATAAGTAATAAAGGGAAGGTAAAACCTTATCGAGTAAAGTGAATAATAGGAGACCCTCTTATATATATATATATATAGCCATTACTTGCGTGGGGAAGTTAGCCCTTGCGCATAATTGAAAAGAAATACTTAATATTTAGGTGACATGTGTCATGTGAAAACACTATCTATGACATCTGTTTTGAAAGCTTTAATATAACGATCTAAGCTTCTATCATATGATTCATTCACCGCAGTCAACTGTTGAATCAAATAGTGGCTTTTAACTGCATTGAATCATATGATAAAGAATGTGATTCATGCAAATCTTTTACATCTAAGCTCTGTAGATCATAGCCTTCAAATTAGACAGAGTAGATGGTGTTATCACGTGACATAGATCCCCAGAATATCAATTCTTACTTCTAAACTATGTGAAGGGCTAACTTCTCGTGTGCAATTGATGGCTCACTTTTTATGGTAGCCATTACTTGCACACACAAAGCGTTGTGCACAATTTTTTTATTTATTTATGTAAAAGTAAGACTAAAAAAAACTTTGTTTAAAGGTCATAGCCTAAGAACTTTAATGACATCTGATTTGAAAGCTATAAATAGAGAGAGGGTTTACGACCCTAATAGGTAATAAATAGAAGGTAAAACCTTATCAAGTAAAATGAATAATAGGAGACCCTCTTTTATATATATATATATATATATATATATATATATATATATATATATATATATATATATATATATATATATATATATATATATAGCCATTACTTACACGGGGAAGTTAGCCCTTGTGCATAATTGAAACGAAATACTTAATATTTTGGTGACATGTGTCATATGAAAACACTATCTATGACATCTGATTTGAAAGCTTTAATATAAAGATCTAAACTTTTATCCTATGATTCATTCACCGCAGTCAATTGTTGAATCAGATAGTGGCTTTTAATTGCATTGAATCATATGATAAAGAATGTGATTCATGCAAATCTTTTACATCTAAGCTCTGTAGATCATAGCCTTCAAATCAGACAGAGTAGATGGTGTTATCTCGTGACATAGATCCTCAGAATATCAATTCTTACTTCTAAACTATGTGAAGGGCTAACTTCTCGTGTGCAATTAATGGCTCATGCAAATCTTTTACATCTAAGCTCTGTAGATCATAGCCTTCAAATCAGACGGACTAGATGGTGTTATCACGTGACATTGATCCCCAGAATATCAATTCTTACTTCTAAACTATGTGAAGGGCTAACTTCTCGTGTGCAATTAATGGCTCATGCAAATCTTTTACATCTAATCTATGTAGATCATAGCCTTCAAATCAGACGAACTAGATGGTGTTATCGCGTGACATAGATCCCCGGATTATCAATTCTTACTTTTAAACTCTGTGAAGGGCTAGCTTCTCGTGTTCAATTAATGGCTCATGTAAATCTTTTACATCTAAGCTTTGTATATCATAGCCTTCAAATCAGACATACTCGAGGGTGTTATCACGTGACATAGATCCCCGAAATATCAATTCTTACTTCTAAACTATGTGAAGGGCTAACTTCTCGTGTGCAATTAATTTGGTCCCATATGAGACCGATCAGTTGTATAATAGATCAACTAACCTAGTCTCATTGACACTGATCAATCTATAGGACCGATCAATCATATGTGAGGCCAACCATTCCATTAAAAGACCCTTGGGTCCCATATGAGACCGGCCAATTGCTCTTATAATGGAATAATCGGGCTCATATGAGACCGATTAATTGATCTTATAATGGATTGATCGGGCTCATGTAAGACATAAGGGCATTTTTATCTCACAAACTTGTAAAGTGAATTTGAACCTATGCTAAATATTTAGAACCCCTTTTGCTTTAGTTTAAAAAACAATAAAGAGAGGGTTTGCGATCCTAATAAGTAATAAAGGGAAGGTAAAACCTTATCGAGTAAAGTGAATAATAGGAGACCCTCTTATATATATATATATATATATATAGCCATTACTTATGTGGGGAAGTTAGCCTTTGCGCATAATTGAAAAGAAATACCTAATATTTTGGTGACATGTGTCATGTGAAAACACTATCTATGACATCTGATTTGAAAGCTTTAATATAAAGATCTACGCTTCTATCATATGTTCATTCACCACAGTCAACTGTTGAATCAGATAGTGGCGTTTAACTGCATTGAATCATATGATAAAGAATGTGATTCATGCAAATCTTTTACATCTAAGCTCTGTAGATCATAGCCTTCAAATTAGACAGACTAAATGGTGTTATCACGTGATATAGATCCCCATAATATCAATTCTTACTTCTAAACTATGTGAAGGGCTAACTTCTCGTGTGCAATTAATGGCTCACTTTTTATGGTAGCCATTACTTGCACACACAAAGCTAGCTTGTGCACAATTTATTTATGTAAAAGAAAGACTAAAAAAAACTTTGTTTTAAAGGTAATAACCTAAAAACTTTATTGACATCTGATTTGAAAGCTATGAATAGAGAGAGGAATTGCAACCCTAATAGGTAATAAACGGAAGGTAAAACCTTATCGAGTAAAATGAATAATTGGAGACCCTCTTATATATATATATATGGCCATTACTTACACGGGGAAGTTAGCCCTTGCGTATAATTGAAACGAAATACTTAATATTTTGGTGACATGTGTCATGTGAAAACACTATCTATGGCATCTGATATGAAAGTTGTAATATAAAGATCTAAGATACAGAAGGGAGGGTTGTGACGCAACTTGTAAAGTGAATTTGAGCCTATGCTAAATATTTAGAGCCCCTTTTGCTTCAGTTTTAAAAACATTAAAGAGAGGGTTTGCAACCCTAATAAGTAATCAAGGGAAGGTGACATTCTAGATGGTGTTATCATGTGACGTAGATCCCCGGAATATCAATTCTTACTTCTAAACTATGTGAAGGGCTAACTTCTCATGTGCAATTAATGGCTCACCTTTTATGGGAGCCATTACTTGCACACACAAAGATAGCTTATGTACAATTTTTTTTTTCTTTATGTAAAAGAAAGACTAAAAAAAACTTTGTTTTAAAGGTCATAACCTAAAAACTTTGATGACATCTGATTTGAAAGCTATGAATAAAGAGAGGGTTTGCGACCCTAATGGGTAATAAATGGAAGGTAAAACCTTATCGAGTAAAATGAATAATAAGAGATCCTCTTATATATATATATATATATATATATATATATATATATATATATATATATATATATATATATATATATATATATATATATATATATCGCCATTACTTACACGGGGAAGTTAGCCCTTGCGCATAATTGAAAAGAAATACTTAATATTTTTGTGACATGTGTCATGTGAAAACACTATCTATGACATTTGATTTGAAAGTTGTGATGTAAAGATCTAAGATGCAAAAGATTGGAACAAAACACAACTTCTATCGTATGATTCATTCACCGCAGTCAACTGTTGAATGAAATAGTGGCTTTTGGCTTCATTGAATCATATGATAAAGAATTCAATTCATGCAAATCTTTTACATCTAAGCTCTGTAGATCATAGCCTTCAAATCAGACAGACTAGATGGTGTTTTTATGTGATTGAAAAGAAATACTTAATATTTTGGTGACATATGTCATGTGAAAACACTATCTATGACATTTGATTTAAAAGCTATGATATAAAGATCTAATGTGCAAAAGATTTGAATAAAACATGACTTCTATCATATGATTCTTGCACTGTAGTAAACTGTTGAATCAAATAGTGGCTTTTGACTGTATTGAATCATATGATAAAGAATGTGCTTCATACAAATCTTTTAAATCTAAGCTCTGTTGATCATATCCTTCAAATTAGATAGACTACATGGTGTTTTCACGCGACATAGATCCCCGGAATATCAACTATTACTTCTAAACTACGTGAAGGGCTAACATCTCGTCTGCAATTAATAGCTCACTTTTTATGGGAGACATTACTTGCACACACAAAGCTAGCCTGTGCATAATATTTTTTTTTATTTATGTAAAAGAAAGACTAATTTTTTACTAATTACTTGAGACCCATGCCACATGGAAACACTATCTAATCCGTTTGTTTTAGAGGTCATAACCTAAAAAAATTTGATGCGAAATATTAGTAGAATGCGCGATCTCTACCATATGATTCATCACAGTCCATCGTTAAATCATATGATAGTATTTGACTGCCTTAGTCATATGATAGTGATCTTAGTTCGTGTCAATTTTTTTCCAATGAAAGCCTCCCAAAATATCTAGTCTGCATTTGGCATAGCTCTTTATCAACTGCATGTTACAGCAGGATATACTCTCTTTAGTAGGCCCCCATTCTCCTTCTTAACTTTTTGTAAAGCAGGATTTACCCACAATAAGAGCTACCTTCTTGCTCTTTGCTAACTCCATACTAGAGCAAATAAAATTTGCTATAGCAATGAATGAGCAGAGAGTAATGAAGAACTGTTGGAGTAGGCATGGGTCATAATTTTGGAAAACTGATATGTATTGTCCAACACAAAAATCGATACGTATCGGTTCCGGACGATACATTGGTATGTATCGTCCAGTATTTTGTTATTTTATATAGGATGCACCGGTACAGTATCTTGAATTTACCGTACCGATGATCTCCAAAACCGATATGTATTAGTATCAGATGAGATTTTGACCCATGGGAGTAGGTAAATCATGTTCTACATGGAGTAGAAAGGAAAAGGGTACTTGCTAAAGTAGGTAGTAGAGATTTAGCAAAGAGAAAGAGAAACTTGCTATTGCAGATAAGCCCTACTATGATTGGGAGCTAGCAGAGAGCTATGCCAAACACAACCTAAGTCTTTCTTTTAAATGGTATTCTTCATCTAACTTGGTGTGTGCAAGTGATGGCTCCCTTGCATTTTGTTGAGAATGGGGCGACATACGAACTGGAGTAAGATTGACGACCCGATAAATTTCTTTGTTTGCGTGTTTTTATGGGGATCAATGTTTCCTTAGTAATTTTGACTGAAACCAATATATCAACTTCCTGTCAAATGATTCAGAACTGTCCAGAATTTGACCTCAGACAAATAAAGTCAAAATATCCTTTAAAATCAGAAATCTGAGAACTCAAAAATACATAGGCCTCGTTCAGGTGTTTCCTGATTTTTCTCAGAAAAGCTCAGATTCTTGGACACTCAAATTCCTGACAGATTCTTAGTAGACTCAGATTCCTGATTTTCCCTATATGCGTTCTTAAGTTACTCAGATTTATGCCAGATTCTTATAAAACTAAGAATCCTTTGTTTTTAAGTTCCTCTCAGAAAATCCTCAGAATCGATTCAATCGGTGGTTATGCTATGACCGTAGAAACGTGATCTAATCATCGATTTGTGTGTCGTACTCGGATTTCTTTCAAATTTACGGGCAATCAATCGAGATGAGACTGAGCATATTTGACGGAGTTTTTTTTTTCGAATCTGATTTAATAGTCATTACTTTTAAAAGGTATTTTTTTACGAGAATAAATAAAACAAGGCATTGGGTACCTCTGTTTACACCAACCAAAACTTTAAAATACCCGCCTAGCAAGTAGCAACACTTCGAGATGATTTGATTGATGGGTAGGCGTGTGTTATGAGAATTTCGGTGCCAAATTATTTTTATTTTCCTTATAGTTGATGAGAGCAGCTATTTGTTCCCATTTTTGGAGTAATGTACTACACAATTTTTATTGACAAGAACCATTAGCTGATTTGAATCAGACGATGGAGATTGTTTTTTGTTCCAAACTTCCTCACATTAGATCTTCAGATCATAGAGCTCCTATCAGACGATCAAATGTTAATTTAATATAACACATCCTTAAAAAGTGACCTACATTATGGAAACGAGAGTTGGCCAAATCTTTTTAGAGATGTGTGCTATGTGAAATCAACATCTGGCCGTCTGATTGGAAATTCATGATCTTAAGATCTATCTTGGGAAGATTGAAACAAAAAAGTAAGTCGGTTGCTTATATATATATATATATATATATATATATATATATATATATATATATATATATATATATATAGTACCCTTAAATCCACCCACCGAATCTTTGAATTCACCCACGCTGAAATACATTGACTGAATTGAATCAAATGATGGAAATCATTTATCCTCCCAATCTTTCACACTATAGATCTTGAGATTAATGGCGTACCATCAGACGGCCAGTGTTTTATTTCACACGGGACGCATCTCAAAAAAGTGACCTTAACATTACGTGCACACTTAAAATTGATTTTAAGGTACTTTTATGAGTGTGTACCATATGAAATAAAAAATCGACCGTCTGATGGTACACCCATGATCTAAAGATCGATCGCGTAAAATATTAGGGCGATAAACAATCTCCATCATCTGATTCAATGCAGTCAATGTGTTTCCATGTGGGTGAACTCAAAGATTTGGTGGGTGGATTTAAAAGTGCTCATATATATATATACAATACAACTGTGCCAGTTTTCTCTCAAAAAAAACAATAAAAAATACAAGCGTCAGTTGGTTGCCTTATATAATGGATTTAAACATACTCTAATATATATATAAAAGGCAACCCACATCTGGCAGTAACCCACATCTGGGATATATAAGGCAGTAACCCACATCATATATATATATATATATATATATATATATATATATATATATATATATATATAGGAACAGCAGCGTGGACTAAAACTCTTTCTCCTCCGCATAAGAACAAGAACGGCGCCTTTCGACGGTCGGTGATAACAGATCTTAACGGATTAATCGTCACAAAAGTGACGGTCCAATAGCCCGGCTAATGGCCCCCGGCGCCAGGCATTGTCTGGTACCGGTCTGGTGGCCGTCCGTTGAGAAAAAAATGCGTATCGGCGACGGTGAGTTGTCTCAACTCACCGTCATCTTCTCCAAATGGTCTTTTCTGTAATTTTATTTTATTTTTTTTTGTTTTTAAGCCTGCCTACAATCTGAGCTCAGATTCTGAGTTTTTCCGAGCGATTTGGTCGGACAACTAAGTGTCGCTTTCACTCGGAAACCACTCGGATTCTCAGTTCCCAAAAAAAACTCTTGAACGCCGGAATCAATCGGAAACCAACACATTCTGAGAACTTTTTGAGTTTAAACTCAGAATCTTAGTTAAATCCGGCTCCCGAACGAGGCCATAAAATCTGAGTATTTTGGGAAAAACTCAGAAAACCTCAAACTTAGACCAAACACGAGAACAATACTCAAATTTTGCCAAGAATCTGAGTGCACTCAAATTCTAGTGAATCAGATTCTGAGCTTTTATGGAAAAACTTCATCATCACCCCAACGAGGTGAACGCGCGTCGATGGGCCTCTGTTTTGTTTTTTTAGGGGCCTCACTTAAACGTCCATCAATCCTTCAAGTAGACATTGGACGCGCGTCGCTGGGCAATGTATCGAGTCAACAAAACGACAAACATCAATAAACGTTGTATGCTCCCCGCAAGGAATCCTCTGTTCGTACAGATGCTCTCCAAACGGAAGCACAAAACGGAGGGTGCTATTTTGCCCAAGTCTAAAGTGTAGGGCGCAGGCCTAAATGCCATCCCGAATTCCTAATTTGCTCTGAAGGAGTAGGGCCATTTTAATGTAAGTTACTCGATTGATATTCGTATTTTAGGTTATATATATGCATTTATGTCTCCATAAGAAGGGGGAATGAAGAAACTGCACATTTTGAATTCCTTTTGTAAGCCATTTATAATCGAGTGTTATTGTACTTGCTCTCTTGAAATTACTTATAAGTTCGTTCCGAAAACTGGATTTAGGTGGCTCTGTATAAGCAGCTGAGCTTGCTAGAATAAAAGAAGACTTTACAATACCCTTTAAAGTGATGGATGTAGTTTTGAACAATAAGTATAGTTGTTAGAAAATATTTGAACAATAAGTATAGTTGCTACGTAAAACTGGATTGCAATAGATTTTTTTTTCTGGGTAGGTAAGCTAGGATTGAACTTGCGACCGAGACATTGCAATTGATATTTTATATAGACATTGCTAACATGACATGCCACTTCAGGTTATTGCTATGCTAATTTGAGTTGGGATGTAGTCGGATGTCAACTATGTAGATGAAGCTGGTGGAGAGCCAAGTAAGTCTGGGTGAAACAGTAGCTTGATCTATAGTTACTTTCACATGGACATAGGCTTCCAAGAGTCTAAGTTATCAAGCATAAATAATCTTTTATATATATATATATACACACACACACACACACCAATATAGTTAAGACGGTGTGGCGATGTCATGGCGAAGAGGTTTGCTACGTCATGGCGTGGCCATACCGAGACTATTTATTATTGTAATCTTTAAAAAAATTATTTTATCTATTAATTAGTAGTATTTTTTTTTTATATTTTTTATATAAGAAAAAAAATATAGGGTTAAAAAAAATTCAACTACTAAAGCATCATACTTTGATTCTAATATTGATGATTTCATTTTCTAGGAATAAACAAATATCAATAAATACAAATCAAATGTGAAAAATTAATAAATTTTCAACATGGTAAGTATAAATAAATAAATATGAAAAATCAACAAATATAAAATATTAAAAAATATGAAATATAAAATACACATATGGTATTGTTGCCGACGCTGGTGTTGTGACGAGAGAGAGAGAGAGAGAGAGAGAGAGAGAGTGTCGAAAATTTTTTAACTTATAAGTTGGGGTGTTGTAACTTGTAAGTTAACGTTTGTAACTTATATATTATAAAAGTATCATAACTTATAAGTATTATACGTTATTATCCAAAATAAATAATAGCGTGTATAGCGATGCCATAATGCTATTCTATCATAGCGACACTATGACTTCGCTATTTAGCTATCATGACTATTTGATTATATATGGCGTTTCCCATCGCCATTCGCCATGGTGAGACTATAGCGTAATCTTGACAACCATGATACACACACATATATGTGTGTGTTGAGAGAGAGAGAGATGGTTTTCCAATCAAAGATTTTGCCATTGAAAAATTTTCACCTTTGACTGCAAAACCAATGGTGCAAAAAAAGTTTTTTATTTTATTTTTTTGGATGGTCGTTGATCGACCTTTTGCATGTGCATGTAGCACCGAATTGGGTTGAATGCATATCCTCGAGCCTCATATATGCATATCCTCAGGAGCTGCACTCTATATTTAAATCACGTGCCACGCGGCATTGAATCTTGAGTTGGCACTCATCCTCTTAAGGATTCACCGATGGTCATAGGTTTTTAATATTTTTTGAAAAAAACGTGTACGCCCCTGATTGCACGGGTCAAAATATGGTTTTTAAAATTTTTAGGAATGAATTTTAAGCACCATTTATGGTGATTTGGTGGGTTTAGGTATAGATTTATTTTTTGAATGGTGATGATCGACCCTTTGCATGTGCAGGTGACACATCCAATCAAATGACAGAACCAAGATTTTCTTCCAAAGGGGACAAGTTACGGTCGAAATAGAAAATGAGTCAGTATTATGTAAGTGGTGCATGCACTAGCCGACTTGAGACTCGGGTCACTTTTTGGGATGTGTGGTATGCGAAACTAACATGTGTCACGATCATTTGATCTAAAGATCTTTGGTGCGCCATGTAGGTGCGCCATGTAGCCGACTTGAGACTCGGATCACTTGAGACTCGGGTCACTTCATGGCGCACCGTCTTGTAGGTGCGCCATGATCTAAAGATCTTTGGTGTAAAATATCGAGACGAAAAAAATCTCCATCATTTGATTCAAAGCCGTCAAATGCCAACCAAAAATATTAATGGCTACCATATAAATCCAACATGCCTTTAACTTTGGAAGGCGTTTGATTGCATTGAATCAGATAAGGGAGACCGTTTTTTATTCCAATCTTTTACAAAATAAATATGGAGATCATGAGTGTCAAATCACGCAAAACACATGAGAGTTCCACATGCACACATCCGAAAATGTGGCCCAAGTACCAGGAGCATCGTCACTCGGATCAGCTACCTAATACTAAGTTACTAACTGAAATTTTAAGGAGGGAATCCATAGGTGAAAAGGGGGGCAGCTTCCTTTAATAATATAGCTACTACTATTACTTCTCTAGTCCTAACAAGTTTATTGCTTGAAAGTTTAGGGGGCAACTGCCCACTAAGCCTCTATATGGCTCCGCCCCTATACCCAATTGGCTCGGATGTAGCGTTTCACGCTGCACTCATATGTGTGTGTGTGTGTGTGTGTATATATATATAGGGTGACCTATAAAATGAGATAGAGACAAAGCAGGGAGAGACGATGTGGAGATGTGGGCTTGGGTGATCCTCTCCTAAGGAGAAGGTTTTGTGTAAAGTCCTCTTCCTCCAGGATAACAAATATGGAAGAATCCAATATCCATATTCCTTAACATTTTTTCTAATACAAACATCAGGTTTTCCTAGAGAATTCAACAAAGTGCTAGAATTTTGACAGTGTGATGATGTCACGAACTGACTTCCAGTGGAGTTTCGCTTTGTGAGCTCAATGAAACTTGAACCTGGGAATCTGAAGTATTCTCGGATGGAACACCAGGTTCAAGATTCTCTCCTTATGTGAGATGTCATAGTGAAAATCTGAAGGGATTTTGGGTCAAAAATCAGGTATGTTTCGGGTTGGGAGCTTTCCACATCCTTCCTTACTTGCACTTGCTTGTACTTCATTTAAGTAGAAATTTGGTGTGTTTGTTTCCTCACATTCTTTGGCTTCCTTGGATTGGGAAAATTTCCATTCCGAGGCTTCCTAGGATAGGGAAATTAGCCGTTTCTATACTTGGTAGGACCACTTTGAGCATGTTTTCTCCCCCTATCAAATGGCCATGTGAGGTTGGGGCGAAAAGGTACCCCTCTTTTTAATAAGGCAATTGACATTAATATGTCATGTTCTTCTGTAGTAAAAACAAGTGGGTAGTCCTTTTCTTCCACAATAAAAAAAGTGGGTAGTCCTTTTCTTCCACATTAAAAACAAGTGGGTACCTTCTTACCAAAGCCTTTGTCAACATTGTCGGACATCTTATCTTTGGCAGTAGGGGTGGGTTTTGCTTGAGGAAATGAAGTTGCATGAACATCAAAGCCTAAACCACCTGACGGGGATGCCGACATAGTAGACATTGGATACAGGCCATTTCGGGTGTATTGACATCGAAAGAAGCGGAATGGAATTCAGAACCAGGCGTAAAGGATGAAAATTTCAGAACCAGGCATAAAGGGCGAAGATGAAATTTTCGTTCGATCAAATACTTTTTTTGATCGAACGAAATTTTCGTTCGATCGAACACTTATTTCGATCGAACGAAATTTTCATTCGTTCGAGTACTTATTTCAATCGAACGAAATTTCGTTTGATCGAATACTTATTTCGATCGAACGAAATTTCGCAGATTGAATTCTCTCGAATTCGAATTTGAAATATAAGGGTTAAAGTTGTCTTTTATTATTTAATTGTTTTAGCGTTTTCTTTTATTTTAAGACCTCCTATATAAGGTCTCTCCATAAACAATGTAATGAGTTTTTGATTAATGAAGAAAAGAGGTTATGCTTTCTGCTTGAGATGAGCAATTGCGAAGAGTGAATCTTTTTTCTGAGAAGGGTTTGGCGTGAAGCCAAGGGTGCGAAACCCACAATCTATCATTTACTCTCTTTTGATCTATATTATTTTGTTTTACTTTATTTTCCATTAGTCCTAAATTCAGCCATTGCTCTTTCAAATATTCCGAAAATCATAAACCCTAGTTTTCATCTAAATCGTTGAATCGATCCGATTCAATAACCCTAGATCTCACCTGAGCCATTAAACCAGTCCGCATCCAATACCCGAAGAAAATCAGTGATCCCATCATTGGATTGTGAGTGCCCTAATATGGAAAACCTAGAGTTCTACCTTTAGGACCGATTTGCACCGCAACTCTAACGGATCTAGCGCAAAGACTGGACCCTTTCTTGAACCCGAACGTGATCTTCCGTATGGAAAACAATGAAGACCTAAGGTATTCGCTTTATTTTCAGATTCATTGTTCAATTTAATTTAAATTAATTTCGGCAAATAATTAATTCTTCGCATTCACGTAGTTTAGGGTCTTGTCCTGTGTCAGTTTTGGTATCAGAGCCTAAGTTCTAGGTTAGGACATATTTGTGTGGCATTGAATTCATTGCACTTTAATTTTCATTGCATCTTATTTCTGTTTTGGCCAAAGTGTGCACATCCCGTGTTTGTCAAAAGTCCTCTTCATTGTTAGTTCATTTTGCATGCCATTCTAGAACCCGTCATTAGTGAATCGTATCACCATGGACATGTATGAGATTGCCGAGGCTCTTAACGGCATGAGGGCTGATCTAAAATCGATCAATGATCGAATGGTTGCCATGGAGACAGCCCAAAGGAACCTTGAAACGTTCAATGAGAGGTTGTTAGACCGGGTCAATCGGTTAGACGAGGGTGATGAGTACTACAAACCACACCGTGAGCGTAATGGTCCACGTTTCGAACAAAATAGCTACCAACATAATTGGAACCGGATTCATAGGATGGATCATCATGGAAATGACTACGACACGGAAGAGAAACTCCTCAAGAATGTCCGAGTTGAGTTCCCAACTTTCGATGGAAGATTGGACCCTCAAGTCTTCCTTGATTGGTTATCCGATATGAGCCAGCACTTCAAGTGGTTTGGCATGAGCGATGAGAGATGTGTCAGACTTGCTCAAATGAAGCTCATAGGCTAAGCCCGACTCTTTTAGGTCAACGTGGAGCGCATTAGAACGAATGCGGGTTGCACTCCCATTACCCGTTGGGAGGACATGAAGGAGCGACTTACAGAGAAGTATGTTCTTTCCTCATACTACCATCGTCTCCTCGATCAATGGCAAAATCTACGCTAAGGTACTATGCCCGTAGCGGACTACATTGACAAATTTGAAGAAATCATGATGAGAGCTAAAGTGTCCGAAGACCCTTAAGTCACTCTATCCAGATTTCGCACCGGATTGAGACTTGACTTGCAAAAAGAGTTAGTCTCCTACCTTGTTGAGACTCTCGCCGAATGTTACACTGTCGTTCAAGACCTTGAACGATATTTGAAAATGACGGTGGTTAGGCGATCTGTTTTTCACACCGGTCAACCCCGTACTGGCGAAGTGAGACTTAGTGCTGGAAACCTGCCTCCCAAACCCACACAATCCACATATACCAATGTGCGGTTTGACAAAGGAAAGGGTGTAGTAGGAGAGTCCTCGAAGAGTGGGTCTCATGTCAAGTGTTATAAATGTCAAGGTTTGTGACACTTTGCCGTCTAATGCCCCACGAGAGACCCACAAAGGAATCTATTCATCGAAAGCGAAGGAGAAGAGAGTGAGGGAGTTTATGAAGAAGAGGTCTTTGAGCCGAATGTCACACCTAGTGATGAGGAAGGTAATGACATAGGTCGTGCTCTAGTTGGGAGGTGTGCCTTTGCACAACTTTAACGGGATGAAAAGGAGGATTGGTGGAGGGAAAACATCTTCCACACCTTTGCCACATGTGGGACAAAGAGTTGTAGGGTTATCGTGGATAGTGGAAGCTGCACCAATGTGGTGTCAGAACATACCGTCACCAGCTTAGGGCTTACACCCGAAGCCCACCCGAGACCTTATAAAGTCACATGGGTTGACTCTTCATCTATTCCCGTGTCATAGAGGTGTCGTGTACCCATACAATTGGGTTCATACTCGGATACCTTGTGGTGCGATGTGCTGCCGATGGATGTGGGCCACATCATCTTAGGGAGGCCATGGCTTTATGACTTGAACGTGACCATTTTTGGTCCATCTAATATTTGCATGTTCAATTATAAGGGTAAGAAAATCACTCTTAACCCTTTGACTCCCAAAGCATCATCAATCAACAGAGTGAAAAAGAAGGGAGGCCAATCTAAGGCCATCAACATTGTGAGCCCTTTCGAGTTTGAGAGGGCATCGTTAGATGAGAGCGTAATGTATGTCGTCGTCACCGTTGAAAGTACTCTTGAGTCAGCACGTGAGTACCCCAAGGAGGTCGAGCTAATCATGAGTGAATTTGCGGATGTCTTCCTTGAAGACTTGCCTAATGAGCTCCCTCCCATGCGTGACATTCAACACGCAATCGACTTGGTTTCCTGATCTACATTACCGAACCTGCCCCACTACAGGTTGAATCCGGTTGAGCACGTCGAGTTGACTCGGCAAGTTAATGAGCTCCTCCAGAAGGGGTTCATCCAAGAGAGTCTAAGCCTGTGTGTTGTACTCGCATTACTCACGCCTAAGAAAGATGGTACATGGCGTATGTGTGTGGATAGCTGTGCAATTAATAAGATTACGGTTAAGTATCGGTTTCCCATATCGAGGCTCGATGACATGCTTGATATGATGATTGGCGCCACTATCTTTTCCAAAATAGACCTTAAAAGTGGCTACCATCAAGTTCGTATTCGCCCTGGCGATGAATGGAAAATTGCCTTCAAAACCAAAGGCGGTCTTTATGAGTGGATGGTCATGCCTTTTGGGCTATCCAATGCCCCGAGCACATTCATGAGGCTCATGACCCAAGTGTTGAGGCCCTTCCTTGGCAAATTCCTTGTATATTTTAATGACATCTTAATTTACGGCCCAGACAAGGAACAACACATTATCTACTTAAGGTTGGTTTGCGAAACCTTGAGGGGAGAAAGGTTATATGCGAATCTCAAGAAGTGCACATTCATGCAACAATCCGTTGTATTCTTGGGATTTATTGTCTCGGTAGACGGGATGGTTGCGGACCCTGCAAAGGTTAAGGCCATTGTGGAGTGGCCCGAACTTCAGAATATTCATGAAGTTCGTAGCTTCCATGGCTTGGCCACATTTTATGGTCGTTTCATCCGAAACTTTAGCACCATCATAGCTCCCATTACCGATTGCATGAGAAAAGGGGAGTTCCTGTGGAGCAAAGCTGCGACGAGGGCCTTTGCCGAGATAAAAGAGAAAATGGTTATTGCACCAGTCATGCGCCTACCAGACTTTTCTAAAGTCTTTGAGTATGTGACGACGGTGTAGGCATAAAGTGAGTCGAGCCAAGAGCGCTACGCTGTGGCCTATTTTAGTGAGAAACTTAATGAGGCAAAGCAAAAATACTCCGCCTATGACAAGGAGTTTTATGCGGTCGTCCGATCTCTTTGGTATTGGAAGCATTACCTGAGACCACAAGAATTTGTGTTGTTTTTTGACCACGAAGCCTTACGTTTCCTTGCTTCCCAGAAAAAGTTGAACCCGAGGCACGCAAAGTGGGTCGAGTACCTTCAAGGGTTCACATTCGTGTTGAAGCATAAAGCCGGTGCCGAGAACAAGGCAGCTGATGCGCTTAGTTGTCGAGTGACGACTTTGCAGTCTATGAGCACCGAGGTCATCGGATTTGAGCAGTTGAAACAAGATTATCCTGATTGCCTTGATTTCGGGGCAGAATACACTGCTATCCTTGAAAATCCGAACAACATTAACTCCGAGTATACCCTGCTGGATGGGTATTTGTTTAAAAGAAATCGTTTACGTATCCCTCGCACTTTATTGCGTGACTTCCTTATACGGGAGTTACATGCCGGAGGGATTGTCGTACATTTTGGGCGCGATAAGACCAGTGCGCTCGTTGAGGATAGGTTTATTGGCCTAGCCTTATGAGGGATCTCTCTAGGATCGTGAAACAATGTCGTACATGCCAAGTTGCGAAGCAGATTAAGCAGAATACCGGCTTGTACACCCATTTACCCGTGCCACACACCCCGTGGCAAGACACTATGGATTTTGTGCTCGGACTTCCCAAGACTCAACGGAAGCACGATTTCATTTTTGTGGTAGTGGACCGCTTTTCCAAGATGGCCCACTTCATTCCTTGCTCTAAAACCTCCGATGCGGCTCACATAGCCAAATTTTTTTTCGGGGAGGTTGTGCGTCTCTATAGGTTATCCAAAACTATTGTGTTGGATCGGGATGTGAAGTTTACCAGTTATTTATGGAAAACTTTATGGCACATGATGGGTACCATGCTTCAATTTTCGTCAGCCTATCATCCTCAAACTGATGGCCAAACGGAATCCACCAATAGGAGCTTAGGTAATCTCCTTCGTTGTTTAGTCGGTGAACATCCGAGGACTTGGGATTCTACATTGCCTATAGCCGAGCTTGCATATAACAATTCAGTCAGTAGGTCCCTAGGCATGAGTCCTTTCGAGGTTGTACTTGGTCATAGGCCTAGAACACCCATTGATTTAGTCCCCATGTTTGCATCCCATTGAGTTTCCGAGTCAGCCGATGCATTCGCACAACACATCCATGAATTGCATGCCGAAATTAGAAAAAAAATTAATGCGAGCAATGAACAATACAAGATAACTGCGGATGCGCATAGGCGCTTCAAAGAATTCCAAGTGGGGGATTATATGATGGTTCGAGTTAGGCCTGAACGATTTCCATCGAAAGTCGCAAAGAAATTCCAAGCCCGCGGCACTGGACCTTTTAGAGTTGTGACAAGGAGCGGGCCTAATGCGTATGTTCTCGAAATTCCACCGGATATAGGGGTCAGCTCTACGTTCAATGTAGAGGACCTAGTGCCTTCTTCGGCCTCAACCCCACCCCCCACTAATCCTTTCCAAGCAGCCCCGAGCCCAAATTCCAGCCCCACCCTACAACCCCTATCATTCCCTTCCCCATGTAAGTAAAGAAAGGATGAGAGCGAAGGGATACTTGATGATTTTGCAGTATCCACCCATGGTGGAGGATTTCAGAAATATTTGGTTAAGTGGTTGGGAAAGCCAGACTTCGAGAACACATGATTAACTGAAGATGAGGTGCGACGATTGGACCCCAATATGCTTGATCACTATCATGACGCCGCTTCATCGGTGATGAAGCCTTTTCGGTCCGGGAGAATTGACGAGGACGCCGACATAGTAGACATCGGATATGGGCCGTTTTGCGTGTACCAACGTTGATAGAAGCCAGACGTAAAAGATGAAAATTTTAGAACCAAGCGTAGGGGGCGAAGACGAAATTTTCTTTCGATCGAGTACTTATTTCGATCGAACGAAATTTTGCATATTGAATTCTTTCGAATTTGAATTTGAAATATAAGGGTTAAAGTTGTCTTTTATTATTTAATTGTTTTAAGGTTTTCTTTTATTTTAAGACCTCCTATATAAGGTCTCTCCATAAACAATGCAATGAGTTTTTGATTAATGAAGAAAAGAGCTTATGCTTTCTGCTTGAGATGAGCAAGTACGAAGAGTGAATCTTCTTCCCGAGAAGGGTTTGGTGTGAAGTCAAGGGTGCGAAGCCCACAATCTATCATTTATTATCTCTTTTGATCTATATTTCTTTGTTTTACTTTATTTTCCATAAGTTCTAAATTCAGCCATTACTCTTTCAAATATTCCGAAAATCATAAACCCTAGTTTTCACATCTAAATAGTTGAATCGATCCGATTCAATAACCCTAGATTTCACCTGAGCCATTATACCAGCCCACATCTAATACCCGAAGAAAACTAGTGATCCCATCAAGGATCAAAATTTCGGCCGAAATTATCGGTTTCGGTCCCCACCGAAACGATAATTTGGGACCAAAATTTCGGTCATTAAATGTATGAGGTTGAAATTATCGGCCGAAATTTCGGTGCAAAATTTCAGTTTCGGTCCTCTTTGAAACCGAAACGAAAAACCGCAATTTTGATCCTTGGATCCCATCATTGGATTGTGAGCGCCCTAATCTGGAAAACCTAGAGTTTTACCTTTAGGACCGATCTGCACCGCAACTCTAACGGATCTAGCGTAAAGATCTTTCTTGAACCCGAACGTGATCTTCCGTATGGAAAACAATGAAGCCCTAAGGTATTCGCTTTATTTTCAGATTCATTGTTCAATTTAATTTAAATTAATTTCGGCAAGTAATTAATTCTTCGCATTCACGTAGTTTAGGGTCTTGTCCTGCGTCACCACCTTTATTATTGCCAGACCTAGTCTCACAAAGCAGACTTTTGAGCTTCTCACTAACTTTATAGAAGGCCATGAACTTAGAGTTTGATGTGCCAAATTCACGTCTCAATGTTTCGTTATCCAGGGTGAGCTTTGAAACTAGAATGATGCTGTTGACATTCATTCTCAAGGAACTTGACTTTATCTTGAAGAGATTTAACAATGTTGGTGTGTCCTTAATACATGTTCTTAGTTGGTGTGTGTGTGAGTTATTTTTTTCATTTTTTTGATACGGGCATTCGGCCGAGACAACCTCGAGAACCGAGGAGCAAGGACGCATACACATGTGATCGTTGCAGAGCAGCATGAGGGAGCACCAACTGTAGTGGTGAAGGTTAACTAACAGAACCCAACCCACACCTTGTAAAGACAAGGCTGGGAAATGTGGAGGACGGGAATCGAACCCACGACCTACTCCCTCACATTGGAGGGAGCGTACCAACTGGGCTAATGCCTTTTTGTTGTGTGTGTGAGTTATTCCATGTAGGTGTGAGTGTGTTTAGATATATTGTGGGTATCAATAACAAATTGTATATGATATAAATATCAATGATAAGTGGGTATGAGAATAATAATCTACCCTAATTTTCTGTCTCTCTTCTTCTTCCTCCTCCTCTCCTAACCCTAAACCTAAGCCTCCACTCTAAAATTTGACTTGGTATCAGAGAGAATGATCAGAGACCGTGTATCGTTGCTGCTGCATCACCACGCTGATGTCAGCACCCTCGTTGGAACTCCGGCGGATCGGGCTGAAACTGATAGGGTTTTGGTTGGTTTTTCAAGGGGTTCTTTTTCCCTTCGATGACAGCCGACAACTAAAACACCTCCAAATCCCAGTTTTCATCTTCATCTTCTCCACCTCGTCAGGTGAACCAATCACCGCTGGTTTGTGAGATCCTAACAACAAGTGTTTTTTTTTTTCTTTCTTCCTCTTTATCTGAGATGTAAATCTCTGTTACAAGTAGTGATTTGATGTGAATGAGATTTCTGGTTTATATTTGAGAGAAATGGTGGTCGCTGGAAAGTCTTGGAGCATTGCTGGAATTGTATATCTCGCCGGAAAAGCCCCTGAGGTGTAAAATTCACTAGAAGCGCATCAAAATCCATTGATACTGTTGGTAACAACCTCTAAATCACCACTGTTAGTGGATTGTTGAACCTGAGACTGCCAAAAGTGAATCTGGGCTGCCGAAAAGTGAATCTAGGCTGGGCTGCCGGAAGTTTCCTAAAATGCTGGAAAGGATGGGATTTACCTCCACTTTGCTGGTAACATGTATTTTACACATTTTTTCTTGATATTTAAAGTTGTTCTTGCTGTCTTTGAGTGGTTTTGGCTGTGCATTACTGTTTAAAGTTATGATGAAGGGCAGTATAATGGTGATTACGCCCTATAGTATGTATGTTATTCATGGAGTTGATACAGATGTGGTGGTCGGTCGATTGGTTGTGACCCATTGATTGGGAGTTTGTGTGGCTCGATTTGGTGAAGTGGTGGTAGAATCACTGGTTGGGTTGTGAAAAACAGTTTTGTGCTCAGATTTTCTGTTTGCAGCCTAGCAGAGGTTGCTGTTTTTTGTGGTTGGTTAGTAGTTACGTATGTGTGGTGAATTAGTCCCTCTTTCTTTTCTTTCCCTACTCCCTTCGATCCCAGTAGCTGGTACAGCTGTGCCCTTTGGCATTGGTGTTGGCCACGAAAAGATCACCCTATTCAGTACCGAAGAAAGTCTATTGACCGAAGGTATATAGAGTAGGTAACCGGGCCTGCATGAACCCCTGAATCCTTATTTGTGGAGGTGTTGATCTCGGTCCTTGCCGTGGTTGGGAGGATTACCCTCTATTTGTATCGAGGTATCTCATCTATGGCGGAAAAAAAAATTGTGATTGGCAAATGTTCTATGATTGAGTTGAAGAACAGATACAATACTCTTGGGGCAAAGACAAATTTTCTAGCTGCTCATGCATCTATTTCTCCTTCCATGTGTGTTGTTATCTCCGGGTCTACTGATCATATGATAGGTTTCTCTTCAATGTTCCGATCATTATCACCTATGTCAAGCCAATGTAGCATTCGGGTTGCAGATGGATCTTTGGTCCATATCGGCAGTAAAAGGACAATTCATGCTGGTCCTCTTTCCTTTAACTTCGTCTTTATATGTTCCTAAAATGCCCATCAATCTACTTTCTGTTAGTAGTTTTACAAAAACTTTAAATTGTAGTGTCATCTTTTTTCCTTCCCATTTTATTTTTCAGGATTTGTCAATAGGGAAGGTAATTGGTCATGGTTGGGAGAGTAGAGGCTTGTATATCTTTGAAGGCTTACAGACTAGTGTAGATCTGAGTCTTCAAATGCCTATAACTGATGTTGTTATTCCTGTTGGAGAGATTGAGTTATGACATGCACGGGTCATGTTCCCCTTACAAAGGTTGAGGATGGTATTCCCACAAAAGTTCAAAGACGTTGACAACATTCCCTTCATGTTTGTGAGATGACAAAACATACAAGAGCTCCATATCCTCCTAGTGGAAATCGAAGTAATATACCATTTGAGATTTTTCATTCTGATGTGTGGGGACCTTCTCCAGTTGCCTCTGTTTATGGATTTCGTTACTTTGTGTCCTTCATTGATGACTGTACCTGTCTTACCTCCATATATATGATGAAGACTAAAGATGAAGTTGCCACCACATACTCATTCAAAATCAATCTAATGCATCTTTGAAGATCCTTAGATCTGATAATGAGGGATGTTCTCGTCTCTTTCAATGTTATCTTCAACAACATGGTATTGAGTTATTGAGTGGTAGACATCATTTTTCCTTGGCAAAATGGAGTTGCAGAGAGGAAAAATCGTCAACTGTTGGAAGTTGCTAGGGCATTATTGATTGGACGAAATGTTCAAAAAAATTTGTGGAGTGAAGCGGTGCTCACTGCATGTTTTCTCATTAAAATGCTCACACCAGTCCTCCAAGGAAAGTCTTCTCACAACATGTGTTCCCCTCCAAACCTCTTTTTTCAATTCCCCCAAAAATCTTTGGTTGCTTATGTTTTGCCCAAATCCCTGATATTCATCGTGACAAGTTGAGTGTCAAAGCAGTTCGGTGCATCTTTGTTGGGTACCCCCCATCACAGAAAGGGTACAAGATATATGATCCTATATCTAGAAAGCGGTACGTGGCTATGGATGTCACATTTTTTGAAGATACTCCCTTCAAAAAAATTCATGAAGAAAGGCTCTAGTGCCCTCTTCAGGGGAAAAAAATGTTATGAGGATGGAGGAGAGCCTTGGTATGCTTCCCATCATTCCCATCATGGATGTGAGGGATGTTGGAGATGATATTTTCCCTATATGGGTATGTAGTAAGTAGCTTTGGGTGTGTGTGTAGTTAGGTGAATTTTAAGTTGTACAATTCACCTAACTATGGGACTATGTAATTTGTGAACATGCTGAGATGATATAAATAATAACTTACATTGGGATTTGGGTCACATTGACTCAAACCTATTTTCTCCCAATCTTCTTCTCTCTTCTTCCTCCTCACCAAACCGAACCCTAATCTACCCTCCTCAAATTTTGACTTGGTATCAGAGAAAGACGATCGAGGTTTGACATTGCCGCTGCATTGCTGGTGCTGAAATCACCTTACAATTGTTGACGTCAGCGCTGGTGTCATGCTGATGTCAGCATTCCAACTTGGACCTGCTTGAAAGTGATCGGAACTCACATGGTTTTGGTTGGTATTTTATCCTCAGCAAAGTTGTCTTCTACCGCCGAGCCATCTGATCACCGGAAGATAGACTTCCAACTTCATCTTCTCAAATGAGATCTGAGACTCAGATCTGGTACAAATGAGATCTGAAACTCAAATCTGTTACAACTTTCTTTCAAGGCTGGTTAATAAGTGGTTCTCACTCGGGGTTTCTCAAGCACGCCATTGAAACAGGTAGGAAGTATTTTTTGATGGATTACAAACCAGTTTTGTTGCTGTTTTTGAAGCTTTTTGTGAATCGGTGGTGATGATATTCTGCTAGAAAACAGTGATACTCGACAGAATTTTTCTGTGCATCAGTTTTGTTGTTGTTATTTGATGATTGCCCTTGCCGGAATTTGCAATTTGGAGTTTGTTGTAAGAAACCCAGAAAATCTGCTGGAAAATGTTGTAGGTGCAAGAAACCTAGAAACCTTGTTTGGAAGCTGTGTGACAGCCTCATTAATCTGTGCGCTAGCATAAAGGCATGACGACCTTGGAGCTCGGCACTTGGCTAGTAAGAAGGTGCCTTGGCGCTAGGTTGTGTATAGCGGCGTGGTAGCAGAGGCATCCTTATGCATGCTGCGATCTAGTGTGGTGACTAGACGCATGATAAGCTTGGAATGCGGTGCTCCGCGTAGGGGCACGTGATGTGGTGCCAAGAGGGCACGCGACGTCTTGGTGCCATGAGGCACGTAATGCGGTGCTGTGCGTAAGGGCACGCGACGTGGTGCCAAGAGGGCATGCGACGTCCTGGTGCTCTGAGGCACGTGAGGCGGTGCCATGACGGTACGCGATGTGGTGCCAAGAGGGCATGCGACATATAGCTTGAACGCCAAGCGATGCGATGCCAAAAGGGCAAGCGATGCGGTGCTAAGAGGGCACGCGACATCCGGGTGCAATGACGGACCCGATATAGTGTCGAGTGGACACGAGACATAGTCACGACTCGGGCGTGATGCGGTGCCACGAGGGTATGCCATGTGGTGCCAAGAGGGCACGCGACATGGTTGCGACACGGACGCGACATGGTTGTGACATAGTGCTATGTGGGCATGAGGCCATGAGGGCCTCACGACGTGGTCACGATGCGGACGCGACACGGTCGCAAGTGACGCTGATGCGTGACCTCACAAGACATGTGGGCTTGGAGGATGGCACTGTGTGCCACAGACAGAAGTTCGTGTGCCATAATTAATGCTTAGACACTACCTTTGCAGGTGTGTGCCACGGGCTGAGGGCCGTGTGCCATGGTGGTATGTCAAACCAAGGGGTTTGAAGTTCTTCTGCTGTATAGCTCAAGTTGGTGTTTACACCATACTTGGGGGAAGGGAGTTGTGGAGCTATTCTCCCACACATGGGGCCCTGCGTTGCGGGATGAGCGCATGGGCTTTCTAGGTTAGGGGTGGGCCTAGAACGTCTCTGCAGCGATGTGGCGCTGTGGCGATGCCATGTGTCACCTGAGGTGAGGTTACCATATGACCCGAGCGATGCGTCGCGGTGCACATGGGTCGGCGACCTCACGAGGGCACTCAAGGGCTAAGTGGGACGCAGTGGTGCGCACTAGCTGAGGGCTTGATGCAGACGTGTGCTGGTTGCGTGGGCCACACACGATACCTGGTTTGGATAACATGAAGAGCTGCATGCTACTCCAAGTGTGCTAGTCGCGTGGACTACACACAATGCTTGGTTTGGATAGCATGAAGAGCTGCATGCTACTCCATGTGTGCTGGTTGCGTAGGCCACACACAATGGTTGGCTTGAATGGCATGAAGAGATGCATGCCACTGTCGCAAGTAAGGAACTAGTGCGTTGCACAGGCCAGATGGCACTGAGGTGTTGGCATGCGTGTCGCGAGTAGACACGATGCGTCGAGATGGTTTGCCTTGGGTGAAGGCAACCATGAATAGGAGTTCCCGTCCTCTAGGCAGGTGGTGTCAGAGTGATGGTTGGATAAGTTGGTCTCGCTGTGCGCGGCAGTGAGACGTTACACGAGTGTGATAGCCAGTATTAGGTTGTGCCTCGTGAAAAATTGAGATCTGAGTTTAGGCTGGCCTCGCTGTAGCGGCAGCGAGGCACCGCACGGGCGTCGAAAAAGTTACCCTGTGACATTTGGTATCAGACCCAGATCATTCTGATTGGGACTACATTAGCGAGCAAGAGCGATGAGGTGCGCTCTAATTTTGTGACAGCCAGAGTTACTTGTGTGCAGTTGAGTTGCACGTCTGCGATTGAGATGCGATTGAGTTGCACGTAGAGGGATGGTACTGCTGGGTTATATGTTGCGAAAATGTGATCGACGCTAGTTGGCCATGTGAGCCACGCGTTGAGTTAGCGGGTCGGTCCAAGGAGGATGAACACTAGTGACGTTTAACATGAGACGTTGAGTCACACAGGTGCTGAGAGTACCGCTGCCATGTCGGCATGGAGTAAGGGGAATGCTCTGTTCTCACTTCTTGATGATTGTTGCCCATGAGGGCTATACGTTGCGGTAGCGGGTCAGTCCAAGATGGATGAACGCTAGTGACTTCAACATGAGATGTTGGGTCACGTTGGTGCTGAGAGCGCCATTACTATAAATGACAAGGAGCAAGTAGGATGCTCCATTCACATTTAACAACTTGTTGGCCGTGAGTGCCACACGTTGAAGTAGCGGGTCGGTTCGAGGCAGATGAACGCTAGTGATCTCCAGCATGAGACGTTGGATCACGTTGGTGCTAAGAGCACCGTTGCCATGGATGGCAAGGAGCAAGTAGGATGCTCCATTCTCACTTCACGAGGAAGCTGAGATTTTGAAATCGGTCACTAGTATATGACATGAGGGTCTAGACCGCTGGTATGCGACAATGTAAGGATCGATATGTTGCTATGGGCCAGGATCGAGGATACAGTTAAGCGAGATATCGCGAGAACTGGATTGAGCTATGCTGAACCAGTGTAGGGGTCAGAAGCTCGCTGCTTTGTTGTGTAACGACAAGGCACGGTGTCCGTGAGAGACGAATGGCTGGACGGAGATCCAACGTGACTTCAGAGGAAGCCAATGGAAGAACCAGATGGGTACCTTCAGAGGAAGCGAGTCCCAGGTGATCCAGTATAGCTTCAGAGGAAGCAAATACGAGACCCAGATGGGTATCTTCAGAGGAAGTGAGTCCCAGGTGATCGTTGAAATCTTTGGTCTACGAGAAGGACCGTAGGTCGGGTTGCAGGAGGTGACTCGAGTCATGCTATTGGGTGAAGACAAAGGTCGAGGTACTATAGTGTGAGAAGCATAGAGCTTCGTTGATTGAGCAAGGTGCTCATGGCAGGCCCTTGGGTGAAAACACAGAGGTGTTGAGGTACCAGAGCACTGCAGGACAATGAAGGGCTTGTAATGTAGATCAGGTCTAAAGGTTCGAGAAGGGTGGGTTCTGTCGGTTGCTACGATAAAAAGATATAAGCAATGTTGCAGATTTCAGCATTGAGAAGCATAGTGCTTCGTTGGGTTGGGCGTGGTCGCTCACTGGCAGTCTCTTGGGTGAAGACACGTAGTGTCGAGGTACTAGAGCTGCAAATTTGCCACAGGTTGAGACAGCTTGGGTGGTAGTCTCGTGGTTGGAAACATACGTCGAGGTACTGGAGCTCTACAAATCAGACGTAGGTCGAACTCTTGGGCGAAGACACAGAGGTGTTGAGGTGCTAGACGGTAGTGCGGATGAAAGCTAGACTCCTGGGTGAAGACGGACTGTTGAGAACCTAGAGAGCTGCGATGCGTAATGAGTTGTGCAAACTTGGTTGCTAACGATCGGTTTGCTTCTGGTTGTATGAAGAACTGGTATATAAAGATATTTGGGTGAAATATTGACCGGACCAAGTTATTTAGAACACTACGTGGGGTGAAGACACATAAATGATGGTCAAGGAGCTATGCCGTAGCATGAGGTGAAGACCTATTACGCCATAGAGGATGCATTTGGCTCATCGCGATGAATTGTTAGGATTGTACCTGGGTGAAGACGAAGGATAGTAGTCGAGGAACTGGTACAAGTACAGTTTGATGAGGGTTACTTGTCCTTGGATTGGTGTGAGAACGTTTTAGTAAAAGGCCACAATTGTGTCGAGGAACTGTCGTAGGAGTTCGGCTGTTGACGAGGACGTCAATGCATTGTGTGGGGGAGAAAATGTGACAGAATCACGCCCCTGAATGTGACGGAGTCACGCTCCTGGTGCATAGAGATGCACAAGGATCAACTAGCAGGCAAGGTGGGAGGGCCTTATTGCTACGTTGAGTCAAAGGCAAGCTTGAGAAACATGGTCTTGAAGGCATGACCGATGTACTAAGATGCTTCGAACGCAAAAATTTGCTAGGCGAACTCTTGGGTGAAGACACATAGTGTCGAGGTACTAGAGTGGACTATAATCACTAATGCTTGGGGCATGCATAGTAATAGATTACGTTGGTGTGGAATCACGTGAAATGGCATAATGATGGATTGCGTTGGTGCGGAGCCACACAAAGGATCAATGCGTTTCTGGTCTGAAAGCACGGATGAGACCAAGATGAGATAGCGAGGAGGTACCAAACCTCGGGGCTAGACATTGGTGGAGACCTTGCATGGAGTAAAGACTGAGGTCGAGGAACTGATGCAGGTCTTGGTGTCAGTGTGGACACTGACACATCCAAATTGGTAGATGTGGCATGGTCATTCCCATGAGATTTTGCGTCAACGAGGACATTGGTCCGAAAGCACGGATGAGACCAAGATGAGATAGCGAGGAGGTACCAAACCTCGGGGCTAGACATTGGTGGAGACCTTGCATGGAGTGAAGACTGAGGTCGAGGAACTGATGCAGGTCTTGGTGTCAGTGTGGACACTGACACAACCAAATTGGTAGATGTGGCATGGTCATTCCCATGAGATTTTGCGTCAACGAGGACATTGACCTTATTGAGTCGGGGAGGATGTGACGGCCTCATTAATTTGTGCGCCAGCATAAAGGCATGGCGACCTTGGAGCTGAGCACTTGGCTAGTAAGAAGGCGGGCGGACCTTGTAGCTAGTTGTGTAGTGCGTGTGCGCAGAGGCACATGGCCCTGTGACGCGTGCATGTTCTCCTTATGCATGCTGCGATCTAGTGTGGTGACTAGACGCATGATAGGCTTGGAATGCGGTGCTCCGCGTAGGGGCACACGACGTCTTGGTGCCATGAGGCACGTAATGCGGTGCTGCGTGTAAGGGCACGCGACGTGGTCCCGTGATGGTGCGCGATGTGGTGCCAAGAGGGCACGCGACATATAGCTTGAACGCCAAGCGATGCGGTGCCAAGAGGGCACGCGATGTAGTGCCAAGAGGGCATGCGATGCAGTGCCAAGAGGGCACGCGACATCCGGGTGCAATGACGGACCCGATATAGTGTCGAGTGGACACGAGACAGTCACGACTTGGACGTGATGCGGTGCCACGAGGGTACACCATGTGGTGCCATGAGGGCACGCGACATGAGGGCCTCGCGACATGGTCGTGACATGGACGCGACACAGATGCGACATGGTCGCGACACAGTGCTATGTGGGCATGAGGCCATGAGGGCCTCGCGACGTGGTCGCGATGCGGACGCGACACGGTCGCAAGTGACGCTGATGCGTGACCTCACAAGACATGTGGGCTTGGAGGATGGCACTGTGTGCTATGAACAGAAGTTCGTGTGCCATAATTAATGCTATGACACTACCTTTGCAGGTGTGTGCCACGGGCAGAGGGCCGTGTGCCATGGTGGTATGTCATACCAAGGGGTTTGAGATTCTTCTGCCGGATAGCTCAAGTTGGTGTTTAGACCATACTTGGGGGAAGGGAGCTGTAGAGCTATCCTCCCACACATGGGGCCCTGCGTTGCGTGATGAGCGCATGGGCTTTCTAGGTTAGGGGTGGGCTTAGAACGTCGCTGCAGCGATGCGGCGATGCTATGTGTCACCTGAGGTGAGGTTACCATATGACTCGAGCGATGCGTTGCGGTGCACATGGGTCGGCGACCTCACAAGGGCACTCAAGGGCTAAGTGGGACGCAATGGTGCGCACTAGCTGAGGGCTTGATGCAGATGTGTGCTGGTCGCGTGGGCCACACACGATGCCTGGTTTGGATAACATGAAGAGCTGCATGCTACTCTAAGTGTGCTGGTCGCGTGGACCACATACGATGCTTGGTTTGGATAGCATGAAGAGTTGCATGCTACTCCATGTATGCTGGTCGCGTAGGCCACACACAATGGTTGGCTTGAAAGGCCTGAAGAGATGCATGTCACTGTCGCAAGTGAGGAACTAGTGCGTTGCACAGGGTGAAGCTGGACAGGCCAGATGGCACTGAGGTGCTGGCATGCGTGTCGCGAGTAGACACAATGTGTCAAGATGGTTTGCCTAGGTGAAGGCAACCAAGAATGGGAGTTCTCGTCCTCTAGGCGGGTGCCATCTGAGTGATGGTTGGATAAGTTGGTGTCGCTATGCGCAACAGTGAGACTTTACATGAGTGTGATAGCCAATGTTAGGTTGTGCCTCGTGAAAAATTGGTATTTGAGTTTAGGCTGGCTTCGCTGTAGCGGCAGCGAGGCATCGCACGGGCGTAAAAAAAGTTACCCCGTGACATGTGGGTCTTCCCTTTTTTAATTTTTTTTTCTTTTTGATCTCGGTATCTCTTAATCATGGACAAGAATAAATCCGGGATCGTTGGCGGGGGAGATATCTCTCATAACTTGCAAATTACTACAAAGAAATTGAATGGAGCCAATTATCTTTCATGGTCACGGTCTGCTGCTATGTACTTAGGGATGAAGAAAAAGTTGGGTTACATTTACGGGACTATCCACAAACCCAAAGAAGATGACCCTAAGTATATTGATTGGGAAAGTGACAATCTAACTGTCATGACATGGCTGTTACACTCCATGCGACAAGACATTAGTGATTCCTTTATGTATGCCAGTGATGCTAAACAATTATGGGAGGTTGTGAGGGATGCGTTCTTGCAGAAACAAAATCTCGGGAAAATGTTTCAGGTGAGTGTCAAAATTAACACTATGAAGCAAGGAGATAAGACCATTGGAGAGTATTACACTCAAATGAGAAGTTTGTGGGATGGACTAGCCCAATATCAAGAAGAAGAACTGTGTAGCTCGTGTGCCAGCAAGGTTTGTAAAAATACTGAGGAGAGTGTTCGACTTCCTAAAAGGGGTAGACCTAAATATGAAAATGTTAAATCCAACATTCTAGGTAGAGAGGAGTGTCCTCCACTTGGTACAGTGTATGCCCTCCTTCAGCATGAGGAGAGCAGGGAACAGTTTATGCAGATTCTTGGTGGTGATGTATCTGAGAGATCTGTCCTACCATCCTTCACTTCTTTTGGTCGTGGTGGAGGCAAGTTTGGTGGTAGAGGTGGTGGTCGTGGAGGTTGTGGGGGCCTCTCCTGTGAAGACAGAGAGAAATTATTGTGTTCTCATTGTGGCAAGAAGGGTCATACCAGAGAAAGATGTTGGAAATTACATGGGAAACCGAAATTTCTTTTGGTTCTAGTCCAGTTGTTGGTCAGAGCATATCTCCTTCAGCTCTACCTTCAGCCTCACCTTCAGCTGATTTCCAGAGTTTACAGAGAAAGCTTCAGGATTTCTAGGGCCGCCTTCAGTGCAGGACGGTAACACAAGGACAGACATCTTCCTCCCACATAGCTGAGTCTGGTACCTATGGGTCTGCCCATGTGACCTCTACCTCTCGCTCCTCATGGATCATCGATTCTGGGGCTATGGATCACTTGTCTGGTATGACAAATTTATTTTCATCTGTGTCTAGTCTTTCTGATTCTATTCATATTCGCATTGCTGATGGATCCCTTGTTCCTATAAAGGGCAAAGGGAATGTTCCCTTAGGCACCTTGCCCCTTGACTCTACTCTTTTAGTTCCCAGTCTACTCTTTTAGTTTCCAACATGCCTATGAATCTATTATCTGTCAGTAAAATTACCAATTCCTTACATTGTAGTGTGACATTCTTTCCATCCCATTGTGTTTTTCAGGACCTGAAATCAGGGAAGATCCTTAGTCATGGTACTGAAGAGAAGGGACTCTACCTCTTTCAAGATTTACGTGGTGCATCTTCTCTTGCAGTATGGTGATTTCTGTTGATGAAGCTAGATTGTGGCACTCATGCTGTGGCCACCCTTATATTAGTCGTTTGAAACTTTTATTTCCGAAAAAATTTCATGGATTTGATAGTAGTTTGTTTAATTGTGAGACTTGTCAGTTCTCTAAACGTGTTCGCAATTCTTATCCCTTGAGTGGTAGTAAATGTGATATTCCTTTTGAAGTTATTCACTTTGATGTGTGGGGGCCTTCCCTTGTTATTGCTTTACATGGTTATCGTTATTTTGTTAGCTTCATTGATGACTGTACTAGACTCACTATGCTCTTTCTTATGCGCACCAAAGATGAAGTTGCCTCTATTTTTCCTCTGTTTCACAGACTAGTTAGCACCCAATTTCATGGGCATGTTAAGGTCCTTAGATCGGATAATGGTGGAAAATATTCCTCTCACATTCTTCAATCTTACCTTAACTCTCATGGAATTGTGTGACAAACTACTTGTTCTTATACCCCCCAACAGAATGGGGTTGCTGAGAGGAAAAATAAGCATCTTCTCGAGGTTGCGCGATCTCTATTGTTTGATATGAAAGTTCCTAAATATCTCTGTGGTGAAGCTGTTCTCACTGCTGCCTACCTCATCAATCGACTACTTACACCCATTCTGGATGGTCATTCTCCCTTCCAACTTGTGTTTCCTCATCGACCTCTGTTTATAGTCTCACCACGTATCTTTGGGTCCTCATGTTTTACTCATATCCCCAAGATTCAGAGAAGTAAACTTGATCCTAAGGCTACCAAGTGTATCTTTATTGGGTATCCCTCTTCTAGAAAAGGATACAAGTGTTTTGATCCTCTTACTTGTCGTGTGATAGTCATCATGGATGTCACATTATTTGAGGGCACTCTTTTCTCCCATCCTCTGAGTCCTCTTCAGGGGAGAAACTACGTAACAATGAAGAGCACTCTGAGATGTTTAGAGTTTTACATATGGGAGATAGTGAAAATTGTGAAGTGGATGATGAAATTGTTGAACCACAGAAAAGCGAACAACCCATCTTTGGTAGATATGGAAAGGGGAAGATGTATGTGCGAAGGAACAACAAAAGTATCGCTGAAGCCACTACGCATGAGAATGTGGATGAGTCTCCTTCTCAGAATACCGATCAGGATCCCTTACCCGAAGAGGGTCCTCTTCGTTCTGATCTTCATCTACCCATTGCTCACAGAAAACTCCCTAGATCGTGCATTCATCATCCCATCAGTAAGTATGTGCCATATTACAATCTTTCATCATCCCATTATAGTTTTATTTGATCTGTTGATTCTATCACCCTTCCCTCTACTGTGTATGATACCTTGTTGCAGCCAAAATGGAAGGATGCTATGATTCAGGAGATGAATGCTCTGGAACAGAATTGAACATGGGAAATTGTTGAAGTCCCAGAAGGAAAGAGAGTTGTTGGTTGCAAATGAGTGTATACAGTTAAGTATAGACCTGATGGTACTGTCGAAAGATACAAAGCACGACTTGTAGCAAAGGGGTACACTCAAACACAAGGAGTGGATTATCAGGATACCTTTGCACCTATAGCCAAGTTCAGCACAATCAGGGTATTGTTATCTCTGGCTGCCCACAAAGACTAGTCACTATCTCAGCTCGACGTGAAGAATGCATTTCTTCATGGTGATCTCAAGGAAGAAGTCTATATGGATCTTCCTCCTGGGTTTGTAAAAGAAAGAGAAAAGGGAAAAGTGTGTAGATTGAAGAAGTCTATCTATGGATTAAAGCAATCCCTAAGGGCCTGGTTTCAAAAATTTAGTGATGCTATTATAAGAATTGGGTACCGAAGAAGTCACTATGATCATACTTTATTTGTAAAAAGGGGGATCAAGATGACGGTCATATTAGTTTATGTTGATGATATCATCATTACTGGTGATGATGGTCATGAGATTCTAAAGCTGAAGGAGTATTTGAGCAGAGTGTACGAAATTAAAGACTTGGGGAGTTTGAAATATTTCCTTGGCATTGAAGTGATGAGATCTAAGAAGGGCATCTCATTATCCCAACGAAAGTATACCATAGACCTCCTTCATGATACAGAGTTTTTGGGGTGTAGGCCTGCTGTGACCCCTATTGAACAAAATCACCGATTAAATGGCGAAGAAGGTGACCTGCTCAAGGATCCACGTACCTATTAGAGATTAGTTGATAAACTGATTTATCTAACCATGACTCGTCCAGACATTGCTTATGCAGTAAGCGTAGTGAGCCAATATATGCACTCACCAAGGATCGTACATTTAGAGGTTGTTCATAGGATCCTGAGGTATCTGAAAGAAAGTCTTGGCAAAGGGCTTCTTTATAAAAATCATGGTCATTTGGATGTAGAGATATTTATTGATGCCGATTGGGCTGAGTCTTTAGATGATAGGAGATCAACTACAGGATATTGCACCTTCTTGGGAGGTAATTTGGTTACATGGAAATCTAAGAAGCAACATGTAGTATCAAACTCCAGTGTTGAGGGGGTGTACCGCGCCATGTCCTAGGGTGCGAGAGAAGGCATGTGGCTTAAATTTATCTTGTCAGATTTGGGAGTCGCCCTATCATCTCCAATTATTTTGTATGGTGACAATGAGGCCGCTCATCATATTGCAGAAAATCCTGTCTTTCATGAAAGAACAAAGCACATTGAAGTGGACTGTCACTATATTTGCGAGAAGGTCGAGTCTAAAGAAATCAGTATTCCTCAAGTTAGAACTGAGGATCAATTTGCCGACATCTTGACTAAAGGTGTTGGTGGCAAGAGACTTTATGACATCTCCTTCAAGTTGGGTATGATCGACATCTACACTCCAACTTGAGGGGAGTGTTGGAGATGATATTTCCCTTTATGGGTGTGTAGTAAGTAGCTTTGGGTGTGTGTGTAGTTAGGTGAATTTTAAGTTGTACAATTCACCTAACTATGGGACTATGTAATCCATGAACATGCTGAGATGATATAAATAATAACTTACATTGGGATTTGGGTCACATTGACTTAAACCTATTTTCTCCCAATCTTCTTCTCTCTTCTTCCTCCTCACCAAACCTAACCCTAATCTACCCTCCTTAATTTTTGACTAGGTAAAGATGAAACATATTTGGATAAAAAATGAGGAGTTGTTGAAGAGCAACCCCAAGTTGAAGTTGATAAGTATGGGAAACCACTTCAGAGAAAATTCTATGTGAGAAAGAGGTTTAGGAAACCTCTTGTTCAGGAAGTTGTCCAAGAAAAAAGTTCAGGAAGAGCCTCAATTCGAGTCTCTCCCTAGGCTACTGACCATGAACCTTCTCCAGAGACAGATCCCTCCTTCGATATTGAACTTCCTATTGCTCAACATAAGGTACTAGACATTCTATCCAAAAATTCATTTCCTATAAAGGTTTATCTGTCTCTCATTTCAGTTTTATCTCATCATTGAATTATATTACTATACCTAATTCTGTGTTTGAAGCCCTATCTCAACCCGAATGGACAAAGGCTATGTTGCAGGAAATGCAGGCATTAGAACATAACAAGACATGGGAGGTTGTCGATCTTCCTCCGGGAAAGAAAGTAGTGGAGTGCAAGTGAGTCTACGTTGTCAAATATAGACCTGATGGGACCATTGAGAGATACAAAGTTAGTTGCAAAGAGGATTCACACAAACACACGGAGTCGATTATCAAGAAACATTTTCTCCAGTTGCAAATCAAATACCATCATAGCTCTTTTATCCTTAGCCGCCTACAAAGAATGGCCCTTGCCACAGTTGGATGTGAAGAATGTTGGCGGGGACGCAACTTCGAGCTAGTTTCATCGGTGATGAAACATTTTGGGTCTGGAAGAATTGGTGGGGACGCTAACATCATATGCTTTGAGTTTGAACCACATCACATATACCGGTAAAGAAGCCAGCCGAGGAGCCTGAAAGGATGGGTTTAAAATCAATGCTGGTCGCCCAAATGAGGAAGGGGTTGCCCAAGCGATCAGAACCAGTAACTTTAAGAGGAGCAGGTCGCCCAGGCGACCAAATGGTGTTTTAAATCAAGTTGGGAGTCTTAAGCGAGAACTTTAGTGTTCTCGCCCAGGCGAGTTCCCAAAAGGGGACTCAAATGACGCTTTTCATCCAATCTTCCTTCATTTTCTTTCTTTTGTTGTCCTTTTGTTTTACAATAGTACTTTACCATTTTAGGGCTTTCTCTTTTAGGTATCCACTATATAAGGTCTCTTTGTAAGCCATTTTTGGAAGGTTGGTTGATTAATGAAAGTGCTATGCATTTTGGAGCTTGAGATGAGCTTTAATGGAGGGTGAGTCTTCTTCCCCATGTGGGTTTGGTGTGAGGCTTAGGGTGTTATGCTCATGTTTATCTTTGATCTTCTCTTTACCTCTTTTTCTCTTTCCATTTCTTGTAATTATTCCTCATAATTTGTTTGGCCAAATCTCCAAAACCCTAGATCTAGAGCAACCTTGATCCCTATCCTTGTGGATTGACTCCAACCTTAGCCTGCCTATCCATGACCGCTGTTGGGCTCGAGCTTGTCCGATTTGAGACTGACTGATCAATTCAATTCAAAGCCGTAGCAAGGATCTAACGATTCCACGTCGATCAACGAGCAAGTGCCCCAACCTAGAAGATGCTAAAGTTTTATCTCTAAGATTGCACCTTTCGCAAATCTAAATGGATCTCGCACGCCAGATTAGACCCTAGCTGGATCAAACATGATTACCTAAGCGAAATTCCATGAAACCTTAAGGTATCATTTTAATTTGTGATTAATTGTTCAATTAATTAGTTTAATTTCGACAATTATCATCTCATATTCATTTTAGGGTCGTTGTCCCGCGTCAAATGCATTCCTTCATGGTGATTTGAAGCAGGAAGTCTACATGACACTCCCACCTGGCTTTGTTAAACAGGGGTAGACTGGGAAAGTATTCAAGCTCAACAAGTCCATTTATGGGTTAAAGCAGTCTCCACGTGCTTGGTTTCAAAAGTTTAGTAAAGGCGTAATGAGTTATGGATATCGAAGAAGTCATTACAATCATACCTGTTTGTAAAGGAAGGCGTGCATACTACAACCATCTTCGTTTATGTGGATGATATTGTCATCACGAGAGATGATAGTAAAGAAGTTATATGTTTGTAAGAACATCTTCGTAGGGCCTTTGAAATCAAGGATTTGGGTCCTCTAAAGTACTTTTTGGGTATTGTGGTGGCAAGGTCCAATAAAGGGATTGCATTGTGCGAAAATATACTCTGGATCTACTTCATGATACTGGACCGTTGGGGTGTAAGCCTGCTATGAATCCCATTGAGCAAAATCATAGGTTGAATGGAGAGGTTGGTGAACTGCTCAAGGATCCTAGAAGTCATCAGAGATTAGTTGGCAAACGAATCTGCCTCACCATGACTCGTCCTGATATAGCCTATGCATTAAGTGTCATGTGCCATTATATGCATTCACCCAAGAATACTCATGTTGTTGCGGTTTATAGGATACTCAAATATTTGAAAGGGAGTCCTGGCAGAGGACTCTTGTACAATAATCATGATCACTTGGATTTTGAGATATTCACTGATGCTGATTGGGCAAGGTCTCTCTTGATGATAGGAGATCTACCACTGGGTACTGTACATTCCTTAGAGGTATTGGTGACATGGAGGTCAAAGGAACAACATGTGGTGTCCAACTCTAGTGGAGAGGGGGAGTATAGAGCTAATGTCTTAAGGAGCTTGTGAGGGTATGTGGTTGAAACATATCCCATCTGATTTAGGAGTTCATGTTACTTTGCCTATGATCCTATATGGTGACAATGAGGTTGCACATCATATCACGGAGAATCTTGTCTATCATGAAAGAACAAAGCATATCGAAGTTGACTGCCATTTCATTCGAGAGAAGGTTGAATCGAAAAAGATTGCTATTCCCCAAGTTCGTTTGAAGATCAGCTAGCCGACATTCTCACTAAAGGTGTTGGCGGAAAGAGACTCTTTGACGTCACCTTCAAGTTGGGCATGATCGATATACATGCCCCAACTTGAGGGGGAGTATTGGTGTGTCCTTAGTGCTTGTTCTTAGTTGGTGTGTGTGAGTTACTTTATGTAAGTGTGGGTATGTTTAGATATATTGTGGGTATCAATGACAAATTGTATATGATATAAATATCAATGATATGTCGGTATGAAAATAATAACTCCACCCTAATTTTCTATCTCTTTTCTTCTTCCTCCTCTCCTAGCCCTAAGCCTAAACCTCCACTCTAAAACTTAACTACCCCCTCAAGATTCTATTTTTCAAGAGAGTTCCAATTGCTTGGTGGTCAGGAAAGAGTTCACCTTTTAGGTAATCAATCTCTTTTAAGGGTTTACTCTTCTCCTTCGTCAATCGTACGCACTTTAGGTACAATTCACCATAAGCTTGGCTAATGTCTGCCCCATCATTTTCAATATCTAACGCTTCAATATTAGTCATGGCAGTCTCCTCAGATTCAACAAAGCCAAAGGAGGGGACATCATATACATTGATGGTGGCAACAAATCCCTGATTCCATACTCAATGTGAGTGGATTCATCACATGAAGAGTCTTCCTGAGCATCAGATTCATGTGTGGCTGCCATTGCTTTAGATTAGCCTTTATCTTTCTTACGGTTGGGACAATCCGCGACAACATGTCCATGACGTTTATAACATTGTGTGCCCTCAGGAGATTCTTTTTGATACTTCTTCTCATAGGGTTTAGATTTGTCATTTTTCTGAATTTTTTATTCCCATTTAGGGGTGCAAATTCGGTTAACCCGAACCAAAACCAAAATTTCGTTTTTCGGGTCAGTTTCTGCAAAACCGAACCCTAACTGAAACGCCGAGCTTTTCAACTCCCAAACCAAACCGAACCGATTCGATTTCGGTTGGTTCGGTTCTCGGTTTTTCTTCATATTTTTTATTTTTTCAATTTTTTTTTTCCAGTTTTCACACCCTACCTAACTGGTTTCGGTTTTTGGGTACCAAAACTGAACCGGGCTGAATTGTGGTTCAGTTTTCAATCGGTTTCGGTCCGGTTCGGATGGTCAGATTTTCGGTTGGTTTTTCGGTTTCATTTTTTTTTGTACCCCTATTCCCATTATAATTTTTTTGAATTTCGTAACAAGAAAAGTGAGTTCTTCAGAGTCATCGTTATCACTATCGGAATCAGTGTCAGCTTTAGATGATCTGAAAGCAATGTTCTTACCCTTATGAATATCTTCGATCTCATATTCATAAGTTTGAAGAGACTTAACAAGCTCAACCAAGTTAACAATGTCAATTTCCTTACTTTCAACGATGGCTTTGACCTTTGACATAAATCTCTTAGGAAGCGATCGCGGGATTTTACAAATATCTTATAGTTAGAGATTGGTTCGCCAAGGTTGAAGGAACCATTGACAATATCTTTTACTCCGATATAGAAGTCATAGAACTTTTAATCCTCTTCCGTACACATTCTCAAATTTAGAGGTGAGCATACGAAGTTTGGCTAACTTCACTTGTTGAGTACCTTCATAAGTAGTCTGAAGGATTCTCCGAGCATCCTTGGCTACATCACGAGTATTAATCCTATGGAACTCGGATGTAATTACGACCATGGATCAAAATCTCGGTTTTGGTTTCGTTCACCATCTGAACCATAAATTGGTCAAATTTTCGGTAAATTTCGGAATTTTTGAAAATATGCTCCGAACTTTGCCGAACTTTATTTTTTTAACTCTTTCACATAATTAGAAGATGTATTTGACCTATTGAGACTAAATTCGACAAGATATCAACAATATTTGACGAAATCTGGCAAGATATCAACAAATATTTGACGAAATTCGGCAAGATTCGACAAGATCCGGCTAAATTTGGAAAGATTCGGCGAGATATGACTAGATACAGAGAAATCTGACGATATTCGGTAAGTTACGGTAACTTTGGGAGAGAATCTATCCAAGTCCGGTGAGAATTCGTTAAAATCCGGTAACTTTTGGTAAAATCCGACGAGATTCCGTAAGTTACGGTACGATACGATGAGATTTCATCAGGATCTGACAATATATGATGAAATTTTGTCAAGGTATGGAAGGAGAGAGGAGAGGACAAAAATAAAAAATAAACTAAGTGTAAATGAATGAAACTTGGGTATATGTATGAGAACCAAAAAAAAATTCGAAGCAAAAGACCTTAAAAAGAAAAAAAATGAAAATCTCGGTAGATAATTTCAAATTATCGTCCGATAAATTAAAAATTAAAAATATTGGCCAATAATTTGAATTTTATCCTGACAATTCGAATTTTTCGGCCCCCACCCGAAAAATTCAAATTTCTCGTTTCAGTCGGGGCCGAAACCGAGTCATCTCGGCCGAGAATTTGAATTGTCGGCCGAGATTTTGATCCATGATAACATCAAAGAGAGCGTTTAGTGCCTTGGAAATATAACCGTCAAAGTTATAATCCTCAGGTCTCTACATCAACCTAGGTTTATAAGTTACCTTCTTGACTCCATCAACCTTGGAATACATTTTTGGAGGAAACCATCCTAGGTCCGAGGATTTTAGAAAGGCTTTCAGTTGACCCTTTCAATATGGGTAAGTAGACCCATCAAAAAGAGGAGGACGAGTTGTAGATGCATATTCTCTTGGCAAATCTAGGCTACTGAATGAGCTGTTAACACTCCGTTAGTTATAACAAATCGAGTGAATTGGGCTCTGATATCAATTGAAATTTTGGAATCCTAGGTTTGCCTAGCGTCGATAAATAGAAGCGAAACAGTAATAAATTGTAAGCAACCACAAAACGCAATATTTTATGTGGAAAACCCTAAAGGGAAAAAACTACGGGATCTAAGCCAGATCCAAGGCAACAAATCTACACTATTCATTAAAGGTTACAAAAGGTATTGATGAGCACTCAGCTCCTATCAAACCCTTCCTATCCACAATGCTAGAATCCTCTATGCGTTTGCACAGTTATCAGATCTGTATCGCCTTCAATCATTGAGTCCACGGTGATCTATTTGTGTTTAGACAAGCCACAACCCTACCTTAGAATCCTCAAAGGGCCACTTGAATCCTCTAGCAAATCACACGCCTGAATCGTCAAGCGTAAACTCCAAGAAGTTGGAGGAAAAACACCTTTGAGATAAGAGAGAATTTTTTTAGCACGAAGTAAGTTCTCAAAGGCTTTTAGGGGTTCTCTCAAAAGAATATAGAATTAGGGCAAGTGAGGTAGCCTTATTAAGGTCCGAATATTGCTATTTATAAGCCTCACAACAAAAGTTGCATAGTCTCTAAGTTTCTCTCGAAACTTATCGTACGGTCGACTGTAACTATTGTTACGGTTACCCGTGATTACAAGGACGGTTGACCGTAGCTTTCTCAACTGCCAACCGTAGCACATATGTTACGAATTTTATACTTGGCAAATCCGGAAGGGCACATGTGGGCTATGCACCATCACATACTATCAATCAAGAGCCACATGCCCCAACTGTGTACAACTTGGCGACACCTAGGTTCCATGGGAGTATTAGACTAGGTTGACATAAATCGTGACAAACAAGATCTAACAAGATTAAACATGTTAGGAAACAATAAGTGTAAACGGGGTATGGGAGATGTCCCAGATGGCAATGCCATAAGTGTGCTGACTCCAATGATGAAGCAACAAAAGTTGCGGTAGCAAGAACCCTCTCAGAATACTATGTTTTTCTTTAAAGATATAGTGGCCCCACTACTCTCGTCCTCGTCCAAAAATTCTCTCAGTTGACAAATCCTTAGAAATACAATATGAGGGAAACAACGTCACACAATAGTTCATGGGCTTCATAATTGAGTGATTGGAAGAAGATTCATCGACATCTTTGAAACATGTAGAGTACAGTCTAGAGATAATCTCCCAACATGCACAATTCCTAGCCCCGTCAGTGGAACCAGAGAGCCATCGAAAACACAAATATTACTTGGAGAGGATAACGGCAGGATCCTATCAAACAATGATGACACACCAGTCATATGATTTGTCACTCCTGAATCTATGATCCAGGGGGACAGAGATGTGGATGACACGTGGGTAGTGCCAACAATACCCGATCCAACAAGATGAGTGGCGTTGCCTTGGATACTTAAGGCTCGCTGTAAGACGTCTTGATACTCCCTCTGTGTAAGTGTTACAAAATTATTGCCTTCATCCATCGATGGGATACCTCACCCAACCAACAATGGTCCTCACAGACGAAAGAACAAACACCCGGTGTGCACACATCCAAAACCATACAAAATGGACCAGTCTTCCAAAAATGTTCAAACCAAGAGAACAACCCCTCCAAATAAAAAGGATTCAAGGGTTCACACAGGCCCGGTTCTCTACTTGATATACCTCCAGCCAATAGTCCTTTTTGGTACTGAATAGGGTGATCTTTTCGTGGCCAATGCCAATGCCAATGGGCATGGTTGTACCAGCTACTGGGATTGAAAGGTGAAAGGGGGTAAAACAAAAGAGGTGAATAACAGCTCCTTAGAGCCAAGTACATGGCAGCCACTCAACCACCACACACAAGCTCTACAACAACCCAAAACCGCTGCTGATTATATGATCAGCGCTACAACTGATCCCACATCCACATAGCACTAACAACCCAATACAATGCTGCCTTCACAGATTTCATCAGGTACCCTACTCAGAAACAACACCCGAAATGACAGACAATGCACGAAATAGTGTCTTACAACCCTTCAACATCAAGCAAACCAGCACCACATGATTTTTAATCCATAGAGGGAGAGAAACAATTCACTTCATGTGGGTCTCCCACTCAAAATCAATCACACAAAGCTGCTATCCCCAAAAACCTGAGAACCAAGGTCAAAAAATGAGAAAAATACAAGATTGCAAAACCTCAATCGGACTTTCTTAAAAAGAAATAAACCTCCAGGAGCTTATTCCAGAATGAATTGCGATCCAAACCCTTGCGCTCTCGATGGTTGATGGGATCCTCTACCTCAATATTCGTGAATAGGATGATCTGAAGGTTCCACACAAAATACACTTAAAAATGCTGATAGGGAGCTCAAATCACCTCGAGCAAGAAGGAAGAAGTGATGGGGAAAGATTTCAGTCAAACATGTATCACTGTTTCTGGATTCCGTGCACCATCTTCACTGTGAAAAAAATTGTGCAGAGAACCAAAACTGACGAAGGATAAACTGACAAAGGTTGATACCACAGAGAGGCAACCAAGCTTCAAATCACCGGAGACCTTTTATTAAAAGTGGTGTGAAAGGAACTACGATCAAAACCCACCACGAAAAACCGATTTTGAGGTCAAATTTTGACCATACTGATGTCAGCATAGGTTGAGATGACGTCATCAGAAGTTGTGATGATGCCTGCAAAACTGATGAGGCTCTTGGGATCAGTGCTCTGTTACCATGTAAACTTTATTGAAGTTAGGGATGAGGAGGAGTATATAATAATAGCTCTTACCGGAGAAAGAAAAAAAAAAGTAAAAAAGAAATACATGCACAAATGAGTATAGAATGAATAGTTTTTATTTTATTTTTCTCAAATTTTTTTCTATTCCGGAAAATTGTTTTTATGCAATATCTATTGTGGGATGCAGATAATGCTAATGTTACCTTCTATATTTTCCTATTGGTGTACTAAATTTATCTGTTTGAACTGTTTTCTATTGTTCTTCATTCCTTAAAAGATTCTTCTTTTTTCATGGTAGTTAATATAGTTATAATCCCAAGATTATTTTGCTCTTTTCAAGTTCAACTTGGGTGTCTGGATATTAGTTCCTCAACTTTCATTTATAGTTACTGTAGAGTGTAGATTAACTGCCAAATAATAATCTCTTTTCTTCTTGCAGATTGAGACTATTTCCAGAAGCTATGAGATCCAGTTTGATTAGTTATGAAGTTTGTATTTCCTTTGTGAACGCTGATTAGTGAATTCCACGAGATGCAGTAAAGTGGTGAAATGGCTAGATTTGGAGCCATTTTGAAGTCATTTTGTGCTGGTGGTAATCCTACTTCTAAGATGAGATCTACTTGGTCTTATAATTCTCGTATGCTTTTTTCAAACAGTGCCTTCCAGTATCCTCCAAGATTATCATGTGTAAACATATTAAACAACAAAAGAGACTGCCGTTATTTGTGGAATATAGATAATACACAAATCAGAGTGCCGCCTCTCACATGTCCTGCAGAAATTCGACAATATAGAACTGATATCATCAGGGTGTCGCCTACATGTCTACAGAACAGTAGAATGACAAAATATATATTATACTCTCGAAGTACCTTATTCCCCCTCTGTATAAATGTTACTAATCGAGCGTATTTTGGTGGCAAACGAGATAACCTTCCTGAAGCAGAGGTTTCAACTGCAGCAATTTCAGGAGATTCACCTATTACAAGCAGCGATGTAGGTGTAAGTGAGTGGACTGACAATTTGAAGCTTGCTTATCAGTCTGCCACAGATGCTGCTATTTATGCAGGGAAAAAGGTTAAAGAGGCATCTGATGAAATCATTCCTCATGTTGAACAGTTGATTGATTCACATCCTTATCTGAGAAATGTTATCATTCCAGTTGGATGGACTTTGTCTGCTACAGCATTGGCTTGGCTGGTGATGCCCAGACTTCTTAGAAAGCTTCACTTGTACTCAATGCAAAGTCCTGTCTCGTTACTTTCTGGGAGTCTACCACAGGAACAAGTTCCGTATGAGAGAAGCTTTTGGGGTGCTTTGGAAGACCCTGTGCGTTATCTAATCACCTTCATGGCATTCTCACAGCTGTGAGTTGTTTCTCCATGTTAGCCACTTAAAACAAATTACTATGATCAGAGATCCTCATCTGGAGCTCATAATGTTCTGTTCTTTTCTTCATTGGTTAAGTTGTTTTGGTGTGTCTGTGACTATATATCCCCCATGTATATATTGCAAGAAGCTAATTAGTTAGTTGTATAATTATTAATGTTGATTAGTAATTTTTTTTCAACATTTCTTAAGGGATGTTTAGTAATTGGTGTGTCTGGTAAAGACCATAAACTCAGTTAAACCCATGTTTTAGTATGGGTGATGTTGACATAAAAATGCAAAACTCGGGGTACGTATAAGAACAAATGAGTTTAAGAAGGTTAAGGTTAGAGGTCTAGGGTTAGGGTTAGGAGATGAAGGTAGACGAGGAGAGTGAAAGAGAGAAAGAGAGGTTAGGAAAAATCAGGGTTTCGAGAGAAAACTCTCACACCCTTTCTCGTGAATATTTTTCTCAAATGGAGGAATATTCTGTATATAATACCCATATACAATAGACTGTAGAAATGTTGGTACGCACAAAGACAGTTATAAGTTATAACTTCCTACACACCGACACTCCCCCTCAAGTTGGAGCAAAGATGCCAATAATGCCCAACTTGGAGGTGATATCCTGTATTCTAAGTCTTCCCAACAACTTTGGTAAGGGTGGTGGCTAGTTAATTCTCTGATGCAACGTGTGGGGTATGGATTCCACTTTCTCCCTTATAAAGTGGTATTCAACCTCAATGTGTTTTGTCCTTTCTTTATATACAGGATTCTGTGCAATATCTAGACCTGCCTCATTATCCCCATATCGAGTCATACATAGTTTCACATTTATTACAAGGTCTGCAAGGATGAACCATATCCACATTCCTTCACGTGCACCTTGTGACATGGTCTGACATTCTTCTTCTGCACTAGAATTTTAAACAACATGCTGCTTCTTGCTTTTCCAAGTGACAACGTTGCCTCCATGGAATATACAATATCTAGTTGTAGATCTCCTGTCACTAAGAGATCCAGCCCAATCTGCATCGGTAAAATCCTCAACATCGAAATGACCATTGTTCCATATAGTAAGCCCTTTCTAGGGCTAGGTATCAGATATCTGAGAATTTGATAAACAATATTCAGATGACAATTCTAGGGCGAGTGCATGTATTGGCTGACTACACACTGCATATAGAATATCAGGACTGGCGATGGTAAGATAGAATAACATTCCCACAAGAGGGTACAAACGAATACCCTTGAGAGGTTGACCATCATCAAGATTCATTCTGTGGCTCACATCCATAGGACAGCTTGTAGGCTTACATCCCAACATACCTGTTTGCCTAAGTCCAAAGTATACTTCCTTTGTGAAACAACTATCCCTTTCTTCGACTGAGCAACCTTACCAAGGAAGTATTTGAGAGGACCAAGATCCTTAATTAAACACTTTGCTCATATAGTATTTGAGTCCCATAATTTCCTCTTCATCATCTCCGATAACTTCAATGTCATCAACATAAATAATGAGAGTAGTGAGACGAGTTCCCCTTTTTACAAAGAGTGTATGATCATACTGGCTTTTGCAATACCCAGATTTAATGATGGCATCACTAACCTTGTTGAACCAAGCACGTGGAGATTGCTTTAATCTATATATAGCCTTCTCCAGCTTACAAACAGGATCTTTGTCCCCTTGAAGAGCAAACTTGGGTGGTTGTGGCATATAATCTTCCTTTAGGTCGCCATGAAGAAAGGTAGTCGTAAGATTTACTTAGTAGCGAGGCCATCTCTTGTATCAGCCAATGGTAGCAATACTCGAATAGAGTTCAATTTGGCCACCAGGGAAAAGTTATCCTAGTAATCAATCCTATAAGTTTATTTGGGCCCCGTAGCAACTAGCCTTGCTTTAAATCTTTCCACAGAGCCATCTGGTCTTTATTTGACTGTATAGACCCATTTGCAGCCAACCAATTCTTTCATTCTAGCAGAGAAGTTATTTCCTATGTTTGTTTTGCTCTAATGCCTTCATTTGTGGTATCATTGCCTCCTTTCATTGCGACTGGGACAATGCCTCTGTAACATTGGATGAAACAACAATCAAATTTATGGAGGAAAGAAATGACAAATATGTAGAAGAAAATTCATGATAAGACACAAACTTACTAATGGGATGCGAATAATGTCCAGTTATGAGATCCCTTTCGAAGGGCAATGGGGAGATCGAGGTCAGTGTAGGAATGAGTTCACGACTTGGTGGTCCTTCTTCAGGGGACGAAATTTTCTCCATGACCGAGTGAGAGTGGGATTATTCTTCTTCCATGTTTCCCGACTAAAGGTTTGTCCTTTCCCCTATTTCCTACTCTTACTATCTTCTTTTTTGTCTTTTGGGGCACTTGGTTGCACATCAACCTCTATATTCGCATCATGCTGATGATCGTCTTCTTCAAATTGATCATCCATATCCTCCACTCTGGGTAGATAAGGCAATGGAACATGGTGCTCTTTGTTACCTACTACTCTCCCCCTGAAGGGGGCATTGTGAATTAGGGGAAGATTAGAACAGAGTAGAGTCAAAAAATGTAACATCCATGATGGTGAATTGTTTGCCAGAAGAGCGGTCATAACACTTTTATCCCTTTGAGATGGAAGATACCCAAAGAAGATGGATTGAACAGCTTTAGAATTAAGTTTACCATGACAAATCTTAGGGACATGAGCAAAGCCAAGGCAACCAAAAAGACGAGGAGGAACAGGGAAAGAGGGGAGACTTACGACACAACTTACTAAATGGAGACTTTCCATCCCAAATGGGGTTAGGCTTACAGTTGATCAGAAAACATGCAGTAAGAACAACATCACTCCATTAGAAACAACATCACTCCAGAGCCTTTTGGGAAAATTCATGCCAAGTAATAGGGCCCGAGTGACATCAAATATTTATTACTGTCATAGTAGTTTAAAACCCTTTTGGTAGGTGTTTTCTATAATCTAATTTATCTAATCTTTTTCACTGTCATAGCAGTTTACTGAAACAAATCTGGATGTGTTGTCTGTCATTGCAAAATATGATCTAGTTCGTGTATATATATATATATATATATATATATATATATATATATATATATATTTGTGAATGTCGTTTTTAATTTGATTGATATGATTCCTATTGAGCCTTACAATAGAGCATATAATTCTGCTATTATTAATTTCTTTTAATTGTCTATATTACACCCCTATTCAATTGGGAATCACTGCCACTGCTTAAAACGCTTACACTGACATTATTAATGGTGCTCCATTAACATGCTGTAAAATATTTTTATATCAGTCCTTAAGATTCACATATTATTATGCATGGTCATTTTTGAATGAATATTAGTACTAATTATGGAATGTAAATTGATCCTGGTTGACTTAGAAAGTTGGTCGTAGCTTTTTTGTTTAACTCTGCACCCTGTAGGATCCATTAGAGAATTTTCATTTTCGGCAATAGTTTTAGCACATGAAAGTTGTGTTTGTGACCGTGGTGGTTTTGTTCAATGGCATGAACTTCCGCCACCTCAAAAGAAAACAAGTGCAATCAAAATGCTCCTTGGACTAGTCAAAAAAAAAATGATTGGGTGAACTAGTTGCAACTGTTTTTCTTTCCCAATCAGCTTGAGTGGTCTTTACAATTTTAAGGGTTTGATAGCAAATCAAGTACCATTTCAAAAAATTCTGGAGATCAAGGAGAGGATTTATGTTTGTTGGATAACATTACACACCTTTCGACCGAGAGGGAGAAGTAATTATCATATTACCTAATTAAAACATGGTTAAGGACCTCTGATTTCCCTTGGGATGTGTGATGTGTCAACTATCCTTGAGCTGCAACATGACACTTGGAACTATGAAACTCTTTAACTGAAGGGCCTGGGGTTCCTCTGCTTTTTTCATCATAATCAAAGCTTCCAACTCACTAATAGGGCACACTTGAAAGTTTCAAGTTGCACTTTTTATGCTATTTTGGTACCCAACTAATTAAAAGACAGCCGTTTACTAACATTCTTACATAACAAGGTAATAGGATGTCATTAGTAATAGAACTTCCTTTCTTACACTGAAGTCTCTTTGGAACTTAAAATTTGTGTCCAGTTTCTCCCTAAAATATTGTTAAGTGGCGACGAAAGATCTAAAAGGTTTCCAATGCCATAAACCAAGCCCTTGCACTCCAAGAGAGGGGCAAAAGAGTATTCTATTAATGTTGATCAAGCTCAAAGGTCCCATATGTGTTGGGTGATGGACATTGAAACCAAACAACCGGCTTTCTTACTTTTCATAGCTTGGAGCACACGCTCCTCTCAAGTGTTTGAGATTCTTATTCCAATGATTGTAATCTCATCTGACATTTGATATTTTAAAGGGCTTGTTACCAGAATGCTCTATACCCATATTTTAATTACCAAAAAGTGGGACATGATTTTTAAGTACCAAAATGTCATAGTACTGCCAAAAAAATCTGGTCACATTGCTGAGACATTGGGTTGCACGTTGACTGCTGGCAGTGCAAAGGCTTAGATTTGGATGACGTGTATGATGACATATTACTAAAATACCCTTGGATAATGGCTTGGGATGACTCGTTTAGTGTCTCAGTTGAAACCATTTTGGTCATTAAACTTTGGCTGAGTAACGTTTTGGTAAGTTGTCTTATTTTAAACTGCTCGAGGAGTAAGTTTTATGCTAGATATGTTCCAACACCCAAAACAAAAGAGTGTCCTAGACACCCATAAGAGGAAAGGGGGCACAGGACCCCTTAACTTGGATAAGAGGTCAAGTGAAGAGCTCAAGTGAACACCATTTTGCAAAGTGATGATGGAAGCAAAAACCTTTCAAGGTTATAATCCTAACCTATAATGCTTTCCACTAGGTCTTGTAGAGCCAGAATTAGAAAGTGACTATTGGATCCTGTAGGGAGACGGGGAAAGTTATCCACGATTCCCAAGATCTTGTTCTCATTAAGTGTAAACTTAGTGCAAAAACACACCATCTACTAAATAACTATAGATATAGGTGACTAAAACACTAGATGGGGTACAGTTGCACTCAGATGAAGGCACACAATTCTGACTGATAGTTTCCAAGTTCACTAAATCCCCACGTTAGTGAGTAATTATATAATGAAGGTTATTTCTGTTAGAAAATATTAGGAATAGAAATCCGAAAATGATGAAATGGGCAAGAGAACTTGGACTCGAGGCACGTAATCGCCATCTTTAAAACACTATTCGCTCCCTACTCGAGTAAATCCTCGAGTTTGCAAAAGGGTTCCAGCGAGACGTTTCCAGGATACGAGCCCAATCTCTTGGATGCGATCTGTTACTTTGTAACAGTAGAGGATCGCCCATGAAAACTCAATTTGATGAAGTACCAACAAAAGAAGAAAGCAAGAGGAATTCTCAAGTTGTATGCAAGGATTTCGATGGATTTTTAGAGTGTTTGAAATTCTGTCCAGAGATCTCCTTATATAGATCTCAAGTGCCTTTTCAATATGACTGTTGGACCAACAGTCATATTTTGGACGGCTCAGATCTCGCAGAGATCTCAACCACTTCATCCAATAGCTGTATGAAAGGTTGCACCTTTTCGAATTCAAATTTAAACAGTTGCACACCTTTATAAGTGGTTATTAAACGGTTAGGTCCAATGGTCAAAATTTTGGCCAATCTGTTTGGCCCAATAGAATTGAATTGACCCACTGATTAGTGGCCCATTAGGCTTGACCCGGCCTATGAATAATCTGACCGTTGGATCTACATGGTCACAAAGTCAAACCTCTCCTTGCGATGATGCGCGAAGTGCAAAGTGCGTGCGCCTAAAGCGCCAATGCGCGTAAACTTCAATCGCCACGCACACGCGCGCGCGTGCGTGTGCGCGAACGCGGCGGTTCACCGCTAGGCACAATAATAGAAGGTGCCAGGTACCATATATAGCATAGGCACTTTTTACATTTACCAATGTGGGACTATTTATTTGCATACAAAACTTGAGAACATCTATTGCCTAAAACCCAACCCACAAAATTAAGAAATCAAAATAAAGTTTTATTTTCTTTAAATTTATTAAAATATTTATTATATTAGTAATAAATATAACAATTTCTCTTTCAATTTCACTGGGAATGTAGTGGTATGCGTACTAGGTAGAATAAACCGACCACAAAACGGGCAGTGAAGAGTCTCATCTTGACATAGTAATATTTGTGGAAAAATTCCGCCACATGCCTAATGCAAAGGTCTAATAGATTCACGGTTAAAGTGTTGGTTAGCCTTTTTTATCGCCTTTAGTATCGAGAGCTAGTTTAGAGCATGCTTAATGAAGTTATGAGTAATCTAGATGTTTGGATTTCTCTATCTTTACATGGCATTTCCTTTTTCTCCTCCTTTTGCAGAGCTGTGATGATTGCACCAACCACTCTTGCATCTCAGTACATTTCACAAGCTTGGAGGGGTGCAGTTATTCTTTCATTTGTATGGTTTCTCCATAGGTGGAAAACAAATGTATTTACTCGTGCCTTGGCCACTAAGACGGTAGCAGGGCTTGATCGAGAAAGGCTACTATCGTTAGACAAGCTCTCATCTGTGGGTCTACTTGTCCTCGGAGTGATGGCTACGGCTGAGGCTTGTGGCGTGGCCGTGCAATCCATATTAACTGTTGGTGGCATTGGAGGTAAACTGGGCATTTGCTTATACTATTACGCTCTCCCTTCATTTCAATATCTTTACATCCGCCAAAAGCTTACCTGTACAACTTTTAGGGAATGGACATCTGTAAATGTCATTTTTGAAATTTAATATCCTCTAAATGGCTATTAAATTTTAATAATGAGATGGAGCTGGTAATGGGAGTCACTTTCTATTTATAATAGTTAATGGTGTATCACCCACTTCAATCAATCTAGATCTATTGCTGTCAATCTCTCACTGCCAAAAGCTGACATGTACAACTTTCAGGGCTGTTGACATCTGTAGATGTCAGCTTTTGACATGTAATAGCATCTAAAAGGCTATTACTATTCAATTTAATAAAATGGAGCTGGTGATGGGAGAATCTCTATTTATAAACATTTATTTGAGGGGCGTGAACAACTTTCGACTTTCAACAAGTTTGATGATCTGGTACTAAGCTTTAAATCATATAAATTAATTGCTGCCTATCATCCACCCAAAATTTCTTATATTAGAAAATGCATCGTAACTGATAAGCAAGCAATGAAAATTTCTCATGCTTTAGCGTGTCCTACTAGTTGCCATTTTTCAAATGAAACAAAAATTACTTAGTAGAGGAAAACCCAGTATTCTAAAAAATTGTAGTCCAACAAGATAAGTGTTCAGGAATATATACTATCTAATAGTGGGAAATTGACGGGGACGCTGACTTTGTGGATATCGTACCCGATATTGTCGACATCGGTTATGAACCATATCGTGTGTACCGGCGTCGAAAGAAGCGAAATGACAGCCAGAATCAAGCCTAAAGGAGATGCTCTACTCACTCTGCTCAAGGCCACTCGAGGCACTCGAGTGACCTCACTCGAGGATGCTTCAGGAGTTAGGCCTAACTTTCGCCCAAAAGTCGCTCGAGCGAGCATTGGTTGTCGCTCGAGTGAGGCATCGAAGAACATTGAAGTAATTTTTTTGGAATAAGTCACTCGAGATGGCATCGATTGTCGCTCGAGCGAGTCACGTCGAATGCTGTCCTTTTCAATCCTTTTCTAGTTTCTTTTTGTTTCATATGTAAGTACTTTAGGATAGTTTCGTAATTATTATGTTTTAGAGTTTTCTACTTTGAGGCCTCCTATATAAGGTCTTTAAGCAAACATTGTAATTAGTTTTTGATTAATGAAAAGAGCCTATGCTTTCTGCTTGAGATGAACAACTACGAAGAGTGATTCTTCTTCTCCCGTGAAGGGTTTGGTGTGAAGCCAAGGGTGCAAAGCCCACGATCGCTATCCATCTTATTTATCTTTTGGTTATATCTTTTTCTGCTTACGTATTGATCCTAATCAATCCATTTCAACCGTTACACTGCGATTTTCTCAAAACCCATTAAACCACCCTATATTCACCAAAGCCATCGAACCAATCTGAACTGTTGGATCGACTGGATTCAACAGGCCCTAAATCAAACCGGTGATTCCATCATTGAACTACGAGCGAACACCCTAATCTGGAAGTGGCTAGAGTCCTATCTCTAGGATCCTCCTTCCACGAGGCTAGCGGATCTAGCGCATGGATTGGACCCTACTCGACCCGAACATGATCATCAACGGAAATCTGTGAAATCCTAAGGTATCACGATTGTTTGTGTGATTTATTGCTTAATTAATTTAATTTAATTTCGGCAAATGACATTTAATTTTCATTCACGTAGTCTAGGGTTTTGTCCCGCGTAAGAAATAGTCTTTATTGCTCTTACTCTTCTTTCTCCTTGTACTTCTATTGTTTCTGTCCATCGTACAGTGGCTGCCTCAGGGGACCATTGGACAAGCCCAAAATATCTCAGCAACATCTTAGCATATATGTATCTCATCCACGTGAACTTTGTCTTTTAATCACTTCTTCGTAGCCCAACACTCTACACCATACAATAATGCAGTTCTTAATATCATTGATAAAACGCCCCTTCAATTGACGTGGCACTTGTCAATCACACAACACAACATAATCTTGTCTCCACTTTGCCCACCTTGCATCTCCTGTTTGAGACGTCCTCTTTGAACCCACTATTGTTGCACTAAATGCTTGTTTCATCTTTGCCCCATTAGCACCATATCATCCTTGTGATGCGAAATTTAGATCCGCATGTTTGGATCGTGGATAATTCTGTTTCGTGCATATTGTAGACGACGAAAATCTGTAAGTTGGCGGTTATTGGTGGTTTCAGTTAGTTATTGGCGGTTATAGTTAGATATTGGCGGTTTTAGTTAGTTAATTTCTTATTTTGAATTCAAATTTAGTTATTATTTTGAATTTGAATTTAGTTAGTTATTATTGTCTTAGCCTATTTAATGACATGTAAGAACAAATTCTATTATTGATTGATGCATAAAAAAATTAAGTTGCTTTGTGCATCTTGTGACAGAGTGATTCTTTCATTTACAAAACTTGAGATGAGTTTTCACCTTTGAGGAGTGATTCCTGAAAGTTATCGTTGTTGTGAAGCCGACAAACCTGCGCGTGCGATTGGTGGCAGGTTGATCGTTCAATCATTACCGAAGATCTTCCATCTTATTCTACTTTTATGTTTTTGTGATTTAATTGAAGATTGAGAATCCTAACCCTCTATTGCGGGATTTATGCTATTTTAGGGTTAGCAAGCGATTTTCCTGCATCACCTTGTTTCTTCTTTGGCCAATTAGCACCACATCATCCATAAACAATATACTCCGTGAGACTTGATCTTGTATTTCTACTGTCAATTTATCCATAATTAATGCAAACTAATAGGGACTCAAAGCAAAACCTACCAATCCTGACAGAGCAATGCGCGTTAATTAAATTGAAGTAATGACACCATTTTTTGGATATGTTACAGAAGTTCTTTTGTAGTACTCTCTATATATTGCACAAAAGTTCCTCAAGAATCAAGAGCATATTAATACTAGATGCAATCATTACCCTTTGATAAAGTTATGTAATTTCCTTGGTAGATCGTCTCTTCTATTTATTGTTTTGAAAATCAAACTAAAGCCTGGATTGTAAGGACAACTGTTCCAATCCAAAAAGGTTGAACCAGTGGTACACACACACACACACACACACACACACACACACACACACACACACATATATATATAAAGTAAGGTAGTTATATTTTATAATGAATTGTTATTATTGTTTATATTATATATATAATAAAGGGCTGCTTTTGTAGAGGGAGGTGACTCCACCCCTCTTCCAAATCGAGAAATTTGTTGCTCTCTTCCCCTCCCCCCCCCAAACCACTACCACCACTTGAGACATTTTTCTTGATTGGAGACAACTTGTTATAAAAAATGGGATGATGGTGGAAAAGAAGGATAAGAGGAAGAGGTGGGAAAGAGGAGACGAAAAGGAACAAGAAGAACGGAATAAGAACTTGTTATTATTGTTGCCAAACTTACATCTTTGAGAGTCCTTTTATCCATGGCTGCCAACCATTGTTGGCCCCTCTTTTAGCTGGACATAAAAAATGCATTTTTGAAAAGTGATCTATAGGAAGAGGTGTATATGAGACTTCCTCCCGGTTTCCTTCAGGGGGAGTCCTCCCAGAATGTTTTTCGTCTTTGTAAATCAATTTATGGCTTGAAGCAATCACGTCATGCATGGTTTCATCGCTTCAGTGGTATTATTCTTCAGCTGGGTTTTTAGACGTGCCAGCCAGACCATACAGTTTTTTATCCATTTCAGCCATGCGGGTCGCACTATCTTACTTGTCTATGTGGATGACATTATCCTCACTGGAGAGGATTTGGAGTTTATCTCCTATGCTAAAAGTGAACTTGGCAGGAGTTTCAAAGTTAATGATTTGGAAAATTTGAAGTACTTTTTGGGTCTAGAGATAGCTCATTCACGAAAAGGCTTTTTTTTTGTCACGGAGGAAGTATGCATTAGATTAGCTTAAAGATACTAGAATGTTGAACTGTAAGCCTGCCGCGTCACCCATGGATCCTAAACTTTCCTTGCAGGAGAAAGAAGGGGAGCTTCTTTCTGATTCTCATGAGCATCAGAGACTTGTAGGGAGACTGATTTACCTTACCTCATCTCCTCCAGATCTTACATTTGCAGTCAGCCTGGTTAGTCAGTTTGTGCATGCACCTTGCACTGCTCGTATGGCTGCTGCCCACGACATTTAGAGGTACCTCAAATCCTATATAGGATGAGGAGTTCTCTATCTAACTCATGGACATCTTCACATATCTGGTGATACAAATGCTGACTGGGTTGGTGCTGTCGCTGATAGAAACTCTACTTCGGGGTATTGTGCATTCCTTGGAGGGAATCTTGTGGCTTGGAAGAGTAAGAAACAACCTGTTATTTCTCGCTCTAGTGCTGAGGTAGAATACCGTGCTATTGCTCATGGTGCTTGTGAGATGTTGTGGCTGAGATCTCTTCTGACCGAGCTTGGTTTGCCTATCTTCAGTTCTATGTTCCCAACTACTCACTGATGTCTTTACCAAACCCCTTGGTCTTATGATGCTACAAGATATTATGATCAGGCCGGGCATGCATGATATACATTCTCCAGCTTGAGGGGGAGTGTTAGTGTTATTGGTTTACCAGTAGCATATTTAGTATTATTCTTTTTAGTTATGGTGTGCCTTTATTTATTATTGGTGTGTATATAACACAAACTTAATATAAAATCTAATGAGGGCCTTGTTCCTCATTAAGCTAATTTTCTCCTCTAATCTCTTTCTTCTCTCTCTATCTCTCTAACCCTAAAATTCTCTCAACTAAACCTAAAACATATTTTGTGTTATTGGTGTGCCAGTAGCATATTTAGTGTTATTCTCTTTAGTTATGGTGTGCCTTTATTTATTATTGGTGTGTATATAACAATCACTTAATATAAAAGCTATTGAGAGTCTTATTTCTCATTAAGCTAAGTTTCTCCTCTAATCTCTTTCTTTTCTCTGTCTCTCTATCTCTCTAACCCTAAACTTCTCTCAACTAAACCTAAAACACATCACACGAACCGTAATCTCTCTCTCCATTTCTCATCTCCAAGTAGTCCCGTGTTGGGTCTCCATCTCGGCAGATAGGGGATCAGATGGGGCGATCCCCAGTGAGTCAAAACAATCATTTCCCTTTTGGCCATAGGGTTTACGCAGGCTCTAGTATAAGTTAAGGAACCAAGAGGCAATTTGAGCTCCATGTAGATTCATCATTTTTATGTGGGGGGACAAATGAACCATGAATGACCTCCCCTTTAGATTTTCATAAATGAAAGTTCCTCGTTCTCAACACTGCCAAAAAAAAAACTGTTTCTTTTATTTCTTAACTTCCTTTAAACACGGGTTTTAAGTAGCATAAAAACAACAACAAAGAGATAGGGTAGGGGCATATCTACATATACAAAGATAATATAATGTATATAATCCTAAAAGAGGCCATTGCTTATTGCAATAGTAAAAGGCTTGAGCTGTCAAGCATGAAGATGCTGGTTCAAGTCCGAAGAGCGGCCACTTTGTCTATAAAAAACAAAAGGTTAGGTCTGTATCCCGTCCATAGTTGCCAGGAGTTGGTATGGGATACTGGTACGAATGTTGGTACTGGTATGTTTAGGTGAAAAAATTTCGGGTACGTTTTTATTGATACGGTTTTTGGTACGACATTGGAGCACCATTGAAACGAAATAGAAACGTTATAGGTATGAAAATAGAAATGAAATCGATGCGTTAGAGGTACGAAATAGATACGATACTGGTACGATATAGATACTAGATGGATTCATCATAGGAATGTTATGGGTGCGATATAGATGCCAAATGAAAATTTTGGACAATGTGATATTGGCGTACATTGGTACTTTTTTGTAACTATATATGATAATTATATTTTTATGTAAGTAAAATTTATATTTTTAAAGACAATGTTCTCATTTTACTCCCAACTTAATGAGAGAGGGCTAAACACCAACATAACTAGTTTATTACATCCATAATTTAATGGATCTACAAAAGAAATTATGTAGAAGGGAGAGATTCATTTCAAAATAAAGAGGTAGAAGTACTGATTAATGAGGAAACTGGTTTCTTTTATAATAGAAATGATTTTCTATATAAATTGAAACAAGGATCAACAAGATAGAAATCCGGTTCTATTTTTAAAGAAACCAGTTTCGATCTTAAATGAAACCCATTTCTATTACACATCGCAACACGTTTCTGTAAACGTTTCCGAAACCTTTCGTACCAGTCCCCGGTACTGGTATGATGGGGTAAAACAGGTTTCTAGGTAACTACGATCCCGTCCACACCCCTCCCCGCACCGTACGTATGGGACCAGCACTGGGTAATGCCCTATTTATAAAATTCTAAAAGGAAACACTTGAGAACCTTCCAAAAGTATCACTGGCAATTTGTAATTGCACCTCTAAAGACGTTCGAGTGAAGTGGACATTCACGCAGGTGTGTGAGCACTAGGTCATAGTGTAAATGTTTTCTATTTGTTCTTGCATATGACTTCATATTTTTTTCATAGGACTGACTCTCCTGACCGTCATTTAAAAACCAAAATGGTGTTTAAATGATCATATTCCATTCAATGGTTTAAGATGTGGGTAATCCACACCGTCAAAGATATAGATCATAAATTGAAAGGCAATGGGCCAAAATATCACATTTTTTAGAGTTTTGAACCATCCTATTTGTGCACTTTACTACCAACCGTTGTGCTTAGTTTTAACGGCTGATATTAAAGTATGCAATCGGATGGTTCACATCTACTTATGGGCATGATTCTTTGGCTCAAACATTTTCTATTGATGGATTGCCACCTAAGCAATTTAGATTGATCATAAATGTGCGCCACATGTATAATAGGAAACTACACTTCAATGGTGTGAGATCAAAATTTCTAATTTAATGGTGTAAGATCATTTAAATACCATTCTGATGTTTAAATGTCGGCCAGGAGCCATTATCCCCTTTTTCATTGACAATGTTTTGACTTCTGGCACAGGATTTTCTTAGGAAAATCAATCTTGCATTTTGTCCCCTTTTCATTCTATCTCCAATGGATCTGAATATTTTTAACTCTTTGTTGCAGGAGTGGCTACTGCTTTTGCTGCTAGAGACATCCTTGGCAATGTTCTCAGTGGGCTGTCTATGCAATTTTCCCAGCCCTTTTCAATGGGTGATACCATCAAAGTATATTGCAATATGACTGATCTCCATGCATGTTATTTCCTTATGATATAAATAATGGATAAAATTCCTTCCATTTGATCATGCTGAACACTTTGAAAAAATCTAAAGTTTTACCAAATTGAAGATTTTGAGTAAGTTTCAGTTAGAAAACTAGCAGTCATATGGTAACGGAATGTTGTAGTATCAACACTAAAGCAAACATGCTTTCATCTTGAAGTCCAATTTGAAGTGCCAATAGCATGAAGTGTGATCCAAGTTAGGGCATGAACATGAGTATCAACATGAATATGGTTGATAGAAATGATAAATCCTCAATATATAGATAAAAATTAGGAAGTTAGGGTTTGGAAAAAGAAGGTGAAGAGGTAGCGTCCAACACCTTGGGAGATGTACCTGGAATAGGCAGCGGACGGAAGAATTCATTCAAATTTTTTGCAATCTATTCAATATTCACTCATATAATGAAATTACAGTGTAGATCTTTATGTCTTCATTTTGGCTTCTCCACAGAATGAAAATCAATTATCTTTGCTAGTGTGCCAAACTTTATGTCAAGCTTGCTTGTGTACCAAACTTTTAGCCTCCCTAAATTGATTAAATCAGTTGAGAAAATTTTTGAAGCATGACTTTTTTCATTTTAGTCTGGTAAAATCAGATCTTAGAATTTGTGAAATCAGATCCTAAAACTTTAATTTAGTAGTTTTTGTAATGTACGTTCTTTATGGGATGCATATTATTTGTTATTTGTTCTTGCTAAAGTGCAACTTTGTGCGCATCATTTTTTCTTTTCATGTCAAGTTCAATGCTCTTGAAAATCTGCAAATCATATTTAGTGTTACTTTGCATAATATAAGATAAATGATCTCAACATTGTGTCAGAATTTTCTTTACTTCAGTCACTATCATCATCACCACCACCACCATCACCTTGTCCCATCTAAGTTGGGTTGACTTTACAAGTCCTACTTCTCAACTTCTTTATATTTAGGGTTACACTCTTTTGGCGCTCCACAAGTCTTCATGACGCTTCTTACAACTTCTCTCATAGTTTTTCTTAGTCTTTCCTTTATGTTTTCTTATGTTTGTGTGGAAGTTGTTTCAAATTTCTCATGGGCATGTCAAACCATCTCAAACGACAGTCTTTGATATTCTCTTTTTTTTTGGAGCTACCCTTAAAACTTCATATTAAATACTCATTCCTTATTTGCTTTGACGCCTTATCATAGGCCTTCTCAAAAATGAGAAAATATCATATGTAAAATTCTCCTCATTTCTTTGAACTATTCTGTAAGTTTACACTAACCTGAAAATGACTTTAGTTATTGATCTTCCTAGCATATACTCGAATTGATTCTTAGGAAGATTTGATTCTCGTCGTAGACCCTGCTCTACTACTCTCTGCTAGAGTTTCTTAGTAAGACTCACAGGTTTAATGGCTTGGTAATTCACACAATTTGAGATATCTCCTTTACTTGTATAAAAAGGGACCACGATGCTCTTTCTCCATTCTTCATACATTTTTTCTTATTCTCATTATCTTTTAAAACTATCTGGTCAACTAAACAAGCCATCTCTCGCCTATCAAAACGCATACCTCTACAGGTATGCCATGCAGTCCTAATTCTTCCTTCTTTTTTTCTTCCATCTTTGCTAAGGCTGTTTTTACTTCTATTTAACATTCTTTGTTAATCATCTCTTGATTTGGTTCCCTTTTTTAGTGGACTTCCCTCTCGCAGTCTGTATTTAACAAGTTTTTAATGATAATTAAATGATTATTATATGCTTGTTTCAGATACTTATATGATTAGTACGTGCTTGTTTAGTGATTGATTTTGGAAAACTAATTACCTTTTTATCTTGTAGGCTGGATCTATAGAAGGACAAGTGGTAGAAGTGGGACTCACAACCACATCCTTACTTAATTCTGAGAAATTTCCTGTCATAGTTCCAAATTCATTATTTTCCAGTCAGGTATGCAGTTTTTTCCCTTGATTTCTTTTTTACAAATTTGTTTTGACCATTCGTCAATCAAGAATTACACTTCCATGTTCAAGCATTCACCATTTCTATATGCATGTGGACTTTCTAAACTTTTAAGTCACTTACCACTGCGTGAAGCACACACTACTTGTTCATAAACTGGCTATAGGATATCTATGGATGAAAGACCAACTACCACATAAAATTTATAATTTAGGTATTGAATCTGATATAATTAACTCAGATACTTTCCCTCGCATCAAAACCCATCATAAGTATCTCCAACTACCTAAAACATTTAAATTTGTAAGTAATACTAAACAAACCATCCTAAGCACACACTACATATTCATATACTGGCTATAAGATATCGATGGATTAATGACCAATTACATTAGAAAATTTATGATTTGGGCATTAAATATGATAATAACTAACTCAGCTACTCAATGCCAAACACATTATAATTATCTCCCACTGCCTAAAAAAGTTAACTCTGTAGTACTAATATTAGCTCAATTACTAATACACTCTACACAACACGCTTTTGGTGACAATTTAATGAACAACTAAGTCCATATTGTAGGTGTTCGCATGCCCATCAGTAAGATTGGTCGACAAAATTCCCCACAAATTTACGTACATGTTTTTGCGGTGTTCAAAAATTGGAATCCACTTGAGAATTGTTATTTGGATTTATGAGTTTGACTCGGTCAAGTCTGAACTTGCCAGGTTCTCTTTCATGCGGAAAAAAACTATATGGATCAATCGTCTCTTGTACAGATTTTTAAAGCTGAGAAGAGGTTTGGAGAGCCATTAAAAGGGGGGGTAAGAATAAATTGCCAGGACCCGTTGGCTCCACAATGGAGTTCTACAGTGTTTTCTGGGCAGTGATTAAGGAAGACCTGATGGAGGTGTTCCATGAATTTCACAGAACTGGACATATTGGGCGCAGCCTTAACTCTACATTTATTGCACTCATTCCAAAAAAAAGTAGGGGTCGAGGACATTGCTGATTTTCGCCCGATCTGTCTCATTAATGTTCTATACAAGATTATTGCTAACGTTCTCACTAACAGACTTAGGCCGTTAATGGGGTCAATCATGTCAGCCAACCAGGGGGCTTTTGTGCATAGAAGACAATTAATTGATCAGGTGGTTGTGGCTCACGAAGTCATACACTCGGCTCACTTTCACCGTCGTCCTGTGGTCCTTTGGAAGGTGGACATGGAAAAGAAATATGATTGTGTGTCGTGGAGCGGGCTGGATTACATGCTTAGCAGGTTTGGTTTCGGGCTGAAGTGGCGGAATTGGATGAGAGCTTTTTATGCGACCCCTTGGTTCTCGGTACTAGTGAACGGTATGTCGGCCGGATATTTTAAGAGCTCTCGGGGTATCCGGCAGGGCGATCCCCTCTCCCCTTTCCTGTTCAATATGATGAGGGAAGCACTGACCGGTCTCATCGAACGGGCCAGACAACTGCACCATATTTCGGGGATCACGGTGGGGGGCGGGGGCAGATCCATTGCTATTCTCCAATATGCGGACGATACGATTTTGTTCGGTAAAGCTGATACTGATGAATTCCAAGCTTTAGCGGATACTTTAGCAATCTACGAGGCGTTGTCCGGACAACGGATCAATTTTCACAAATCAAAGGTCACTGGTATTGGGATTGATAACACGCGGTTACAGGCTATTGCTGAGACAGTGGAATGTGAAACTGAGGAGCTTCTTATCAGATATTTAGGGCTGCCATTGGGATTGCGGCAACCTACGACGAGGGGCTGGGCGCCGGTGTTTCAACGTTTAGAGCAACGTCTATCCACATGGAAAGGAAACTTACTAAGCAGTGGTGGCCGGCTGGTGTTGCTGAAATCGGTGCTTACAAGCTTACCGATTTTCCATATGTCCATGTTCGTTTGCCCAACTGAAGTTATCTATCGTATGGAGCAAGTTCAACGTAAGTTCCTGTGGGAGGGGGCTGGTATGGAGAAAAAGTACCATTTGATTAATTGGGAAACTTGCAAGCTCCCGATGAAATATGGAGGGCTGGGAATCCGGTGCCTAAGGTGGGCCAACCTTGCCCTTCTTGGTAAGTGGTTTTGGAGAGCAGGAAATGAGGAGGATATGGAGAGCCTCTGGGGTATCAACACCAATATTAGTAGAAGCTCCTCATCGTGGTGGAAAAAAATTTGTGGCACTTGGCACCGTTACTCAAAGGGATCCGCTTCAGCTGGGGCAGCGGCACTCGTATTCAGTTTTCGGAGGACTGTTGGGTTGGGGGGAGGGCTCACAAACTGAGTTTCCCTTCTATTTATGCATTATTTACACAGCCCAGAGGGCGGATCAATGAGTTTTTTCTCGAAACGGGAGGAGGAAGGGTGTGGGAAGTCCTGTTGCGCAGAAATCTAAGAACGAATGAGGAGGAAGCTTTCTCCAAACTCCTTTCTCTCTACGAGATGCACCCTAATTCACATAACCAGGATTGGTGAGTGTGGCTCCCTAGCAAAAACGGTCTGTTCACAGTTGAGTCCTACTGCCGGTGGCTGTCCCGTAGGCCTCTTATCAGATTTGAAGGAGCTACGCTGTGGAAGGCTTGCATACCGCTCAAAGTTAAGTTCTTCGCGTGGACGGTGTTCAAGGAGAAAGTCCTCACGCGGGACAATCTCATCCGGAGAGGGAAAGACATCACCAATCAATGTGTTATGTGTGCACAGGGGAAGGAGTCTGTCCTTCACCTCTTCCTTCTTTGTGCAACGGCTTATGAAATCTGGAACATAGTCCTCAGATTTTTTGAGATGAGCTGGGTCTTCCCGGCCAACCCCTACATGCTCTACTTGGCCTGGGATGCGGTTAGGCTGGAAGGGTAGGAAGGGAAGAGATGGAAGGGAACGTTCTTTGGTGTCTCTGGCGGGAGAGAAACAGAAGGATCTTTGACCAGAAAAACAGACTGGTGGGTGTTATCGTAAGAGAAATTGTTGACCTCGTTCACCTATGGGTAAATAGGGAAAGCGAGCTGCCCAAAGAAGAGTCGTGTCCTTGGGACCCGGGCTGATAAGAACAAGGGATGCTCGGACTGCTATGGCTGATGCCTTTCATTTTTGGTTCATGTCTATCTCAGTTGTCTTTGTTTCCTTTTTTGTTTCCTTCTTAACCGTGTATTGTTCCATCAGCACCTTGCTGCTTTTTCAATATATTACCTTTACGGATTAAAAAAAAAAGGATTGTCTTAAATTACTCATTTTTGAGTTCAACTTTGTGAAGTTTGAATTTGTGAGATTGTCTTGCGTACAGAAAAATAATATGGATTAACCATAGGGAGTGACTACTTGCATAGCAAAACTGTGCTGTTGCACCGCATTTTAAAAAATCTGTATTGCTCTCTGTGTGCCTGATTACACTCCAAAAACCCAAAAAGAAAGTCACACCATTCTTCTTCCTCCTGCTCCTGTAACACAGGCAACTGATCTTTAATCAACATTTTTACTATTCCTTCTCGTTTCTGTAACACAGACTCACCGAGCTTCTTCAATTAATATTTTTATTATCCATTCTTCTTCCTTCTAAAAGGAGCTGCAAATTGGAAGGAAGCGATGCCTTAGCCATCCATGAAATTCACCCTTGCAGCCGCAAAACCACCCACATCCGTCATTAGAATCACCATCCTAAATCCACCCATATCCGTCATTAGAATCACCATCCTTGAAACCTACTTTAAAACCACCATTTAGCCATAAAACTCACACATCTTGGCCATAAAAACCATAGTCACAAAGTGGGGATACATCAATATTAAGTTAGGGGTCAATTTGGGAAAATTCTGACAAATTTAGGAAAAATTCAGTAAAATTTGGGATATATATATATGTATATATAATAATAATAATAAATTTCGAGTTAGAAATAATGGTTTTAAAGCTATAAGGTGTTTAGTGAAAGGCACCTCTATAATTACATAATCCATTTAACCATATAAATGCATATGCATGATTCATTTTAGTTAAATTTCACGAAATTTGATAAAAAATAACAGAAATTGCCAATTAATTAGCGAGTTACCAAATTAGCCGATTATTCGGCACACCCTTAATTCAGGTCTTTTTTAATTTTATTTTAATTATTAATTTTTTAAAGACAACTTTTGTAACTATGATCAAAACAAGAAACTTAGCCATTAAAACTACCAGGGCCATTAAATCAACCCTTCAACCCACTTTAAAACCACCATCCAGCCAGTAAAAACACCTTAAAGCCATCATAAAATCCACCATTTCAGCCATTAAATCCCCTTAAAAACCAGCATCCATTACATCCACTTTGAAACCACAATCTTAGCCACAAAACTTACCCATCTCAGCCACTAAAACCACTTGGCCATTGAAACCACCATCTCAGCCAGTAAAACCACCTAGGCCTACCACTTTATAACCACCATCTCAGTCATGAAACCCACCTAAATTTTCTATTCAAACCACCATCCATGAAACCCACTTTAAAACCACCATCTCAGCCATTACAGCCACCATTTCTACCATGAAACCACCCATCTCAGCCATTAATTCACTTTTTGAACGAGTCATTGTCTCCTGGAGATGGGGGCTAGATGCTGCTCTGCAATAATTCACGATCGAAGGAGAAGGAGAAGAAGAAAAGGAGACGACTTGGGCTTATAAAGCTGTAAGATTTGGTCTTAAACTTCTCCATTTATTTCCCAATTCTAGCCAGCATCAGTCATAAAGGGGGTTGGACATTGAGACATCTAGACACCCTAATATGCCACCATGGACATGCAACCATGTTGAATCTATTATTGTCACGCCCCAAAATCCAATGCACCGCGAACTTCAGTGCGTGAGCAAACTCAATAATCAAAACAGAACTAAAGGTTAAACAAAACACATATCCTGATATTTCATTCATAATCTCAAAAGAAGGGTACACCATTGTTACAAATCATAGTTCATCGTGAATACTATTACAATTCAAAAGTCCCTTACACCCAACACAAAACCTTACTAACTCCTTGGCTGATTCTAATTTAAAAGATCTCCCAACGTCTCTGCTTGACGAGATGGCCGAAAGCTAGAATATTAACAACGGGAGTGTGATAAACTTAATAAGTGGCCCCCTAATAATATCTAGTAATCTACATGTTAACAATCAAGAAGGGAAACAAAATCATTTATGAACATTCTTTTGATTTCAGTAAAGGTTGTATGTATGTGCAATTTCACTATTTTGTTCTCAAGACATTGCATTTGCGGTTATTATCAAGTAGGACATGAGATGTATGCATAAAAGAACATGGAGTTTTCTTTGAAAGGAAAACAAAAGAAAATAACTTAATTTCAGCGGCGATACATTTATAGGTGTAAGTTCTACTATTATAGTACCGGGTCCATGGTACAGCCACATGTGATCCTTTTGGACTTCACCTCCGTTCAGGTTGTCCTTACCACATCACATTACATATATGAATTTCACACCTTACCGTGGCAGGTTGGTAGACAATGTGTACTTCATATGAGGAAGCACTAACATGGACATTCGTCCCAACCCATGCCTGCCCGATGGGGGATCCACAAGAAATATCATATACTTATATCGATGCACAACATATGTAGTAGAAAATCATTTGTTCAATAGTTGATGCCTTCCATAATCAAGATGGTATTCATGATGCTTTTCGAAAAGAAATAAATACTATGATCAATCCATTTTCATATTCATTTTTTCTTTCTACTAGTCTATGATAAAATCATGCGATAACTATGCTTGTTCATGTGCTCAAATATATGACATGCCATCAAGAATCAACTATGATTAACTTCATACTGGGATCTCAATTATCAATCATGATTGTGTAGAGATAAAAGAACAAGTTCTTATATAGGTATTCTAGTATATTTGTAATATCAACATACAACAATGTCACGCAGGTGTATCACACTACCTAAGGGTTTCAATTCATAATTATAGGGTTGTATATACTCGTATATATTTTTACATATATATATATATATTGTATTTACACAGTACTAATCTATTAAATAAAATCGGGTGATAAGGGTAGGTCACTTGCCTTGATATGCGCTTCCTTGGTGATTGCGATGTGGGTGGTTGAAGTTTCGGTTGCTCGACGTGTTACCTGCATGAGAACAAGAGTGTGTCAGCGCTAAACGACATCTTGAAAAAAGAGTTGAATGACTGCGTGTGAGGTATTAACCTAGAGGTTGAGTCGGGCCACGTGGAAGGTTAGCCAATAGGGCATGACGATCTGGTCGGGTTGCAATACCGGAAATAGTACGAAAGGTAAACATATTAAAAATTATTTCGATAACCCATGATAGGGATATATATTTTAATAAATATTTGAAATCAGATGAAATAGAAATTACTAATAAAATATATTTTATAATAATCTAATTGATATTAACCTAATAAATAAACATATTCAGAAAATATTTTATAAAATGGGTCAATAATCCAAAAATAACTCTAACAGCCTATGGGTTATAAGCCCTTATATTTTTAATAGCAAAAATAGAATAAATAAGTAAACGGATAGGCTTTTAAGATAATAAATATTATATATATATATATATATATAACAGAAAATAATAAAAAGAGAGGTTTTAAGGCCACTGGTCTGTGACAAATAGGGACAGAAGTGGGTCGTTGGGTTGATGGCAGCACAGGAAGAAGAAAAGAGGGATTGGTAGAGAAGAGGGGGAAAATGCGTAGAGGGAGCGAGGTTTGGGTTGCTGTGATTGGCACTGTCGTCGATAGAAACGACACTGATTGCAGCCACAGAGGTGAAGCGATTACAACGGCCGCAAGGATGTCGAAATGGATGGCAACGATCGCTCTGATGATCGTCGCCGAAGGTTGCGCTGGCCAAAATAAAAGAAAATAGAAGATGAAGAAGAAGAGAAGAAGAAGAAGAACAGAGGCATAATGTCTTTTTTTTTAATCAGTAAAAGAAATATATTGATGAGCAGCAAGATGCTGAAAAACCAATACAAGCAAACGGCCAAAAACAGATAAGAAAAATTCAAAATGGTCACACATGAGACTGAAGCAACCCCCTGAACAAAACAGGAAAGGTCGCTGAACGAAAGCAAAGTTTGCCCGGTTCCCAGTGAAAGGACCCCTCTTGGGTATCTGGCCTTCCACCCGGCACCTAGCTCCACAACAACTCCGCTATAGACTTCATGATCAGAGGCAGAATGTCTTACCAGAGAGCACTTGAATAGTGGACGAAGAAGGTTGACTCCTATTTATAACCAAAGGGGGTGGTGGTGCCGTGAGGAAGGTGGTGTCGAGCGAGCCCACATCGGACGACCGAATCAGAAGACGATCGAGCTCCATCACATTGCGGAATTTCGTATTCGAGCCTCAAACTTAGCGGATGGGACTGCAGAAAAGAGTTGGGTGTTAAGCAGGGTAACAAGAGAGAGTTATATGGGGGTTTTGGTTGGGTCTAGCATGGGCTTGGTTTGGGCCAGGAAATAAGTCGGGTCTGGCGGGTTGGGTCCTCACATTCTCCCCTCATAAAAATTCCCGAAATCTTCATGTAATTTCCACTTCATCATCAGTGCGGCGAGGTTTCCTTCTGACTTTCGACTCAATGTGTTTGCTACCGTATTCGCTTTACCAGGGTGATATTGAATGGTGCAATCGTAGCCCTTCAGACACTCCATCCAATGTCTTTGTCGCATATTCAACTCCTTTTGTGTGAAAACGTACTTCAAGCTTTTGTGATTGGTGAAGATGTCAAACTTTTCCCCGTACAGGTGGTGTCTCCAAATCTTTAATGTGAAGATGACCGCTGTCAGTTCCAAATCGTGGGTTGGGTAATTCTCCTCGTGAGGGTTAAGTTGTCTGGACGCGCAGGTGACGACTTTCTTGTGCTGCATTAGTACACAACCTAAACCTCTTCCTGAAGCATCGCTATAAACTTCGAATCCTCCACTTCCTAATGGAATTGTCAGTACTGGTGTAGTTGTCAACTTTTCCTTTGATTCTTGAAAGCTTTCCTCACAGTTGTCACCCCATTCAAACTTAGCGCCTATCCTGGAGAAATCCTTCACAAAGCGTCGGTAATATCCAGCTAGTCCTAAGAAGCTTCTGACCTCCGTTGCATTCCTTGGTCTCTCCCAGTTTACCACAACTTCAATCTTGGTTGGATCGACAGACACTCTCTTTCCCAAGATCACATGTCTTAGGAAAGATACTTCGTCTAGCAAAAACTCACACTTGTTCAGCTTCCCGTACGATTGGTGCTCTCTCAGGATTTGCAAAGTTGTCTTTAGATGGTCCTCGTGTTCGATCTGGTTCTTAGAGTAGATTAAAATATCATCAACGAACACCACTACAAACTTATCTAAGGGTTTGAAAACTCTATTCATCATGTCTATGAATGCGGCTGGAGCGTTCGTCAAGCCAAAGGGCATCACTAGAAACTCGTGGTGCCCATAACGGGTTCAAAATGCCATCTTCGCTACGCCGCCTTCCTTGATCCTTAGTTGGTGGTAGCCCGTCCTCACGTCAATCTTTGAGAAAACCGTTGCGCTTTGAAGTTGATTGAAGAGGTCATCGACTCTAGGTAGCGGATACTTGTTCTTAATGGTGGCTTAGTTCAACTGCCGGTAGTCAATGCATAGCCTTATGGATCCGTCTTTCTTCACGAACAAGACCAGAGTGCCCCAAGGTGACACGCTTGGGTGGATGAGTCCTTTCTCTAGTAACTCTTCTAACTGCTTCTTGAGCTCTTGGAGTTTCGTTGGTGCCATGCGATAAGGAGCCTTCGAAATGGGATGTGTTTCTGAGAGTAAATCTATCGCAAACTCGATCTTTCGGATGGGAGGTAGTCCAGGTAATTCATTCGGAAAAACATTAACAAATTCATTCACAATGGGAATTGACTCTATTTCGGGCTCACTCTTATCCTTGCTAATGACGTATGCTGGGTAACCCTGACAACCTTTTGAAAGGAATCGTCTAACTTTAATGGCTGAAATGATGGGTGAATCAGGAGTCCTAACAATGCCTTGAAATGAGAACCTTCATTGACCCGAGATGCGAAAACTAACTCGCTTTCGAAAACAATCAATACTTGCATGGTGAGAGGCCCAGAATAACATCGAAGTCTTCCATATCGAGCAGAAGCAGGTTGGCAGCTAGTTGCTGACCATATATTTCTACAGCGCAATCTTTATATACAGTATTAGTAGTCAGGGAATCTCCAATTGGGGTAGAGATAGTGAGTGCAAAATCTAAAGGTTGAGGTTTGGATTTCAAGGATTGTGCGAATGATGGTGATACGAAGGAGTGTGTGGACCCGGAGTCAAATAAAAATTTCGCTACGACCTTGAAGATTGGAACAATACCTTGGATTACAGCTTTCGAGGCTTTGGCATCTCGTTGAGTCATGGCAAACACTCGTCCTTGTACATTTCGGTGTGGCTGTTGTCCTTGTTGGTGTCGTTGCTGGGTAGGTCGTCCTGCCTGAAACTGAACTGGTTGCACGCGTTGTTGTTGCTGATGAGATGGGAGTGGTTGTCTAAATGGTTGAGAATTTTTTTATGCTTGACAGTCCTTTATTACGTGTCCTGTCCTTCCACACCCAAATCAGTGTCTCGACGGCTTGGAGCAAGTTCGTGATACATGTCATGGTTCTCCACAGTTATAGCAGGTAACCTTTGTGTACCAACATGGTATGTTGCCATGGTTCTTCCCACATATCGTGCATGATGACCTAGTGAATCCAACTCGTGTATCTTCAATTCGGGGTCGTTTTGGCGCTATGTGTTGGAAAGGAGGTGCTCGCCAATCTCTGCTCACCAGGTCCTTACGCTTCTCGTGGGTTGGGCGGTCTCGTTTGATATCTTCTTCCGCCTTCAATGCTCTTCTAACCGATAGCTTGTAGTCCTTTGAGAATAGCAGGGAGAGGTGCTCCTGGATATAAGATTTAAGGCCATATTCGAATCTCTGCGCCCTTTCTTCATATGTGAGTTGGTGCTTGTAGAATCGTTCTAGGTCGATGAACTTGGCCTCATACTCAGCCACAGCCATAATGCCTTGCTCAAGTTTAAGGAATTCAACTCCTTCATTCTCTCGGACGTGTCGGAGAAAATACTTTTCGAGAATATTTCTACGAATTTGTCCTAAACAATGACTTCTCATGTTACTAGCTCTGATCGTTCCACCAATTGCCACCAACAGTGTGCCTCACCAGCGAACAGGAAGATGGCAAATCTAGCATTTTTCTCTTCTGTGCATCTCATGCCTCGAATATCTTTTCAATATCTTCGATCCATCGCTCAGCCTCCAATGGATCGGTGGTGCCTCTAAAGGTTGGGGGATGCAATTTCTTGAATCTTTCAAGATCATCTCCGTAGTCAGTGTGATTCATGCTAGTTGATGCCGAACCAGTCCCGTTAGGAACCAAGTGGGTTAGTGCAGTTGCAATAGCCTCCAGAGCCTGAGCAGTAGTATCAGATGTAGGTGTCACCAGTGAGTTGCTTGCGGGTGTTACGGGTCTCCTAGTGCATGGCGTCCTGATACCTCGTCCTCGTACCATCTATATAAAAAACAAAATCTAGTCTAATCACTTCATCTATTTTACGAGAATATTATAATTACTATAATATATTCATGACTCAATCAGATAAAATGAGAGAAAACAATTCATTTCATTCATAGATTGGCGATTACATAAGCATGATTGTTACAAAAAGCCTTCATAGTTTAAGATTTCATTTGCATAGCTGCTACAAAAGAGTTCACATCTATTCTAAATCTTAACAAAAAGGGACCCGACGCTACAAGTCTAATTCCTATTCTAAAGCCTTGATATATATATATATATATATATATATATATATATATATTTGTCCTAGTTTA